>CM062807.1:1030883074-1031248074 GCA_031772625.1 Pinus tabuliformis | reverse complement strand
AGACTTGCTTCCCATAAACAAGTTCATAGGGAGTATGCCCTGTAGTATTCCTCCATGTAGTTCGGTAGGCCCACAACGCTTATGGAAGCTTTTCCATCGAGTCTTTCCTATGTAGACGTATAGCCTTAGTAAGGATAGCCTCAATCACCTTATTTTTGGACTCAACTTGTCCATTGGATTGTGGATGGTATGGAGTGGAATTTCTATGTTTTATCTTGTATTGGTCCACAACGTTCTGCATTAGTTTGGATGTGAACTATGTTCCTTAATCTATTACAATTTCTCTTGTGACACCAAAATGAGTAAAAATATCCTCAAAAAAAAATGAAACTACAACATTTTCAGTAGAAAAAGGAAGTTATTTAGCCTCTACCCATTTAGTGACATAATCAGTACATACCAAAATATACTTCTTTTGCTTTGAAGGTGGGTTTATTGGTCCAACAAAATACAGTGCCAATTTTCCAAATAGTTCAATGAGTACCTGTGGTGGTAGTGGCATTTCATTTGAAAGAGTAGGTTTTCCCATTCTATGACAATTGTTGCATCTGTTAACATATTCCTTCGTGTTACTGAAAATGGAAGGCCAATAATATCCTAAAATAAAGATTTTGTAAGCAGTTCTTTCGTCAGAAACATTTCCTCCACATGGCTCATTGTGACAAGCTTTAAGTATCTCTGGTATTTTTTCCTCTCGAGCACATCTTCTGATGATGGGATCTAGCCCTGTCTTGTATAATTCTTCATTTTTCCATGTATAGGATGTGATATTGTGAACTATTCTTCTCTTTTCTCTAGGGGATAAATGAAATGGCATTTTTCTTGTGACCAAGTAGTTAGCAATATCTGCATACCAAGGTGATTTAGTAGATACTGCAAACAGATATTCATCAGGAAATTTATCTTCTACGGGTTCATCATTATTTTCATTTTGTATTCTAGATAGAAAATTGGCAATTGTGTTTTATTTTCCTGGCCTATCTAGAATGGTTATGTAGAATTCTTGTAAAAGTAGGAGCCATCTAGTTATTCTTCCATTAGTGACTGGTTTATTCATTAAGTATCTAATGGCAAAATGGCCTGTGTGAACAATGGTTTCATAGCGAGTTATATAATGTCTGAATTTTTTAATGGCACGAACTACAATCAAAAACTCATTTTCAGTTACAGTGTAATTTAACTCTGTAAGAATTAGATCTTTACTAGTATAATAGATTGCATAAGGAGTAAGATCTTTCTGTCATAACATAGCCCCTAAGGATGAATCTGAAGCATCTGTTGAGATATGGAAAGGCAATTTCCAATTAGGTCCTTTTAATATGGGTGCTTCAGAAATTCTCTTTTTCAAAGTTTCAAAGGCAGCTTGACATTTAGAATCCCAACTGAATTCACAGTCTTCGGTGAGTAGTTTAAAGAGTCGGGATGCAATTTTTGTGAAGTTTTCTATAAATATTCTAAGTATCCAGTAAAACCAAGAAAAATTCTAACATCCTTTTGACAACTTGGCACTAATAACTTAGAAATGACTTCAACTTTAGATGAGTCTACTTTGATTCCATCTCCTAAAATATGATGACCTAAAACAATTCCTTCATTAAACATCATGAAGAATTTTTCATGGCTTAATGAGAGATTTGTTTCTTTACATCTTATTAAGACTTTTTCTAAATTTTCTAGTGGTTCACTGAAATAATCCCCATAGACTGTGAAATCATCCATGTACATTTCCATACAATCATGAATAAGGTCAACGAAAATGTTGAGGACTACTCTTTGTAATGTTGTTGGAGCATTGATCCAGGTGGATGTTGGTGGCCACCCACCTATCCCATTTCGACCCCCACAACTGTCTCTTACAGAACAACTCACCAGAGACCCAGCTCATCAAAAGCTTCCTCATCTCAGGGAGGAACTCAACGCAATGGGGACCATTGCTTCCTAAGGGGGGAGGAATGATCCAGGTGGATGTTGGTGGCCACCCACCTATCCCATTTGGACCCCCACAACTGTCTCTTTCAGTTTTTCAGTTTCCTTAATTATAGCACAATTTACTATTTTTAGCAGTTTTTCGGGTCCTAAACTTCCGGAGCCGTTTTGAGGCCCTAAACGACATTTTTTTGGGAAGTCCACCACCAGTGATTTTTTAATAAGAAACATATTTTCCGTCGTAGTCCTCAGAGAGATCTTTCCAATAGGCTATCATGAGCGTCAAACGGAGATAATACGACCAATTCGCGACCCCGGGAAGTTGGTTTTCCAACTCACCCCAAAACAGGGCCCACAATTTGGCGTTTCATCTTCTAGGGTTAGGTTTTGGAATGTGAAGGGTTTTCCATTGTTTCTCAATAATAAATAGGCCTTTGAGCCTCATTGTAAACGGAGTTCGAAACAGTTCAGAGGCATGTAGCTGACACATCTCTTCTCAGAGATAAGCTACCATCGCCCTAGCTGGGTTATTTCTATTTCTATTTGTAAGCATATTTTAGTATTTCCCATTAATGAAATGAAGTATTATTTCCACTGCATATCTGTCTTTATGGTTATCTCTATATTTTATTACGTTCCTATTTAAATCTGGATCAGTGGTATCAGAGCAAGTTATGATTCCATCGGAATGAGGGTTTGATGCATATTTTAGTTTCAAATTTTGAAACAATATTCAACAAACTTCAGGCATGTGCTACAACCTCCACAAAGCACTTTCTTGGGTCAAGCAGGAAGAATTTTTCTTTTTTCATTTTTTTGCAGGAATTTTTTTTGGCGGTGACTTTGCAGATCAGATCTGAAACATTTGGTACAAAATTTACAAAAACAAATACCAGATCTGGATTCCTCTCGAAAAATCACCCAATTTAAAAAAAAAATGGGTCAAATCAGAGTTCGGATGTGGGAGATATCACTGATTTAAAATCAGCTATTTTATCAGAATTTTTGTGATGGCGGAACTGTTGCAGTGTGAATCTGAGATCTTAGAGTGTCCAGATAGGGATTTCCAACTCACGGGAAGATACAGAATGATCCTTCTGCTTTTAAAAACATGTTATAATAAATATTCTAAGTTATATTGGCCGAGTTATGTCAATTTTAACTTTGGAGCAGCATTCAGAGTGGGTTTCCAATGGAGACGTGCCCTCCCACGCCACTTTAGTAGGCACCTGCTTCACATTCATCAGTTTCAACAAAGCAGCATAAGGCTTGGGTTATTTGGAGATGTTCCCTCCCACCCTAGGCTATGTAGGTGTTGGGTCGTTAATATGCCATTATTATTATCACTTTTGAACACTTATCCCACCCATTTCCACTATTCTTCATCATATCATTTGTTATAAATTATCATTTAAATCCATTTTATAAATGATTTATGCTCTTATGAATGAATATTATCTATTCTCCTTTATTTCTAATAAATTCATGATTATGAATTATTTTATCACTGATAGTTTTAATAAGTTGGTTATAACATTATTTACCATTTTTAGCCTCCAAGATAATTTTCAGATTGAATATTTGATTTTTAAAAGCGCCAACTCAGAAATGCGCTCGAATAAGGAGTGACAGTTTTCCGGTTGAGATTCTGAGCAAATGGAACAGAATCTGGAAAATCTGGAACATGGGTTTTGTCCAGAACGGGCCCAATTAACTTTAGTGAAGAACGGTTTGCCCAAATTCGGCTTGTACTGAGAGAAACGCAGGGTTCTTTGAGCACGATTTTCTCAGATTTGCTGTTGCGGCCGTCCTCCAAATCTCAGCTGCAAAGCCAAATTCGTCTTGCTTTTGTTGAGAGATGAAAGGAAATATATTTTCTTGTTGATCAACTAGTTAGAATCAATCCAATTTTGTAAAAGAAATCATGTAGTACTTATCTTTATTGTAACTGCTCTCTGATCTCTCTCTATTTAAATCACAACAGAGATCAGAGAGGGGGGGAATGGAGGAATTCGAATAATGGAAGAATGATAGAAAAATGATGAAGAATGATGGTGGATTATCCATGATAGTATAGGGATTGTTGCATGTTGTAATTCTCAAGCATTTGATGTTGTAATGATTCCACAATTTGCTAATTAATACATGATTTGGGAGTTGTTGTTCATTCTTTTCCTTCTGAAGTAACCCAGCAGCGTCCGCTGGCGGCTAAGGGCCCAGCCTCTGGTGGAGTATGCTGCTGCTACTGTATATTATATTCTTTTGATTTTTGCGTGGTTTTCTTATCTTTATTTCTCGGTAATCTGACATGCTTTTTCATATGCTATTCCATGCTCTGCTACGATTAATTCATTAATGGTTTCTTCAGGAAATTTATGTAGTGACTCTGTATTGTATGAGTGAATCTTTTTAGAGTTGATTGCATGCTATTAGTCTAAACCAGCTATTTCGTTTACAGAGCGTTTGTACTAAATATTACTGTTCTTGGATTCATTTGAAATCCTGATTATTGGAATCCGAAAAGTGATATTATTCTATTTGGAAACATAGTCGTATTCACCTTAATTGTCAGATTACCATATTAGCGTGTCGTGTGTATGTATGGTTGATTCTTGCTAATTCATCAATGAGTGCTATTCCATAAAGTACATTCCATCCAATTTTCCTTAAGAAAGAAGATTGCTATTTTATTCCAGAATGTGAGTTTAGTTCTAACTCGCGAGACTTAGTTTATTTGATTGCTGTTCCATTTACTGCTTGCTGTTCCATTTCCTGTTTGCTATTCCATTTTACTTTCTGCCGTTCCATTTACTTGCATTTGCTGCTTTGGTGTGAGAGAAGGTCTAAGGCTGTAGTGAGCCAGCAAGTCACTGCTTAGCTCCCAGACCTATGGTCCATGCTCTAATTTCCTTTCCATCAGTTTCTAGAGGGATGGGTTATCGCTTCCGCACCCTTGACTGATAAGCTGTCTTGTGTGATTTTATTCTTTTAAAGTAATTTAGTCATAGTTTGCTCAGTGAGTAGTTGTTGTATCCTCAATTGATGTTTGCTGAGTGAATAGTTGGATTTCAGAGCATTTGAGTTTATGTTATTGTTAGATTTCTTTTTCAAGCATTCATTTACTTTTGGGTTTTAAGCACTATACTGCAAAACATTACTCTTAAGTAAATAGCCGCCTCAGACTGAGTACACTCTTGAAATAAAAAGTCATCCCTAGGTTGATAATTAATGTGAAGTTAATTAGGAGTTTAAAAGACACCTTTTTATTGCACCACATTTTGGCGCAGTTGCCGGGGAAGAGTGTAGCCATTTCTAAAGAGTAGTGTGAATCTGATGAGTGCCTGCTAGGGAAGAGTTGGATCTTAAAAACGGAAGGTAAGAACCTGCGTACGGAGCATGTAAAATCCCTGCTCCCCCGTCCACTTTCCAGCAGGACTGTTAAAGAACCTAGGGTAGAAATAGATGTTTGAATTTTTGAATGATTAGGAAAAAGATAGAAATTTAAAAAAAAAATGAATCACATGATCTCACGCAAGTGGTGATGTAAGCACCACCCATTTCACTAACTGATTGATAGGAACATTTGAAGAAGGAGCCTCGAAGAAAACACATGAAGAACACCTTATATTATGGAAAGAAATGGCTCACGTTTCTACTTTTGAATTTCCTATCAAAGATCTAGGAGAAGTGACACAAATGCACATAATTCCCCCATCTTTACCAAATTTTCATGGTTTAGCAAATGAAGATCCAGATACATTTTTATTTGAGTTCGAAATACTTTGTAGAGGATATGATTATTGTACTAATGATGAAAGATTGAAAGTGTTTCCTCTTACTCTAAAAGGAGTAGCTCTCCGATGGTTCATGAGCCTAGGTGGGAATTGCATCCAAACATGGGAGGACATGAAGAACATATTCTTGAAGAAGTACCAAGACTATTGCAAATCCAATGAAGATATTTTCGGTAGGATACAATGGGAAGATGAAAGTTTGGAGGATTATGTAGATCGATTTCATTATAACCTTCAAAAATCAAAGCATAAGCATTTGGAAAAAGAGATCTTAAAAACACTCCTTTTTAAAGGAATCAAAGAGGAATGTTTAGAAATCTTAAATCTGATAGGAAAAGGTGATGTTTTTCAGTTATCATATGATGATGTTTGTGAGTTGTGCATAAGGTATTCAAGAGGAATCTCTAAGGCTGGTAAGAATTCTAGAGATGTTTGTTCTTTCTTTTCCAAATCTGCTACAAGAATAGGAGACATAAGAGCTGAAATCAATGTGTTATTTGAAAATTTTAAAGTTGATTTTATTAGCTCTCTAAATGAAAAATTGGATGTTTTGCAGGTTCATAAAAATCAAGAATTGGATGAAGTGTTTTACCCTCAGGACCGAAAGGAGCATCTCATAGATACTCACTCTTCCTTATCTAGGATGGAAGTAGCATATCAAAGAGGTAAGGAAGCTGCAACAAGGTCAAAACCACGAAAATCATGGCCTACAGGTATGGTTCAAAACACTCCCTCTCCACTTTCTTACTTGCATAATCCATTATGGAATACTAATGTGTTAGGGCAGCCATATCAATCTCAATATAACCACCAGCACTTTTCTCTACAAGTCTGGCATGGTTCACCTTATGATTGCATGACTACTCTCCCCCATCTTGTAGCACAAGCACATCCTCCATATTCTCCACCAGCTCTTCCACAATATCTTGCTTGCCCATCAAAACCATTCACACAACCCAATCAACCATATCATCAAAATGCTCCATTCCTTACACATTTTCCTGCCCAACTAATTCCACACCCTCACCATAATAAACCAGTACAACATACTTACAATGTTGAACTGGCAAATTTACCCACCTTTCCCACCCATTCTATCTCACATGTGTTATTAGAGAAAACCTACAATGAGATTCAGAATGTTTCAAATGCAAAAATTGTAGAAGCTATGGAAGAAAATGAGGTTTCTTTTACTATGCATCAACAAGCTATTTTAAAAGCTCAAGAACTTCATGATATGATGGCTATGCGAAATCAAAAAAGTAAAGGATATATTGAAGATTGGTTTCACTCCATCATTTGTTTGCAACATCATTCTATGCTTCAACAATTTTTGATACCATTTTTTGAAGGGAAGTTGGTTTCTCATACCCTAATATCCATTAACATGCATTTTTCAAATTTGGGTATGTGCATACGTGAAGCCTTACTTCGAAAATGGCTTCACTGGAAGTACTCATATACGTAGTCATATTCATTTTTCAAATCAAAATAGGTTAGTGTAGAAAATAAAATAAATAAGGGAATAAATAAATGCATTTTGTTTTTTCTTTTATAAAACTAGTTGTTTCTTTTGTTGCAACACGCTATTGAAATCAACATCGATGATAAATGTTTCAATTCATTTGTGTATGTAGATGATTTATAATAGAAATAACAATTCTACAAACACTTATATTCATCTTTATCACCAATTTAAAAAAATGCTTGAACATCATTTTTTTGGCTTGCAGGCTTGATGAATTTTCTGGAAAAACAATCGGGACAGTCATGTTTTGAGGGACCAAAAGTGAATATTTTTAAAACCTGTTTCTACTCTAGGTAGCCCTTGATTTCTACTTTCTAACCCAATTTGAACCACTCAATTTGGATTTCAAACGAAAAAGTTAGAAACAAAACATTGACAGGGTGTCTAGTGGGCAGCTCAGGAACAGAGCTGGGACAGTCAGTTTTTTGAGGCCTAAATGAATGAATTTTTAAAACCTGTTTCTATGGTAGATTCCCCTATAAATCTAGTTTACAATGCAATTTGAATCACTCATTTTTGATATCGTATGGGAAGTTATGATCAAAATACTGACTATCTATTGTAAATCAGCACCCTTAAAACTATGTCTTTCCGTTGTTCCTTACAGTATTTGACCTATCAATTCTTCTTCGCTTCAAAACCTGTTTCTATTGGAAATAAATAAATGAATATAAT
Source organism: Pinus tabuliformis (assembly GCA_031772625.1). NCBI lineage: Eukaryota > Viridiplantae > Streptophyta > Pinopsida > Pinales > Pinaceae > Pinus > Pinus tabuliformis. The sequence goes on along the minus strand of CM062807.1, from coordinate 1,031,240,151 downwards.
TTCATTTCCAATTTGAATCCTTTGAATCCGACATCAAACGAAAAAATTATGCTTGAAATATCAACTGTTGGTCTAAGCTGGGTAATAAAAAATGACTCTGTTATGCAGGTTGTTCTAACTAAAATTGACATATCATATCATTGAATTTTTAAAACCTATTTCTAATGGATATATACCTTTGAATTACCTCTCATTTAGCTTTGGAATCACTCAATTTGGACAAAAAAACAAAGAAGTTGTGATTAAAACATTGCTGGTTAGTATGGTCGACCACTGCTCTCCCGCAGGTAACAAATAAATTTTACTTTGTTATTTTCTCCTTGGATTTGTTCTATAGAGTAACTACTTGTTAGTTTTTTTGCATAATTCTTGGATTAGTGGAGCCGTGCACCTCTCTTTCTCCATGATTTAATGTTTTATTGCAGGTAGACACTCGGTTTTTGCAGGTCCTAGGAGAAAAAGAATGTCAATTTATAGACAAGTGATTCTTGAAACAAATTTTAATAAAACAAAGGAGTTTCATCCAACTCATTACCCAATGGATTCCTAATAGAAGAAATGAAGAATTGATTTCGATTTGAAGATTCATGTCTTCTCACTGCTGCCAAAACATTTTTCGAAAAGATCATTTTTTTAACATAATATCATAGCTGTTGTAACTTAATTTACATATTGTTTTTAAATAAAATGTTGTTTCTTTTCTAATTTCTCTTATATTTTGTGTTTCAGGTGTTGCTTCATTCAAAGTGTAACTCATCCTTATCATGAATGTCGTGAACAGCTAATTTTTTTTTTGCATGCTTTCATTTTATGATTGTCTATTTTGTTGTTCCTTTTTCATATTTTGTTGTTCCTTTTCGAAATGGAACAACACTTCTGCACTTTCACGTTTTGCTGTTCCTTTTCGAAATGGAACAGCACTTCTGCACTTTCACGTTTTGCTATTCCTTTTCGAAATGGAACAGCACTTCTGCACTTTCACGTTTTGCTGTTCCTTTCCGAATGGAACAGCACTTCTGCACTTTCACGTTTTGTTGTTCCTTTCCGAATGGAACAACACTTCTGCACTTTCACATTTTTGTTGTTCCTTTCCGAATGGAACAGCACTTCTGCACTTTCACGTTTTGCTGTTCCTTTTCGGAATGGAACAACACTTCTACACTTTCACGTTTTGTTGTTCCTTTCCGAAAGGAACAACACTTCTGCACTTTCACGTTTTGCTGTTCCTTTTCGAATGGAACAACACTTCTGCACTTTTCATTTTTGTTGTTCCTTTTCCAAAGGAACGACACTTGCATTTCTGTTATTCCTTTTCCAAAGGAACGACACTTTTGATTTTTGTTGTTTCTTTTCCAAAGGAACGACACTTGTGTTGTTGCTGTTCATTTTCCAAAGGAACAACACCTTTGATTTTTGCTGTTCCTTTTCCAAAGGAACGACAGTTGCAAAAGAATGACACTTTTAGTTTTTGCTGTTCCTTTTTCCAAAGGAACAACATTTTCATTTTCACGCTTTTTTGTGTGTATTTTTGTTTTTTTGGTGTGCATTTTCTTTGTTGTTCCCTACACGGAACACCACTTTTTGAGCGTTTTTGCTGTTCATTCAAAAGAGAAACACTTTGGCAATATTTTTGAGAGCAACCATTTCCTTCCTCTTGTAGGATTACTCCTCGTTCATCCCAACCACATTTTACTGATCCCCTTTTATGGCATGAAGTACACTACTTTTATGAGGACAAGAATTATGGATTTTTTTAAAGCAAAGTTAATATCATTCACGTTATGATCTTTAACAGGACAGCTCCTTGATGATAGATTCTTTTCAAAAGGCACACAATTATTTATATATCACTTTACTGCATTATTTTCTGTTGAACATGATAATGATTGATCATCTTAATACCATGCTGGTTCCACCCTTCCTGGTTATAATCTTCTCTGTCTGTAATAAATGAGATTATGGGTATATTTTTTTTTTCTATTGACATGTTCAGCTTCTTCCACTATCCCTGCTCTTAAGGAGTACTGAGCCTCCCTCTTTTTATCATCAAAATGTGTAATAATAACAAAATTTTGTTCGCAGATGGAGGATAGGGGGTCTCATTACGAGCCAGCCTACCATGTTCATAAGGTTGTAACAAAGTGACATTCCCATTATGGCCACCACACGAGGGTTATGATCCATTGGATAGCCAAATTATCCTTGGAACAGGAGGTCTCATCACGAGCCGGCCTGATCACTTTTGCTACATCCCAGTGAATGGCAGTGTGATTATCTGGTTACCACGCCAGCACACTGATCTCTTCTGTAGAACAACACTGTAACTCTCATTTATAAATTGAGGATCCTGGCTCATATGGGTTAAAAAGCAACCCTGTCGAGGCTATGGACGCCTGTTGGCAGCAGCGGTTCTGCTTATGGTATTGAAGTTATATCTTATCGTCAATTATTATTATAATACCCTTTTCTTATTTTCCTTTTTATCAGAGAAGTTATTCCCTTAATTTTTTCCCTGTTTTGAACCTTTATGCATGAGAAATTGTTTTATGATCAATCACATCATTTTCAGCTAGAATACCGTCAGCAAAGCATCTTTTTAGCATATTGTTGTCCTTTTTCGTTTTGCATAAACTATCATCAATCCAAAGCGTCCTATCTCTTATTCATAACTATCTTTACACACTTTGCTCTCAATATAACCATAACTTTCACCGTCCTATCATTGATAAGTGTACTCTGCCTCCCTTACTGATATATTGTTCATTCCATTGCCTTGCTGTCAGCACCACCCCTTTCATATGTTTTATGGTCATGGAATTCCTTTTCCAATTGGAGGAGGGAATGTATGCATTATGGGATTGCATGTGATATGATTACTACACTCTGCCATAACTTGTTGATTTGATAAGTTTTTCTTATTGAAATTTTTGCATGCATCTTATCTATTGCTTACACTATGGATTCAAGAACATTGTATGCAAAATAGTGATTTGTTTATAGGAGAACAACAAGTATGGGGGGAAACTCTATTCGCAGCATGACCACACTATTGCAACTAATAGAAGAGGCTCGAGCAACTCATGAACGTGAACAATTCTTCAGACATGATGTGCTTACCTGGATTCCACCTTTTGCATCACTTTCAACACCAACTTTGCCTACATCAGCTTCAACAACTGCCAATACATATATGTCATTCCACATTTTTCTTTTGGAGGTAAAATAGCATAATTTTCTGATTTATTACGAATTTAGGAGAATTTACTTAACATCCATTTTGAGCATTATTTACCATCCTTCATTTCATAGTTTTTACCACTTCCCATTTTTCAGCAGCATATCATTTCCGAGTGTGGGGGAGTGTTCCTTCATTTCTTTCTTATGACCATGTCATTCATATTCTTTATCATCCATTTCTATTCTTATTCATTCTCAACACCTCCTTTATTTCATGTTGTTTTACACCAAGCATAGAATTCAACAGTTGGTAGCAACCACCTCTATTTGTTTTCTAGCATCGCATGAGGACATGCTAATTTTTCAGAGAGGGGGAGGAATTGCTATGCATGATGGATGTTTTCTACTTTCTTCCTTATTTAAGGCATACAATTTCATTTTTACACAGTGCAGAAATTGATTTCCACATATTTTTAAAACTATGAACTCAATTCTTGTAATTTTTGGAAAACACATACGTATCATCAATACAAACCCACACAATTTCAAGAAATATTGGTTCATAAATTGCGGAAATCATGCACTCTCACCTACAGCCATTTTGTTTATATCTCATGATCCATGCATCAAAATGATCTGATTTTTGGATCATAGAAGCCTTCATATATTAAAAATCTACTTGCAACATTTCAACAAAATCTAGTTTGTAGTTTTTGACAAAATGGTTAATGAAGTTTGCTGTTATCTATATCATATTTTGTTGCAACTTCATATATACATATAATTGAATGTCAATGTAAAAATTGTTATGCCTTCATCAAGATTACTAAAAGTAAATATTCATTAATTAAGGAAGAATTCATTTGTTCTATCCATTTCATGAGCTGAGATGAACATATTTGCTTGGTTAACACATGGTTTCTGTCTTTGGGTTGCATGAGGACATCCAATATATTCAGTTTTCGTTGCATGAGGACATGCAACATATTGAGTGTGGGGGTATGTTGGGTCGTTAATATGCCATTATTATTATAACTTTTGAATACTTATCCCACCCATTTCCACTATTCTTCATCATATCATTTGTTATAATTTATCATTTAAATCCATTTTATAAATGATTTATGCTCTTATGAATGAATATTATCTATTCTCCTTTATTTCTAATAAATTCATGATTATGAATTATTTTATCAATGATAGTTTTAATAAGTTGGTTATAACATTATTTACCAATTTTAGCCTCCAAGATAATTTTCAGATTGAATATTTGATTTTTAAAAGCACCAACTCAGAAATGCGCTGGAATAAGGAGTGACAGTTTTGCGGTTGAGATTTTGAGCAAATGGAGCAGAATCTGGAAAATCTGGAACATGGGTTTTGTCCAGAACGGGCCCAGTTAACTTTAGTGAAGAACGTTTTTCCCAAATTCGGCTTGTACTGAGAGAAATGCAGGGTTCTTTGAGCACGATTTTCTCAGATTTGCTGTTGCGGTCGTCCTCCAAATCTCAGCTGCAAAGCCAAATTCGTCTTGCTTTTGTTGAGAGATGAAAGGAAATATATTTTCTTATTGATCAACTGGTTAGAATCAATCCAATTTTGTAAAATAAATCATGTTGTACTTATCTTTATTGTAACTGCTCTCTGATCTCTCTTTATTTAAATCACAACAGAGATCAGAGAGGGGGGGACTGGAGGAATTCGAATAATGGAAGAATGATAGAAAAATGATGAAGAATGATGGTGGATTATCCATGATAGGATAGGGATTGTTTCATGCTGTAATTCTCAAGCATTTGCTGTTATAATGATTCCACAATTTGCTGATTAATACATGATTTGGGAGTTGTTGTTCATTCTTTTCCTTCTGAAGTAACCCAGCAGCGTCCGCTGGCGGCTAAGGGCCCAGCCTCTGGTGGAGTATGCTGCTGCTACTGTATATTATATTCTTTTGATTTTTGCGTGGTTTGCTTATCTTTATTGCTCGGTAATCTGACATGCTTTTTCATATGCTATTCCATGCTCTGCTACGATTAATTCATTAATGGTTTCTTCAGGAAATTTATGTAGTGACTCTGTATTGTATGAGTGAATCTTTTTAGAGTTGATTGCATGTTATTAGTCTAAACCAGCTATTTCGTTTACAGAGCGTTTGTACTAAATATTACTGTTGTTGGATTCATTTGAAATCCTGATTATTGGAATCCGAAAAGTGATATTATTCTATTTGGAAACATAGTCGTATTCACCTTAATTGTCAGATTACCATATTAGCGTGTCATGTGTATGTATGGTTGATTCTTGCTAATTCATCAATGAGTGTTATTCCATAAAGTACATTCCATCCAATTTGCCTTAAGAAAGAAGATTGCTATTTTATTTCAGAATGTGAGTTTAGTTCTGACTCGCGAGACTTAGTTTATTTGATTGTTGTTCCATTTACTGCTTGCTGTTCCATTTCCTGTTTGCTATTCCATTTTACTTTCTGCCGTTCCATTTACTTGCATTTGCTGCTTTGGTGTGAGAGAAGGTCTAAGGCTGTAGTGAGCCAGCAAGTCGCTGCTTAGCTCCCAGACCTATGGTCCATGCTCTAATTTCCTTTCCATCAGTTTCTAGAGGGATGGGTTATCGCTTCCGCACCCTTGACTGATAAGCTGCCTTGTGTGATTTTATTCTTTTAAAGTAATTTAGTCATAGTTTGCTCAATGAGTAGTTGATGTATCCTCAATTGATCTTTGCTGAGTGAATAGTTGGATTTCAGAGCATTTGAGTTTATGTTATTGTTAGATTTCTTTTTCAAGCATTCATTTACTTTTGGGTTTTAAGCACTATACTGCAAAACATTACTCTTAAGTAAATAGCCGCCTCAGACTGAGTACACTCTTGAAATAAAAAGTCGTCCCTGGGTTGATAATTAATGTGAAGGTAATTAGGAGTTTAAAAGACACCTTTTTATCGCTCCACAGTAGGCACCTGCTACTTCATCAGCAACCAACATCATGGTTATGGGTCAACCGCATAAAATCCTTGTCATCAAAGTCCATTTGCTAGGCCGCACACTGTCAGAATCACAATTGGTCACAAGCATTACAGGGTATCTCTATCCTCGGATCTTCGTTTATCATGGTTTTTGGTTAACCACATAAAACCCTTATATTCATTGGCTCTTCATATTCCACAAAGGTTTTGTAGGATGGAACTTTACGCAATGAGGACCATTGCTTCTTGAGGAGGGAGGAATGATCCGAATAGAAAATGGCATCAACCCATGGTACTCATCCACCCATATTATTCATCGACCCATGGAATTTACCCATGCTATTGTAAATGGCATCCACCCATGATATTGTAAGTGACATCCACCCATGGTAAGTGCCCATGGTATTGTGACATCCACCCATGGTATTCATTCACCCATGGTAAGTGCCCATGGTATTGTGACATCCACCCATGGTATTCATTCACCCATGGAATTGGCCTGTGGTATTGTGAAATCCACCCATGGTATTCATTCACCCATGGAATTGACTCGTGGTATTGTAACTGAAAAACACTATAACTAATAGTCACATTTTGTAAAAGGAGAGATTGTCTGCCACAATGTAGCCTTTACAGTTATTATCGGTTTTAATAAAAAGTTTCTTTGTGGTTTTTGTTTATTGGGCATTCTCCTATTTTTCTTCTGTCAATTCAAGTTTTCAGATCTTGGGGGTCTCTCCTCCCAAGATCCATTTCAATCTCTTAGATCTTGGGGCCTCCCCCCAAGATCCGGATTATCCCTAGAGTTCCTAAATCTCCTCTTCCATGGCTTCCATTTGGCCCACTCAACTCTTTTACCTCCTTCTCCTACCTCCATCCTACCACCTTCGGCCCAAAACTAACACCAAAATACGTAAATCTAAGTAACTTGCAAATCTCGTGGCTTTACCACTCGAGCCTTGTCTTTGTCTCAAACTATAATTGAAGAAAGACTAACACAAATATGTGTATATTGTTGTTACACCTTACCGAAATTAATTTCTCCATCGAATCGAGTGAGCTACTGGAGGATAAATGTGAATTTTCACAGGTTACATACTTTGTCCCAATTCCTTCCATGATTCTCATTTAATTATTTATATCATCATAATGCCTTTGAATTCTTATTTCCCACAAATAAATTAGTTCACTTGTTCCATTGATCTGCCAAGAAGACTACCAAATTCCCTTTGTACTAGCTAAGGGTGGTGGCATATTTGCTATATTTATGGATGCAATTAAATGAGCCCACCTCACCAGGCCACCTTGTTCTTTTAACACTTCATAATTCCACCACTTCTTCATGCAAACCTTCTTCACCATGTGTCCTTTCTTCATCTAAGGCTTTATCCCTTGCCATGGGTCCCTTTTGGCTTAAACTTTAGTTTTGGTTGGTCCTCATGGAACCATAACCCTCACATCTCTTATCCATGGTTTCGTATCGACTCGATTCTTGTTTCTAATGGGTCCTCATATTGTAGAAATTTTGAATAATTTAACACATATTCAATGGAGATTATCCTAATCATGTACTATTGCGGAATACATACACAATACATAAGCTCCTCTATGTTGATCATCAATATAGCAACATCAATAACAATAAAACATCAAGAGCATTCACACATTAACACAGTATGTAACCCGGGGAAAGAATCTCACTAAAAACCCCAACTATCTGTATATTAATGATTGAGACCATGTAACATTACAAAGTACAAGCTTATCACAAGCAATCCAGTACCAGCTCCACCTGTTACACACAATACAGCTAAGATCTGATCTTCAAATCTATTCCACTGCTTTCCTGCATCCACTGCTCAATACCTGCTCAAGAATGAATGAGAATGGTTTACCAAACTCATATTTCACCTCCAAAGAATCACTCACACTGTGAAAGATGTGAGAAGAGGCTATAATACTGGGCAAATACATGAGCAATCTCATTGGCATACTCAATCCCTTGATTGTGCAAATCCTCATGCACAACTATAGTCACAACTGATAGCAATCCGATCCTCTAACACCTGTCCCTGTTGAACTGAACATGCACTGACATGCAACTGAGTTAACTGATGTATTCTATAGTTTCATTATGAGTTAATAATTAGTTTAACAACTCATCATTAGTCTATTTGTAGTTAGACTAACTACAACTAGTTTAACCAAGTCAATCTGAACACAACTCCATCAACTCCACAATCAACTCCACCAAACTCAACTGATTGAGTTCTAACTGAAGTCATGCATGCAACAACTCAACTGACTCATAAGAAAAGCATACTTCCTTCTGACAGTTGCATGGGCCACATCTGTAGCTCAAACTGAAGTGCTCCAAGAGAATAAGATCAAGTTTATAGTCCAAATATTATTATGAGACAATAATATTTGACTTTTATATTTTGGGCAGCCAGTCTAAAAATAGACTTTGATCACTACTACTGTGATCACTCCTAATGTGGTCACTCCTGTTGTGATCATCGCTGATGTGGTCACTCCTGCTGTGATCATCCCTGCTGTGGTCACTCCTACTGTGATCATCCCTGCTGGGATCCAAAAATAGAACTTGCACCATAATTTTCCTACGGGCCCACTTAGTGAAGGCGACTCTTTTCACTAAGCTCCATCATCTTGTTGCAATCTCAACACTCCCTCTTGACAAGATATTGATTATCAGCAACCCCTATCTTGCCTCGGTGGTACTCGAATTTGCTCCTGGTGAGAGCCTTCATCAGAATATCAGCATCATGATCCTCCGTTGGAATGTATAAAAGCAACATGATCCTCCGCTGCACACAATCTCTGATATGATGGTACCTGATGGCGTCCGTTGAGCTCCCTGCCCAATCTACATCCTCCTGTCTGTACCAAGATCCATATCCCGATTTGCTTCTCAAGTAGCACAATGCATGCTTGCCCGCCTTCTAGAAGAGCTTGGTAGGCTTAACCATAGCTTGTGAAAACTGGTTAACTGCATAGCATATATCGGGTCGTGTATTAACCAAATACATCAGCGACCCCACCAACTGTCGATAAACAGTGGAATCCACTTCTTCTCCCGAAATGGCATCCTCCTTCCTCCAACCTCTAGGAAGAGGAGTATCAACAGGCTTGCAGCCATGCATGTTGAACTTCTCCAGTATCTCCCGAGCATACTTGCCCTGAGAAAAAAACAGTCCACCACTGCGCTGCCATATTTCCAATCCTAGGAAATAGTGAAGGAGGCCCAAGTCCTTCATCTCAAACTCTGTAGAAAGATCCTTCTTGCATGACAGTATCAACATCTCATCACCCGTTAGAATAAAATCATCAACATACAGTACAATGATAAGAAACTTACCCTCCACCACAATCTGGTATAGGTTAGGATCTGCCTCGCTCTTGGACAATCCAAGTCCTGTGAAATAGATGTCTCTCTGTGTGTACCAAGCACGTGGTGCTTGTTTCAACCCATACAACGCTCTCTTGAGCTTGCACACATGTGACTCGCTGCTGAAGACCTCAAAGCCTTCGGGTTGCTCAATGTACACCTCCTCCTCAATGACTCCGTTGAGGAACGCAGTCTTCACATCCATCTGATGAATGTACCATCCCATCTGTGCTGAGAGAGCAAGAATTGTTCGTATGGAAGAATACCTTGCGACAGGTTCAAAGGTCTCCTTATAATCGATCCCCTCTATCTGTGAAAAGCCTCGGGCAACAAATATTGCCTTGTACTTCTCTACACTCTCGTCAGCTGCCTACTTAACTTTGTAGATCCATCTCGAACCCACCACTAATTTCCCTTCCCATCTAGGAACAATCTCCCATGCACTGTTTCTGACAATAGAAACATACTCTTCCACCATGGTGTCTACCCATGCAGGATCCTCCACAGCTTCCTCGAAAGAGGATGCCTCAGTCACAACACACTTGCTCATAAGAGCCATGTATCCAGTGTACCGATCAGGTGACTGTCTCTACCTGCGTTGGGCTGTAGGTGGTCCTACAACTTTCTCTGCATCTTGAGCTAGTCACTCAGCTTCTGTCAAGCACCTTCACCCTCTGATGGTTGGCGCTGCATGAGTGGTCTCTTCCACTCCATAAACCTCATCTTGTGGCTGATCCACATCCTGAAGCTCATCCTTATGAACTAATAGCTCTTCATCTGCATGCAAGTGTAGCTCCCTCTCAAACGAACACTTCATGGCTTTCTCCTCCTGAAATTTTATATCCTGTCGCATGACAGTTTTACCATTGTTTGGAAAATACACACGATAGTTGTGGGGTGTATCAGTGTACCCCAAAAATATCCCAACCTCTGCGGTTGGCTCCAACTTCTTCCTGGCATCCTTCGTCACATGCATGTAAACGTTAGCCCCAAAAATCCTCAAATGAGAAAGATCAGGCTTCTTACCAGAATAAGCCTCCTCGGGTGTACTCATGCTAAGTATCCTATGAGGACAACGGTTCTGCACATAAACTACTGTATTGCATGCTTCCACTCACAAATGAAGGGGTAGGCCCTGACCATACAACATCGCCCGTGGAGCACCCACAATGGTTTTGTTCTTCCGCTCAGCTACCCCATTCTATGTGGGTTATGGGGAGCTATGAGCTCTCTACAAATCCCTTCTACCTTGCAGAAATCCTTGAACTCATCCGAGATGTATTCACCACCATTATCGCTCCTAAGAGCCTTCACCTTCTTCCCCGACTCCTTCTCGACCAGTGCTTTGAATTCACAGAACTTTGAATATGTCTCGCTCTTCTTCTGCATGAAGAAGATCCAACACTTACGAGAGAAATCATCAACAAAAATGACATAATACCTACGTTTTGATGTTGATGAAACTAAGAAAGGTCCACACACGTCTGTGTCAATTATCTCAAGGATCATCGTGGCGCGACTATCCTTCTCGTGAAAGGTGGCTTTCACAAACTTCCCCAAAGTACACCCCTTGCACTGATCTGACTATGCAAGTGTGCCTTTAGAAAGCCCTGTAGTGATCTGCTGCAGTATCTTCAAGGCTCCATGGTGAAGGTGACCCAATCTCTTGTGCCACAACTTGCCATCATCCCAGCTCACCAATCCTTCTGCCTTGCCTACCATTGCTGTGCATCCATTTACATGCAACTGATAAAGGTTCCTCACTCGAACCCCTATCTTCCGGGTCTCACCAGTTGTCTTGTTGCGCAGGAAAGGCTTTCCCTCACTGAAAACAACATCATACCCCTTGTCTTCTAACATCACCACTGAGATAAGATTCTTCTTCAATCCTGGAAAATGCATGACTTCCTTCAATACGAAGGGTTTACCAGAATCCCTCTCAAAGGAAATGGTACCAATACCGGTCACACTGTATCTATCCCTGGTCTCCGCCTGATCTCCTCCTGCACAAGATCTGACCATAGTCTTTTCCATCCTGGCAATTTCTCCCGACCATTGACAGAGTCCTAATAGGAATGCCAACTCTTCAGAAGACCAAGGAGAGCCAAGGTCACCAAGTCCTCATCATCGACAGTGACCCCCACACTTCCCAGCTCATCTCGACACTCAGTGTACTTCGTGAGATACTTGGGCATACTGTCACCCTTCTCTCATTTGAGGTTTCTAAGTTTATCTTTGAGCGCCAGCTTCCTCTGATCGCTCTTTCTTTGGAATAATTCTGTTAATGATTTCCACATCAAATATGGAGTAGCCTTTCCATGGAGGTTGGACACAATGTGATCCTTAACGCCCTCCAATAGAATCCTTCTACATTTTGCGGTCTTCTTTTGCCAAGCATCAGCTTGAGTAGCATCAGTAGGCTTTGGGACATCCGTATCTATGAACTCCTTCAACCCGTTATCATCAAATACTGCCTCCATCCTGTCCTTCCATGCAATATAGCTTGAGCTACCCTCAAGAGCATACTGCAATCACAATCCGTTGAAAGAAATTGCTGCATTTCCACCAAGAAAACACTACTGCAAATTCGAATTCCACCAGCAACCAACTCAACCGCCTCAGATCTAAGATTCGTGAGAACACAATATTTCTCGTACAGAGATTGACTGTATGGGCATTCACCAGATATCTCACCTTCCAAAGGAAGGATGAATCCAGAGGCTACCTGGCCCGATTAGTAGACTTTGCCTGAAGAAATAGAATGTAAACACTTCCTGAATAGTAGATCCGATGATCAACAGCTCGGATACCAAGTAGAAACTTTTTCTACAATTATCTAGCTCGCTCTGATACCATGTAGAAATTTTGAATAATTTAACACATATTCAATGGAGATTATCCTAATCATGTACTATTACAGAATACATACACAATACATAAGCTCCTCTACGTTGATCATCAATATAGCAGCATCAATAACAATCAAACATCAAGAGAATTCACACATTAACACAGTATGTAACCCGGGGAAAGCATCTCGCTAAAAACCCCAACTATCTGTATATTGATGATTGAGACCATGTAACATTACAAATTACAATGATTATCACAAGCAATCCAGTACCAACTCCACCTGTTACACATAATATAGCTAAGATCTGATCTCCAAATCTATTCCACTGCTCAATACCAGCTCAAGAATGAATGAGAATGGTTTACCAAACTCGTATTTCACCTCCAAAGAATCACTCACACTATGAAAGACATGCGCAGAGGCTATAATACTGGGAAAATACATGATCAAACTCATTGGCATACTCAATCCCTTGATTGTGCAAATCCTCATGCACAACTATAGTCACAACTGATAGCAATATGATCCTCTAACACCTATCCCTGTTGAGTTGAACATGCACTGACATGCAACTGAGTTAATTGATGCATTCTATAGTTGCATTATGAGTTAATAATTAGTTTAACAACTCATCATTAGTCTATTTGCAGTTAGACTAACTACAACTAGTTTAACCAAGTCAAACTGAACACAACTCCATCAACTCCACAATCAACTCCACCAAACTCAACTGATTGAGTTCTAACTGAATTCATGCATGCAACAACTCAACTGACTCATAAGAAAAGCGTACTTCCTTCTGACAGCTGCATGGGCCACATCTGTAGCTCAAAGTGAAGTGCTCCAAGAGAATAAGATCAATTTTATAGTCCAAATATTATTATGAGACAATAATATTTGACTTTTCTATTTTGGACAGCCAGTCTAAAAATAGACTTTGATCACTCCTGCTGTGATCACTCCTGTTGTGGTCACTCCTACTATGATCACTCCTACTGTGGTCACTCCTGCTGTGATCATCCCTGTTGTGGTCACTCCTACTGTGATCATCCCTGCTGGGATCCAAAAATAGAACTTGTGCCATAATTTGCCTATGGGCCCACTTAGTGAAGGCGACTCTTTTCACTAAGCTCCATTATCTTGTTGCAATCTCAACACATATAACCAATTAAAGGTTAAAGAGTCCATTAATCCACAATGTTCCATAACTTCTAGTTGTTGCTTGATTTCACAATTTGTCTGCTTTTGAATTTAGATCTATGAGAACATGGAAGGCTTTAGAGAATGAATTTAGTCATTTGATAGTCCTTTTATGAATTAAAGGATTCTTATGGTTCCAGATCAACTTGATTCTTGGTTCTTATGGGTCCTCATTGAACCATTTAGAGGTTCTAGAGATTCCATCAATCTGCAATGTTCCATGACTTCTACTAGTTGCTTGATTTGACAGTTTGCCTACTTTTGAATTTAGATCTATGAGAACATGGAAGGATTTAGAGAATGAAGTTAGGAATTTGATAATTATTTTATGAATTAAAGGAGCCTCAAATTTGTCGGTTTTGTGGTCAAGCTCTATGCCTAATAAGATTATTGAAGTTTCTTATTATGATTATTTTGTTGATGGAAAGACTTTAGACCAATTTTAATTGTTGAATGCTTTACCTAGAATCCACACATATAATTTTCCCACTTGTCTTTCCTAGCAAAGATTACCTCTCTTGTACTTACCACCCCTAATTTTTAGTTAATAAAAAAATTTAATTTTAATTAAAAATATTAATTAATTAATAAAAAATACTTACATCTAACTTTTGAGGCATTCTGACTTTTGATGGCCGAGGACTTTAGTCCCCTAAGATTCTAGGTTGAAGTCCTATGCGGGTGAGCAATGTAATCATATGTAAATATTGTATCAGTCTACCAAAAAAAACTAATTTAACAACTACTCTAAATGTAATGGATAACTCAACCAACAAAGTGAATATGTGAAAAAGTTGATTAAGAAAATTTGTTGCAAGGGTTTTGGATTATTTAAAAATTTTAATTTTAAAAAGATTGAATTAAAATGGAATTGAATTAGTTCATTTAAAAAAATATTAATAGAAGTTAAATCTTTATTTGATTTTAAAATAATGAATAATTAAATTATTTTTTTGAAAAATATTGTAAAATTATATATATTATTTATAGAGGATGAAGTTTATTATCCACTTAGATCAACTCATTTTATAGGACATATCTAACCAAAAAAAAAAAGAAAAAAAAAAACTAACTAAAGTATAATTTTATTCTTATAATTATCATTTTAAAAATAATTAATATATATAAGTTAAACATTTATATATTTTTAAAAACATGGAACAAGGTTCTTAACTATGGAGATTTTTAGTTTGTAAATAGGCTTTCTCACAATCCCATGGGCTAATATCATGGCTCATCAATACCGCATGCTCAATTTTTTTTATCTCACTTGTTACACGATAAGAGATTCCCCTTTGAGAATAACTTCCCTCCCACCCACCTGTTGTTATAGACATTTTTGGGCATTGCAACCCCAATCATACATGTCCATAAAACAAGGGCTTCTAAGTCCCTAAAAGTGTTTCTTCACACCCTAAAGGAACAAGGACAGCTGATTATATCATCTCCCAGAAGTTCTCCACAGAAAACTGCTCAGAACTGGTCAAAGTTGGACCATACAGACGGCCCGGTGCAGAGGGTGTGATGCATCTCACCTGCTCAGTGAAAAGGGTGCAATGCATACTGGAAAGTCCTTCTGTAGGGTGTGATGGGCGAGAGTAGACAAATGGCAGAGACAATTTGCAAGGTGGATCGTCATGGAATCTTCCAGAAACTTCTCACGTGACACTTGCCTCTCTGAATTTGCCCAGGGATGAGTAAGAGATCATCAATCTTCAAGTGGAATCAAGAACTATCAGAGAGAGGAAACTAATCAAAATCCCAGAAGCTAACTCACCCCCCTGCAATCATCTATATATCGATCCCTCATCCCGGAGATCTAAAGGCTGGAATTTTGTATCTTGTAAGGAAGTGTTGTTGGTTTCTTGGTGGAATATCATATTAGTGTTTGGTGATCTAAGCTTTTCATGAGGTGAAGAAGGGATTTCATGTTGGGAGGATGACACTGGGTCAGAATAATTGGTTGTAATCCTCTTTGCTATTCTTGATATTAATAAAGTTATTCAAGTTTTCCTCCACATTCTTGTATGTTTGATGATATATGCATTTGTGTGGTCAATATATATATGGTCCTATATTGTTTATGATTGTAGATCTCTGTTCTTCGACAGTATTATGCTGCTTTTATTCCACAGGTGCTCTTTGAAGCTGGGTAGATGAAGGAAAAGCGGCAAGGATCTGTCAGAAGGGAGAGGAACCAAGCAAGGAACCAAGCACAAGACTGAGGTTGGTGTCCTTTGTTCCCATCTTATCTACTTCTCATAAAGGAAAGCAAAAGTAGTTTTAGTTTGTTTGTTTCTAAGATAGCTACCAGTCTTAGTGGGACTAGCAGCTCCAAGTGGACACTAGATTTCCCGATAACAAAATGGCGACTCCATTGGGGAGCAAATAGATTGTTTGCTTGTCTATATTTGTTTATTTTATAAACTTACAGATGGAGCTTGAAGTCAAGCCAGCTAGCTTTCGAACTGCATTTTCTATGCGAGTGCAAAGTAGATCAATCCTGCTTCAGTCCATCTCCGAGTTTTGTTTATAAACTGAACAATTGATTTGAAAACCTTCTAATTTCCCTAGTGGTGGCTCTAGTAACCTCATTAGATCAGCCCCTGCGATTTCTATTTACTGACTATTATTAGCTCGGCCTAAATCCCTAAACTAAGCTGCAAACTGTGACCCAGAACCAAGCTAAAGTCTCGTCCCTAGACCATCGCACATTTTCCTCTTGGGAATCTGGATGCATCGCACCTCCCGTGTGTAGTAGATGCGCTGCATCGTACTTTCCCTGTGTTGTAGGTGCACTGATCAGACAAGACCTCTTTTGCTCTCAAGTTTTGGTTTCTATGTTCACTCTCTTCAGCTTTATTCAGGAGTTTTACTGTCTGTGATCAGTATACCACTGTATAAACTCCCTTCCTTTGCCTCATTCTGCCTCCATAGTACAAAGAATTGTGAATTTTTTTATGTATTGTGTGCCATTTACAGTTCTCTTTTGCAAAAAGTAACATAATCAAACTGTCGTCTTTTGATTTGGAAGTGTCGCAAGTGTCGTTTTTAGTCAAAGAATAGAATTCTATTGTTCTTGATGGTCGATTATACAGTTACTCTTGTATTTGATTTGAATTAGTAGCTTTTCAAGTGTCGAAAATAGTTTTCAATTCAAAATCGCAAAGTGTCGTCATTATCTTCCTTTCATTTTTGAAGAGAAATTTGTTAGTACTATCGCTTTGAAAAGATAATTCAGATTTGTACTTAGCATTCTTCTTGTCATTCACACATTAACAAAGTTGAAAACAAATGCATGCATGTGCATTTTCATTTAGATTGCTTGTTGGTTTGATTTAGGACAGTGCATCTAGTGTGTGCTCTCTGCTCTATGTTGAAAGAATATCATCTCTCTTTCTTTAGTAGCTAGGATTTTCATTGCAAAAAGAAGATTAAATGATTGTTTATCATCTTAGATTGCATTTTAGGAATTGTATATCTACATCACGCGATGAACCTGAAAGGAAAATTTCTTAAGAAAGATCAACTGTAAAATAAATTCAATGAACATAGAAACATTTTGGAACCTAACACACAACATTTAGAAGTCTAGGCTAGAGACGTACTCTGGCGTCGTAAAGCCTGGTAACTGTCGCTTTCATTGTTGGTTGGGTGATTCCTCCTCTTTGAGACGACAAGTGCCAGTATGGACTTGTGCTCCCACGTACCGTCAAGTATATATTGGGAGACCACAATAGGATATATCCTTTATCCATAGGAAGCCGTGTATGCCGCCCTATCGATCACAATGCACTGAACACAGCATTCGGGAAGATTGACTGCCGTACCGTAAAAAGTATTCTGCAGTTTTGCGATTGGTTTGGTAATCCCTTTGTCTAGATTTCCAGAGTAGTCTCTTTCGTTCCTTTTCAGACTCCTTAAAGGAAAAGGTCCATCTGAGCACTTGTCACTTCAGGCTCATTAAAAATCGAAGGCGACTAGAGTCATCTTTTGTTTTTTCTCGACACTTAAAAATTGAAAAAACAAGTTGTGTCAAAGCATCTAAAATTCATTTAATTCGGAATCATTTTCCCCTTTATTTTTAGTTGATCAAGTAATCCGCAATTGTGGAGGAAAGTCAATTGAAGCCCCGTCATTCGCGGAG
Organism: Pinus tabuliformis; assembly: GCA_031772625.1. Lineage (NCBI taxonomy): Eukaryota > Viridiplantae > Streptophyta > Pinopsida > Pinales > Pinaceae > Pinus > Pinus tabuliformis. The sequence goes on along the minus strand of CM062807.1, from coordinate 1,031,222,385 downwards.
GCTTATGATTCAACCGTCTTTATCTCCAGAACCAAAACTATTATGGACAAAGCGAACTCGTTTAACCAGTTCAAAATCCCCTGGTCTGGTTGGAACAAGTGTTCCGACACCCTCGGAGACTCCGGTTACTCCAAACATTTGTGTTATCCCTGCCTCTACAGAAGAAGCTTCGTAGCCACCAGAGGACAGTAGGACTGATCCTAGTGTGAGGGTAAACACTTCTATACCTGAACCAGCTCCATCTACAGCTGATTCAGAAGGCGTCATTCCCCAAGCATCTATTGCTGCAAAATCTATACTTTCTTCGGCACCGGAAATATTTTATGGACCTGACGGTCTACCTCTCCCACTTGGGTTGATTGCTATAGAAGAGATCGAGGAGGATCCCCCATTTAGTACTCCATCACATTTTGGAGTTGGGATCACCCTATATCCTTCTTCATCAGAAATTAGTCTACCGTTATTGGAAGTTCCTGTAGAATCGCTAGGAAATCTTTTGGATAGACTAGATATGTCTGAACAACTGTCGACATCTAGGACTGTGTCATCTGAAACAGCACTGGTAGAAATTCCTGTTGTCACTCCAACAATGTTCACCGGCGTACCATCTGTCGCAACTAGCTCTCAATCACTGGATGGAATCCATCCAGGGGCTGTTTCGACAGTATGGTTTGTTCCCGTTTGTTCGTCCAGAATAATATCTGGAATCTCTTATGTTGAATCTCAGCAAATTGATCCTTCGCAATGTCAATTTGGGCAGTCCGGTCCTCAAAGGAAAATCATTCCTTTAAGCACTGGATTACCACCGTATGGGGGGAAATATGCCCTTTCATTGTCTCCTCCGGGAGGTCTAACATACGAGAGTTCGCAATAAAATTCATGTTATGCTAGAATTACATCCAGTGGTTGGGTGCCAATACTTCCTCAACAACCAAGAGTTGTATACTCAATGCAACAAAGTCTGCCTATGTAAAATATCCCCACTACACCGGCTATTGTGATGGTGTCACAAGTACAAGCGTTACCTGTTGTATGCCAAACTCAAGTCTCTCAGGTCGCAATCCAACAACCCCTTGTCCCTGTGACGCCACCACAATCATCGATTAATGGCTCCTTAACTAGAGTGACCCAGGCTCAAACGGGTACCATTACCCATCATCTTGGTCAAACAGCCAGTATTGGACAACAACACATGGTCTCACAACCATGGGTGGTGCAATATCAACAACCACAATTCCAACACGTTTACCAAGGATCTGAGCACCAAGTTTTTGCAAGTAACGGGCAACCGTATATTCAAAATGGTCAACATCAACCATTTCATAATGGTTATGCCCATCAACCTTATCAAAGTTATCAGCATCAAATGCACTATGATGGTATGCAAAGACCGACTGCTCAGGCAATCCCATCTTATCTTGGGTATGCTTCGCCGAACCTGAATCAACAGTTTCCATTCGTGGAAAATTTAGAGTTACCATATCTAAATCGGCTAACAAACGATCCAATCGCTTATGCCCCTTGGTGGCAAGAGATTCCTCATAAAATTCCGTAAGATATTCCTAAATTTAATGGAAATCCGGGTGAAGACCCGTCGAATCATCTGATGACCTTTCATCTGTGGTGTTCATCTAACACTCTAAATGATGATTCGATTAGGCTTCACCTTTTTCAGTGAACGTTAACTGGTCCGACAGCAAAATGGTATATTGAATTTCCTAGATCTTCGTTTGATAACTTCAGTACCCTAGCCACAACCTTTTTAACCCATTTTCAGTTACCCATAAGGTACGAAACAGGAACAGAGCTTCTTACCAATTTCAAGCAAATGACGACCACTCACATATCCGATCATATTCATGAGTGGCGACGTCGTCGTAGAATGGTAAAAACATATGTTCCTGATCAGTTGTTGGTTGAATGGTTTATTAATTCATTGTTACCTTTTATTACAGAAGATGTGGCAAAGGGAGGAGTTGTCACTAAAGAGCAAGTCATTTCTCATGTGCAATATTGAGATTTGATCTATACTCAGTCTGGCATGCTCTACGATAAAATCCTTGATGCTCCTAGACTGGAATTTTCCATTCCTCCCTCTCCTAAATCAAACAAAGACTCTCATGCCAGGGACGGCGTGATAGGAACGACCAACACGAAAACCGTAAAGGGTAAGTCAAAGAATGCCCATATGGTTTCAGGTCAAAATGAAAATGAGGAACTTCTCACCTCGGAAGTAAATTCCGTATCAACTGACAAAGGAAGAGAAACCAAGAAACCAGGAGGAAAGAAGAAAAAGAAAGGGAAGAAGAAGAAACAGGAGGAGTCGTCCCCTGAAAAATCTTCTGCAAAGGAGATAGGAAACCAAATCGTCCATGCCTTATATGTGATGAGGATCATTGGACAAGAGTGTCCATATAAAGCTAAGCTTAGAAAATTCTTCAAGAATTCAAAAACCTCAGCGGTATTGACTGACTTGTTTCCAAATCCAGGAACAAATCTGGTTTCTAGTGACAATGCTTCCCCATCCCAAGTGCTAATGTTGTCGATTTCGAAGCAGCAAAATGATGCTTTGATATCGACAAGGAATAAAGATTACGGGAACCCACAGCTGTCGGACAACAAGGCCAATGATCAACCTAGTAGTTCGACAACAACTTCGACTGAAATTGTGCCACCTATCATTCCTGAACTAACGATAAAGCCGCCAAAGGGAGTAGTACACAAATCGACATTTAATCCTCGTGCCAAAGCAACACATCATTATAATACAGTGGAGGATCTGGCCCAATCACCATATGCTATGTCAACACTTGAGGTACTGCAAAATTGCACCTCCCAAAAGCAGGCTTTATTATCAGCGATAGGTGGGATTGACCCAACGGATTCCAATCTTGTGTCCCTTAATCACAAAGGATATGACCCTCAGTTACCAACTCAACTAGCTTTCCTGATTCAAGAAAGCCCTCAACAAAACTATTCATCGAACAATTATTTATGAGGGAGCATCTACATGTATTATGTCGATGAGTTGCTGGAAAACTTTAGGATCTCAATCCTTGTCGCGATCTTCGACGACATTAAAAGCATTTGATGGACAAACATACACCCCATATGGGATTTTAAGTAACTTGCAAGTCGAACTAGGGGGCAAATCAGTAGAAATTGATGTTGAAGTAATCGACGGAAACCTCGATTACAACATCCTATTGGGAAGGTTTTGGATATATGCTATGGTTGCTGTTGTGTCGACCTACTTCAGGAAGATTGCATTTCCATTCCAAGGAGTTATTACAATCCTCTACCAACAAACATTTCTCCCCAACGGTTCACAAGTTACGATAAGCATTCCGATGATCCATGGAAGCCCTCATCCGCTTCAAAATATCAAAGTAGGCCTACTAAAAGACCCTATATTAATGGGGACTTTTTCCCTACCACCTCCAATCAATCTAGCGGAAGTGGCAACGGTGGGAACCTGCAATATGATATTTTCTATTCAAAAGATCTTTGAAAACGATATTAGCATGGATCATCTGCAGGTATTGCCTCCAAGCCCAATAGAAATATTGTAGCAATCAATGTTTTCGACATGGGAGGAAAACCCAAATCAATGCTCATGAAGCATTTGGATAGATAGGTCTAAGGAATATGGTACCCGTTCAAATCCTTGGTTGCAAGTACATTTTACAGACGAAGGAATTGTTAAGTCAATGATGATTGATGGGGCACCATGGGAAGATTACCACCATCATTCCCATCTTCTGGATTACGGAGAAGATACTCCAAGTGACCTTCATCATCCCTTAGTTTTTGATTTTCTATCAAATACTGTAAACACGGTGGATTCCGAGCAAAACATGTCCAATATTGAAGAGACTATCACTATAAAATTCTCGACCAAAACAGATGTTGTAGAGAATATTCATGTCGGCAAATCATGTTCTCCTTCAGAACTGGAAATATATCACGCTCTTTTTCGCGAGTTCAGAGATGTCTTTGCTTGGTCGTATGACGAAATTCTAGGCATTGACTTGAGCATAGTTGAACACGAAATTAAGATGTATCCAGATGTCAAACTGGTACGACAATGGCTATGGAAGGTGTACCCCAAGAAAGTCGCTGCCATCAAGGCAGAAGTTGAAAAACTTCTCCATGCTGGTTTTATTTACCTGGTTCCTCTAACCGATTGGGTACTGAATATTGTTCATGTAATGAAAAACAAGGAACGATTAGAGTGTGTGTCGATTATTGGGATGTAAATCAAGCTTGTCTGAAAGACAACTACCCTACACCCTTCATTGACCAAATAACTGATGAATGTGCCAGACGTGAAATGTTTTCATTTATTGATGGATTTTGCGGGTATAATCAAATAAATATCCACCCACAGGACCAGTCAAAGACTACACTTATTTGACCGTGGGGCACATTTGCATATCGCAAGCTACCCTTTGATTTAAAGAACGCAGGGGAAACATTTCAGAGGGAAATCAATTATACCTTCCATGACATTAAAAACATCGTTCAACCATATCTCGATGATCTTCCAGCTCGTTTGTGAAAGGGGACCAATCATCTGCAACATTTGAGAGCGATATTTCTACGTTGTCGACACTACAAGATACGACTCAATCCACACAAATATCTGTTCTATGTCAGTTCTGGTCATTTACTTGGCTTTGTGGTCTCAAAGGATGGGATTTGTCTCGACCCATGTAAGGTTTAGGCAATCATTAATTTGCCTCCACCTTCAAATCTGCTTCAGATTCAGAAACTACAAGGGAAAACAAACTTTCTGATGAGATTCATTCCAAATTACGCCAAACTTGCTAAAGGTTATACTCGTCTATTGAAAAAAGAAGTACCCTTCGTCTGGGATCAGGTCGCGCAAGCTTCCTTTGATGCTTTAAAAGAATTCCTAATAAAAGAATCATTATTGTACACACCTGATTATCAAAAGGACTTTAACCTATATCTGGCTGCAGTGGATACGACCATCGCAATGGTTTTAGTTCAAGAAGACAATGGAATTGAACATCCTATATATTACTTAAGTAGAAACTTAAATGATACAGAAAGAAAGTAATCCTACATTGAAAAGCTCGCTCTCGCAGCTGTTCAAGCGATACAGAGATTTCGACACTATTTCCTCTTTCGAAAAACTACAATTTTGTCAGATTGCAACCCCATGACTTATATATTGTCGCGACAGTTGCTGGGGGGAAAATATTCAAAATGGATATAAATTCTACAATAGTTTGATCTGGAATGTATAAAATCCAAATCAAAGAAATCCCTGGTTTTCGCAGAGTTACTATGTGATCTCCAATCGTCGTCCAACGATGCAACATCAAAAGAAGCGATCATGGACGAATCCTTGTTTCTAATATCTTCAAGCAATCCATGGTATGGAGACATAATCATCTATCTCCAAACGCAAACATATAGTTATAATACCTCCCTCTCGAAACAACGACGCATTCAATACCAAGCAAAAGACTACATGATCGTCAGTGATACACTTTACCGTCGTGGTGTCGATACAGTTCTGAGGAGGTGCCTCACCCACGAGGAGGCCGAAAAAGTCCTAAACGATTTCCATTCAGGTGCTTGTGGGGGGCATCAATCTGGTTACGCTACGGTGCAAAATATTTTACGAGCAGGATACTTCTTGCCAACAATGTTCAAAGATTGCATAACCGCAGTTAGAAGTTGCCATGCGTGTCAAATCTTTGATCGAAAAACCAGAATACCACCCACACCTTTGCAACCAGTAGTTGTTGTTGGGCCATTTTCCAAATGGGGAATAGATTTCATGACATGTAACCCCACCTCGGTCGGGGGGCATGGGTATATCATAGTCGCAGTGGACTATTTTACCAAATGGGTCAAGGCGATGCCTACATTAAACAACAGCGGCGAAATGGCTGCCCTCTTCTTTTTCAATCATGTAGTCTCCAGATTCAGCGTTCCACAAGCCATAGTCACAGATCATGGATCACATTTTTGCAATCAAATGATGGTTGAGTTGGCTGCCAAATTAGGGTTGTCCCATGACAGCTCTACTCCGTATTATCTGAAGGCCAACGAACAAGTTGAGGCAATCAACAAGGTCCTGAAGCGGATGCTGCAAAGGATGATTGGAGTCCACAAAAGTAGTTGGCACATGATCCTGTACTCAGCCTTGTGGGCATACCAGACATCGATGAGGAATGCAATCGGGTTTACACCCTTTCAATTGGTGTATGTCCTGGAAGCAATCTTACCAGTTCAGTGTGAAATCTTGTCCCTCAAACTCACGGTCAACCTTCTCCACGGAACTTCAGAAGAGGAGGCTCGTTTCTTGGAACTAATCCAATTGGATGAAACCTGTTGTGATGTCGCTGTGGCTAACGAAGCCCATAAGAAACAAGTGAAGGTGCAGTTCGACAAGAATTTCAAACCCCGTGTCTTCTCAGAAAGTGACCTGGTCTTACTTTAAGACCATGAATCCAATAAATTGGGAGCAGGAAAGTTAAATTCTTTATGGATGGGCCCCTATATTGTTAAGCGTGTACTAGAAAAAGGAGCCTACGAGTTAGTGGATTATGATGGGATACCACTGGCGCAACCCCGCAACGGGTTGTACCTTAAGCGTTACTATGCTTGACTCAAGATAGTAACCCCTATGCTTTTGTTACATTTTTGTTTTCGCTAAGGGTAATCGTTTTGGTTAAGTGATCCGCTTTCACATTTGTTGCAGATATCAGACCTATTGGAATCATTTGTTGGATATGCCGATGGAGCGAGTTGTAGTTTACAGAACCTATCTTCTGCGGCCTGGGCCATCTTAGATCCAAGCGGTGAGTTAGTGAGTTTCAGAGGGGTATGTATTGGTCGGTCAATGAACAATATTGCTGAATACAATGCGTTGATAGAGCTCCTCTCTGATGCCATTACGCGTGGCATACGCCGACTCGTTGTCAGGCTAGACTCACAACTCGTCATCCTACAACTCACTGGTATCTACTCTGTACGGAATCCAACTATCTATCGCATGTTCCTAAGGGTCAAGATTTTGGAAAGGCAGTTTGATTCTATTCAATATTAACATATTTCCAGAAACTTAAACTTATTAACAGATTCATTGGAAAAATATGTGTTGGATAGACATTTGCAACATTTATAAATGAAGCATCTCATCAATGTTTGCATCAAGATCACATAACTTAACCAAAATAAAGCTCTGAAAATCAAAAATATATATATATATATATATATAACTATTTATGGTTTATACATAATGTTCTATAACCAAGACAGAATCAATCAAATGACCCAAAACTCAAAATGCTAGGGGGCACCCTAGTCTAATGATGCTGGTGATAACAAGTCATTGCCTATGCAATCATGCGTAAAAGCCTAGTCCATCGACTCGGCACACCAGTAGTATGTCATTGCAACCTCAGAGGTAGCTCGTCGGTCCTCACGTCCAGAATACCACGAGTGAGGCCCTCGACCTAATCTTTCCAAGTTGAAAGAGTCTCAGCCACATCAAGGTCATGAAGGATAGCCCTCCCCACAGCCTCTCCTGCGAGAATAGCAGCTGGTGCTCTCAGACGTACTGCTGGACGAATTGGTCCAATATCTACATAAACACATGAGTTTTGATTAGTATTTATAGAAGAAAGCACAAGAACATTATAAAAAACGATAAACAGAGATATGGTCAGAGAATTTACCAATAGCACCCCACTGCTCACTAGTCAGGAGCACCAAATCCGGGTCACCCAGGAAATCCATACCAGGATATGGACACTCGAAAAAATCATCTCCTGACGGTTGAACCACTCCAAAAAGGCATTAGAGAAGGAAACCTGGGACTGACCAGCATGTCGGGCCATACGGTCGACCCATCTCTGCATCCGTGGCTCAGTCGGTGGAGATAAGCTAAGTGAAATGTACTGTGGCTGCTCCAGTGGGATCTTTTCCAAGGCGAAAGTAGTCAAAATAGAACCATAACCGAAGTTCTTGGATTTTCTGCTTTTTAGCTTGGTCAGTTGTTCTTTCATCACAAGGAGTATTGCGTCACACCAGCTGAACACCTTTGGTTCAAGGCATTCCAAGGCGTACTGCATATAGGACCTGTTATCCACGTGAAGAGCCGCACTACAAGCCAGTCTAGCAAAAGTGAACAAAATGGTCCTCGGGGACCGGTCAGTGACATCTCGGATGTTGATCTTGTCGTCCCTACTCGGTTGAGATCCCTCTCTGCAATATCGGTGAATATAATCTCTCACGGATTCGCCCCCATGGGTGGAACCTGATAATGAAAGAGGGGAACCACACCTCGATAAACCGATCAAAACATAGATGTCCACAATAGTCAAGGGGATAGATTTGTCCCTGATCTAAAACACCTGGTTGGTAGGATCCCATGCATTGAGAAGATATTACAACAAGTTGATTTGTTGCCTCATGCTAGAGATGCGGAAAAACTTGAATAGGCCATAGTTCTGCAGTGCAGTTACCGTAACTGGATCATGTAAAGCAACCATGTCCTCTTCTTCATGCTTGCATTCTCACCATGTAACAACCATTTTGCTCCAATGAATCTCTGCAAAACAAGCAAGAGAGGAGTCAGGGTCCTGACTTGGCAAAAAAAGGCAAAAATTCCATGAGAAAACAGTGCAAAAGTTTCCCTTCTCGCACCCATTGCACCCCACCAGTGTACTGGGTGAGATGCATACTGACTGGCCAATGGCCAAGCCAGTATGCATCACACCTTTCGATATAGGAAGGGTGCAATGGAGCTAGGGTGAATTTTTCAAACCCCAGGGGCTCAGAAAAACAAGGAAACATGCTCAGAATTCAAAAATGAAGGAATGCAACTGAAGAGCTTAGGTTTAGCTCCTACCTGGTCCAGACGACACTGAGAATCATCCACAGAATCTCCTAGAATCAACTGGTGAAAATCAAGGGGGAAAAGTAGCTCCAAAGCTCCAACAAACCAAAGTTCAAATGAAATGGTAAAATAAGGAGTAAAAACCACTTTTAAATTACTTTTCACGTAATTCGAGTAAAATATTAGTGTTTTAACTCATTTTTCAAACATATATTGTTCATTTCTAATAGGTTTGATGAAGCAATTGAACAGGCAGTACAACCTTTGAAGGAACAAAGTGGTTAGCGGTGAAATCAAATAATCAATGACCATTATCACGAGCAGTTTTTATATGAAGTTCAAGCTTGTTGAAAATTAAACCTTAGCAATGAGCAAATGTTTCCCCCAGAGTTTAAGCCCATTAAAAAATGAACCAATCCCCGGTAAATAACTATTGTGAATGCATTATCATCGGTTTTTGAGCCCTGGTCATGTTCTTACCATCACCTCCACTCTGTTTTAACCGATCATTCACCACCATTTGATTGTTTACTCCTTTTGAGTAACAGCTGTGAAGAGTGATTCTGTTAGCCATCCTTGTGACACTGCCGTGATTGGAAAATTCCAAACCTTACCTGGAATCAACTGCTACCCGAAATTATCACTCGTTGTATAAATTTTGAATAATAAACACATATTCAATGGAGATTATCTTGATCATGTACTATTGCGGAATACATACACAATACATAAGCTCCTCTACGTTGATCATCAATTTAGCAGCATCAATAACGATAAAACATCAATAGCATGCACACATTAACACAGTATGTAACCCGGGGAAAGCTTACAGCTGAAAACCCCACACTATCTGTATATGAATGATTGAGAACATGTAACATTACATAGTCAATACTCCTCACAAGTATCCAGATCTATCTCCACCTGTTACACACAAACCAGCTCAAACCCAAGCAAGTCACAAGTTCAAATCTGCTCCACTGCTTTGCCTGCCTCTATTGCATAAACCTGTTGAGAATCACTCACACTGGAAATCACGTGAGCACAGGCTATTCTACTGGGAAAATCAACGGAATACTCATTGGCATACTCAATACATTGCTTGTGCAAATCCTCATGCACAACTATAGTCACAACTGATAGCAGTCTCATCCTCTAACAGCTATCCCTATTGAACTGTACATGCACTGACATGCAACTGAGTTAACTGATGTATTATTTAGTTGCTTTATGAGTTAATGATTAGTTTAACAACTCATCATTAGTCTATTTACAATTAGACTAATTACAACTAGTTTAACCAAGTCAAACTGAACACAACTCCATCAACTCCACAATCAACTCCACAATCAACTCCACCAAACTCAACTGCTTGAGTTCTAACTGAAGTCATGCATGCAACAACTCAACTGACCCACAAAGAAAGCATATTTCCTTCTGACAGCTGCATGTGCCACATCTGTAGCTCAAACTGAAGTGCTCCAAGAGAATAAGATAAAGTTTATAGTCTAAATATTATTATGAGACAATAATATTTGACTTTTCTATTTTTGACTAGCAGTCTAAAAATAGACTCTGATCAGTCCTACTGTGATCCAAAAATAGACTTTGCGCCATAATTGGCCTGTGGGCCCACTTAGTGAAGGCGAATCCTTTCCACTAAGCTCTATCATTTTGTTGCATTCTCAACACTCCCTCTCAACAAGATATTGATTATCAGCAACCCCTATCTGGCCTCGTTGGTATTCGAATTTTCTCCTGGTGAGCGCCTTCGTCAAGATATCAGCATCCTGATCCTTTGTTGAAATGTATGAAAGTAACATGATTCTTCACTGCCCATAATCTCTGATATGATGGTATCTGATGTCAATATGCTTAGATCTATGAAATACAGGATTAGAGAGAGTTTAATGCAACTCTGGTTATCACAGTAAATCATAGTAGGATCCAAGTGAGAACCGACCAAACCGACCAGAATCTTCCTCATCCATATAGCCTCACATGCAGCCAAACTTGCTGCCATATACTCGGCCTCTGCTGAACTCAGTGCCACGGATCTCTACTTCCTGCTGTACGAAGAAACTGCTGTCGACCCGATACTGAAGACCCCTCCTGATGTGCTCTTTCTGTCCCTTGGGCTCCTTGCCCAATCTGCATCTGTGAAGCCACTTAGCTTCACCTCATCCTCCTGTCTTTACCACAATCCATATCCCGATGTGCCTCTCAAATAACACAATAAATGCTTTCCTGCCTTCTAGAAGAGCTTGGTAGGCTTAACCATAGCTTGTGAAATCTGGTTAATTGCATAGCATATATCGGGTCGTGTATTGACCAAATACATAAGCGACCCCACCAACTGTTGATAAACAGTGGCATCCACTTCTTCTACCAAAGTGGCATCCTCCTTCCTCCAACCTCCAGGAAGAGGAGTATCAACAGGCTTGCAGCCATGCATGTTGAACTTCTCCAGTATCTCCCGAGCATACTTACCCTGAGAAACAAACAGTCCACCACTGCACTGCCAAATTTCCAGTCCCAGGAAATAGTGAAGGAGGTCCAAGTCCTTCATCTCAAACTCCTTAGCAAGATCATCCTTGCATGAAAGTATCAATAGCTCATTACCTGTTAGAATCAAATCATCTACATAGAGTACAATGATAAGCAATTTACCCTCCACCACAATCTGGTATAGGTTAGGATCCGCCTCGCTCTTGGAGAATCCAAGTCCAGTGAAATAGCTGGCTATCCGTGTGTACCAAGCACGTGGTGCTTGTTACAACCCATACAGTGCTCTCTTGAGCCTGCACACATGCGACTCGATGCTAAAGATCTCAAAACCTTCGGGCTGCTCAATGTACACCTCCTCCTCAATGAATCTATTGAGGAACGTAGTCTTCACATCCATCTGATGAATGTGCCACCCCATCTACGCTGAGAGAGCAAGAATCGTTCGTATGGAAGAATACCTTGCGACAGGTGCAAAGGTCTCCTCATAATAGATCCCCTCTATCTATGAAAAGCCTTGGGCAACAAATCTTGCCTTGTACTTCTCCACACTCCCGTCAGCTGCCTACTTAACTTTGTAGATCCATCTCGAACCCACCATTGATTTCCCTTCCAGTCTAGGAACAATCTCCCATGCACTGTTTCTGACAATAGAATCATACTCTTCCACCATGGCGTCTACCCATGCGAGATCCTCCACAACTTCCTCGAAAGAGGATGGCTCATTCACAACACACTTGCTCATAAGAGCCATGTATCCAGTGTACTGATCAGGTGACTGTCTTTGCCTGCGTTGGGCTGTAGGTGGTCCTACAACTTTCTCTGCATCTTGAGCCAGTCACTCAGCTTCTGTCAAGTGCTTTCACCCTCTGATGATTGGCGCTGCATGAGTGACAACATCCACTCCATGAACCTCGTCCTGTGGCTGATCCACATCCTGAAGCTCATCCTTAGGAACTAATATCTCCTCATCTGCATGGAAGTGTATCTCCCTCTCAAGCGAACACTTCATGGCTTTCTCCTCCTGAAATTTTATATCCCGTCGCACAACAGTTTTACCACTGTCTAGAAATTACACACGATAGTTGTGGGGTGTATCAGTGTACCCCACAAATATCCCAACCTCTGCGGTCAGGCTCCAACTTCTTCCTGGCATCCTTTGTCACATGCATGTAAACGTTAGCACCAAAAATCCTCAAATGAGAAAGATCAGGCTTCTTCCCAGAATAAGCCTCCTCGGGTGTAATCATGCCAAGTATCCTGTGAGGACAACGGTTCTGCACATAAACTACTGTATTGCATGCTTCCACCCACAAGTGAAGGGGTGGGCCCTGATCATGCAACATCACCCATGCAACACCCACGATCGTTCTGTTCTTCCGCTTAGCAACCCCATTCTGCTGTGGGTTATGGGAAGCTATGAGCTCTCTTCGAATCCCTTCTGCCTTGCAGAAATCCTTGAACTCGTTAGAGATGTATTCACCACCATTATCGCTCCTAAGATCCTTCACCTTCTTGTTGGCATTATAATTCAGGTGTTGTCCTTGATGGCAAACCCATTCAGGTGATAAATCAAGAAGGACGCAGGAAATATGTTCAGCAAGTGCGTCCCCGCAGGTATACCATACAGAACCCGCGTCCAGGGACGTCGGCCAGCCGTTCAGGAGGTGCGTCCGCCCAGTGCACACATTTCAAGGCAGAGAAAAGCACGTGGGGGTTTCTTGCGTGGTATCTAGCCGACGGTTTTGTGTTTCTATGGTGTCGGCTCGTGGTATTGTTCCATGTTTTGGGGAGAAGCTTGCCTATATAAAGCAAAGGAGTTCATTTGGATTAAGCATCATCTTGGTTGAATATCTTTTGGTGAGATCTAGTCCAGATCTATGAGGGCGAATCTTCTAATGGACTGTGATCTCTATGGCGCATGATCAGATCTGTGGATCTGAGTGTTTGGGTTGGTTCTGAAGTCCTCATATCTTTTATATCTGAAGGGACGCAGGTTCAGTGAAGGGCAAGTGCGCCGGGACGCAGTACAGTGAAGGCTCAGGGGCGTCTCTGAGGCAAAGGACGCGGTGCGACTGTGTTATTGGGTGCGTCTCTGAAGCAAAAGACGCGGCGCGATAGTGTTTCGGGGTGCGCCGGTCGCAGCAAAGCATAGAGGGACAGTGCGTCTGCACGCAGAACAGCGGAGGGTAGACTGCGTCCAGTCGCAGGCCACAGAAAGAAAATATGCGTCCCTGTCTTAAGATGATCTGTTGACTGTATATTTCTATTCATAAAGTGTTCTGGGTTATTTCTGTAATTACTGATCTGATATCTGTAGTGGACTGTATCTGTTATATACTTGTTGATCATTTGATTCTTCATGAAAAGAAGTAGGGGGTTGTAGCTCCCTTCCAGGAGAAACTGGAAAACGAGAGAGAGTTGTAGCTCTCTGCAGGTTGCAGCCTGCGTGCTGGTAAAGGACTGCACCAGTACAAAATCATTGTAAAAGAATTTCTTGAAAGAAGATAGAGACATATTGCAGCAGGTGGTTTTCTCCCGCATTGGGTTTCCACCTTACATCTTGTGTTCTTTGGTGTGACTGTCTATTTTCTTTATTCAAGCTCATTATTTTATGGTACTGATATGCAAGAATAATTCAAAAGATCAAATAAGGAAGATTTGGTAAATTGCTTAATAATACTGATTCACCCCCCCTCTCAGTATTATTTCCAACAATTGGTATCAGAGCAGGTCCTTCAGAAAAGCTTGATCGCTTGAAGGTAGATCGTTCATCATGAGCAACTACGAGAGAGAAGCATCAATCAGGCCACCAGTTTTTGATGGGACAAACTTCAATTATTGGAAGGTAAGAGTTACTGCATATCTTCAATCTCTTGGTACTGAAGTTTGGGACATTGTAGAAACAGGCTATGCTTTTCCTTCAGCTACTCCTACAGATCCAGCTGAGAAAAAGAAGTATGAAACAAATGCAAAAGTAGTCAGTACTCTATTAGGAAGTATATCCCAAACAGAATTCATGAAGGTAATGCACTTCAAATCAGCAAAAGAAATATGGGACAAAATGATCACAAGCTATGAAGGAGATGAACAGGTAAAACAAGCTAAACTTCAAACTCTCAGGATTCAATATGAGACTCTCAAGATGTATAATGATGAAAGTGTGGCTAATTATTTTCTTCGGGTAGATGAGATTGTTAATTGTATGAAAAATTTGGGTGAAGAAGTAAAGGAGTCCATAGTAGTTCAAAAGATTCTAAGATCATTATCCCCCAAGTTTGAATCCAAAGTATCTGCAATAGAAGAAAAAGAAAATCTCCGTGTTCTTACTATGTCTCAGCTACATGGAATTCTAACTGCTTATGAAATGAGAAAGGGAGGACCATCAGACAGAAGGGAGGCTGCTTTTAAAGCATCAGGCAAAGAAGATTACTATGAAGCAAGCCATGATCCAGAAGAAGAGGAAGAAGAATCAAATTTTGTCAGAAATCTTCAAAGAGGTTCTGGAAGGTTCAGAGGTAAGCTACCTTTCAAATGCTTTGCTTGTGGAAGAGTAGGTCATTATGCTGCAAAATGCTCTTATAAGGATAAAGGAAAGGAACCAGTTAGATGGAACAAGAAACAAAGCGCAAATAAGAAAAGCTACTACACCCATGAAGATAGTGATGGCTTATCAAACAGTGATGAAGATGAACAAGGTAATAAATATAGGTTGTTAATGGCATTTGAAGATGATGATTATGAGGATGCTGTAGATGTGGATAACCTTTATGATGAAATTACTAGACTCAAGAGATGCATAGAAGAAAAGAACATGATTATTGATACTCTACAATTCCAAATTGATGAAAAGGAAAAACATCTTGAAAAATTAGAAGGTGAAATTGTTGGTCTTAGAAAAGAAATTGAGAAAACAAAAACTATTAATCTCAAGTTTGTCAAAGGATCTGAAACTTTGGATGAGATTATCAGTGTGCAGCGGTCTCCACTAAATAAGACAGGTTTGGGCTATAATGGAGAAACTTCTCAAGCATCCACTTCAAAAAGTTATCTTGATGCAGCAAGAAGAAATGAGCAAGAGCACAAGGAAGATCATCAGGTAAAGCAGGGACAAATGTCAAACAGAAACTATCAGGGGCAATCCAGCTTAAGGGTGAACAAAAGCCACAACCAGCCACAGGTAAAATCTTCTCAATTTGGTTCAAGAATAGATGAAAATAGAAATTACAATCAGTTGGCTGGTAGATCCAATAATCGCAGAAGCTTCTTCAATGGACAATGCTTTTCTTGCCATAACTTTGGTCACAAAGCAGCTCAATGTGTTGCGTATAAAACAATCATGACTAGGGAAGCTCAAAAACAAAGAAGTATGACAGGGATTACAAAAAGGACCTATAACAACTTTTCAGCTCTTGAAAATGAAGTTGAATGTTCTATTTGCAATAATTTTGGACATAAAGACTTTGAATGCAGAAGCAGGTTTCCGGAAAGAAAGGTACAAGAGCAGAAAAAGGAACAAGCCTCAGGCACCAAAACATGGAGAATAAAGGAACCTCAAACAGAAAGATGTGGGATAGCATTTTATGCAGAAGGACAAGAAAATCTATGGTACATTGACAGTGGATGTTCGAAGCATATGACAGGTGATAAAGAAAAACTTGAGTCTTATTCTAATTTAGAAAAGGGAAAGAAAGTCTCTTTTGGAAATGATACTCCTGCAACTATAAAAGGAAAAGGTATTGCTCCTTTAAAAGAAGATGTTAAGGCTGGAAATGTTTTGTTTGTTGATGGATTGAAGCATAATCTACTAAGTGTCAGCCAGATGTGTGATCAAAGAACCGAGGTTATATTCAGATCAAATGGATGCCTTGTTCGTGATCTTGATACAGGTAAAACAGTTCTCAAAGGAAAAAGAACTCCAAATAATCTATACATATTTGATGAAGGACAACAACAATGCTATCTAAGCAAGGATGAAGAGCACTGGCTATGGCATCGAAGGTTGGGACATCTAAGCTTCTCACAAATAAGGAAAGCTTGCAAATATCAGGCAGTTCGCGATCTTCCAGATATCAAAATTCCTGACAACACCATATGCAGATCATGTCAGTTTGGAAAACAAACCAGAACTAACTTTCCAGAGAAAGAAGGATCAGCCAGCATGCCTCTTGAGCTAGTACATACAGATGTATGTGGACCATTCAGAAAAAGAACACCTAGAGGGGAGGAATACTTGATATTATTTATTGACGATTTCTCCAGGTTTGTTTGGTTAGGACTTATGAAGCACAAAGATGAAGCATTCGAAAAATTCAAATCCTTCAAAGCCTTGGTTGAAAATGAATCAGGTCACAAAATTAAGTGCCTCAGATCTGACAGAGGTGGGGAATTTACTTCAAATGAATTTTTCGATTTCTGTGATGAACATGGGATAAGGAGAGAATTTTCTACAGCTAGAACTCCTCAGCAAAATGGAGTGGTTGAAAGAATGAACAGAACAATCCAGCAAATGGCTCGTGCTATGCTTGATGAATCAGGAACCCCTGCAACCTTCTGGGGTGAAGCTGCACATGCGGCGGTTATTATTCTCAACAAGACAAATGTCCGAGTGAACAGCACTCAAACTCCTCATGAGCTCTGGAGTGGTAAAACTCCTTCGGTAAAGCACTTCAAAATCTTTGGGAGCAAATGCTATATCAAGAATACTGAGGAGCAGCTTGGTAAACTTGAACCTAGAGCAGATGAAGGTATTCTTCTTGGCTACTCTCCACATAGCAAAGCATACAAATGCTACAATAAAAGACTTGGCAAAATTGTTGACAGCATTGATGTAGTGGTTGATGAGAAGGGATACATTCCTAGGCAAATACATCGTGAAGACATCGAAGAAGATGAAAGCCACCCTCAAAGACAGAATGATGAAGAAGAAGAACCGCAAGAAGAATCTCAAGAAGAACCTCACGAAGAAGCAGAAGAACGAACAAGAATAGAAGAAAAGACTCCATCCAGATATGTTCAAAAGAACCATCCAGAATCTCAGATCATGGGACAGAAAGAAGCAGGTATACAAACTAGAAGAACAGTTGCAGAAGCTTCAAGTTATTTGGCATTACTCTCCTCTACTGAACCACAAAATGTGAAAGAGGCATGCAAAGATGAATGTTGGGTGAAAGCAATGGATGAAGAACTTGAGCAAATCGAAAAGAAAAACACTTGGGAGCTGGTTCCTAGACCAAAGGATAAGAATGTTATCGGAACAAAATGGGTCTTCAAAAATAAATTGAATGAAAATGGAGAAGTAATTAGAAACAAAGCCAGACTTGTTTGTAAAGGATATGCACAGCAAGAAGGAATAGACTTTGAAGAAACTTTTGCTCCTGTTGCAAGACTTGAGGCCATCCGAATGTTCCTTGCTCTCTCAAGTTCTCAGAATTTCAAAGTATTTCAAATGGACGTAAAATCAGCCTTTCTGAATGGAGACTTGGAAGAAGAAGTGTACATTGAACAGCCAGATGGGTTCATTCTTGGAAATGATCCAAATCTTGTATGCCGATTGAAAAAGGCTCTCTATGGTCTCAAACAAGCCCCAAGGGCTTGGTACTACCGGTTGGACAAATATCTTCATCAACAAGGTTTTTCAAAAGGTTCAGCAGATAGCAATCTATATATAAAAATTGAAAATGACAAATTGCTAATACTTGTTGTGTATGTAGATGACATTATTTTTGGCAGCAATGAAGAAGCTATGAGTCAAAGCTTTGCCTCAGTCATGCAGAAAGAATTTGAAATGTCCTTGCTAGGAGAACTGACATACTTTCTTGGTTTGCAAATCCAACAAAAGGAAGGAGGAATCCTTTTATCTCAAACCAAGTATCTCAAGCAGATTTTGAAGAAATATGGCATGGAAGATGCAAAACCAGTATGTACACCCATGGTCACAGGATGCAGTCTCAGTGCAAATGATGAATCTGCAGCAGTACATCAACCAACCTACAGATCTATGATTGGAAGTTTACTATATTTAACAGGTACCCGACCAGACATCATGCATGCAGTTGGAATAGTTGGAAGATTTCAGGCAAATCCGAAGGAGACTCATCTTCAAGCAGTGAAGAGAATTTTCAAATATCTTCAAGGGACTCAAAATTATGGCTTATGGTATCCTAGAAATACAGATCTTACTCTTCATGCCTATACAGATGCAGATTGGGCCGAAAGCGTGGATGACAGGAAAAGCACAAGTGGTGGTGCGTTCTTTATGGGTCCCAGACTGGTCTCTTGGTTCAGCAAGAAACAGAGTTCAATTGCCTTGTCTACAGCTGAAGCAGAATATGTTGCTGCTGCATCTTGTTGCACCCAACTCCTTTGGATGATGCAGACTTTGCAGGATTATCAAATCACTTGTACACCTCCAATCTCTATCTTATGTGACAACACAAGTGCAATCAGCATCTCAAAGAATCCGGTTATGCATTCAAAAACCAAGCACATACCAATCAAGTACCATTTTCTCTGGGAACAAGTACTTGAACAGAAGGTCAAGTTGGAGTATGTTCCTTCTAAGGAACAAGTTGCTGATATTTTCACCAAACCATTGCCCAGGGACACTTTTGAATACCTCAGGCAAAAGCTGGGGGTTGTTGATGCATCATCTTACTGTTGATCATCTTCCTATTGGTGGTATAGGCTCAGGGGGAGCACATAATGCATTGTTGGCATTATGGAGAAGGAGATCTTGGAAATAGCTGCAATATGTCTCTATCTCCTTCATGATGGATTTCTGGTTACAGATCTGGAGATGCATGAGCATAGGGGGAGCATACCCTTTGCTCTTGATGTCAAAGGGGGAGAATGAAGCTGAAGATTATGTGGTTGCCATCAAGTCCAAAGGGGGAGATTGTTGGCATTATGATTCAGGTGTTGTCCTTGATGGCAAACCCATTCAGGTGATAAATCAAGAAGGACGCAGGAAATATGTTCAGCAAGTGCATCCCCGCAGGTATACCATACAGAACCCGCGTCCAGGGACGCCGGCCAGCCGTTCAGGAGGTGCGTCCGCCCAGTGCACACATTTCAAGGCAGAGAAAAGCACGTGGGGGTTTCTTGCGTGGTATCTAGCCGACGGTTTTGTGTTTCTATGGTGTCGGCTCGTGGTATTGTTCCATGTTTTGGGGAGAAGCTTGCCTATATAAAGCAAAGGAGTTCATTTGGATTAAGCATCATCTTGGTTGAATATCTTTTGGTGAGATCTAGTCCAGATCTATGAGGGCGAATCTTCTAATGGACTGTGATCTCTATGGCGCATGATCAGATCTGTGGATCTGAGTGTTTGGGTTGGTTCTGAAGTCCTCATATCTTTTATATCTGAAGGGACGCAGGTTCAGTGAAGGGCAAGTGCACCGGGACGCAGTACAGTGAAGGCTCAGGGGCGTCTCTGAGGCAAAGGACGCGGTGCGACTGTGTTATTGGGTGCGTCTCTGAAGCAAAAGACGCGGCGCGATAGTGTTTCGGGGTGCGCCGGTCGCAGCAAAGCATAGAGGGACAGTGCGTCTGCACGCAGAACAGCGGAGGGTAGACTGCGTCCAGTCGCAGGCCACAGAAAGAAAATATGCGTCCCTGTCTTAAGATGATCTGTTGACTGTATATTTCTGTTCATAAAGTGTTCTGGGTTATTTCTGTAATTACTGATCTGATATCTGTAGTGGACTGTATCTGTTATATACTTGTTGATCATTTGAATCTTCATGAAAAGAAGTAGGGGGTTGTAGCTCCCTTCCAGGAGAAACTGGAAAACGAGAGAGAGTTGTAGCTCTCTGCAGGTTGCAGCCTGCGTGCTGGTAAAGGACTGCACCAGTACAAAATCATTGTAAAAGAATTTCTTGAAAGAAGATAGAGACATATTGCAGCAGGTGGTTTTCTCCCGCATTGGGTTTCCACCTTACATCTTGTGTTCTTTGGTGTGACTGTCTATTTTCTTTATTCAAGCTCATTATTTTATGGTACTGATATGCAAGAATAATTCAAAAGATCAAATAAGGAAGATTTGGTAAATTGCTTAATAATACTGATTCACCCCCCCTCTCAGTATTATTTCCAACACTTCTTCCCCAACTCCTTCTCGACCAGTGCTTTGTATTCACAGAGCTTTCAATATGTCTCGCTCTTCTTCTGCATGAAGAAGATCCAGTACTTACAAGAGAAATCATCAACAAAAATCACATAATACCTATGTTTTACTGTCGAAGCAACTGAGAAAGGTCCACACATGTCTATTTGCATTCTCTCAAGGATCTTCGTGGCACGACTATCCTTCTCGTGAAAGGTGGCTTTCACAAACTTCCCCAAAGTACACCCCTTGCACTCATCTGACTGCGCAATAGTGCCTTTAGGAAGCCCTGTAGTGATCTGCTGCAGTGTCTTCAAGGCTCCATGGTGAAGGTGACCCAGTCTCCTATGCCACAACTCGCCATCATCCCAGCTCACCAATCCTTCTACCTTGCATGCCATTGATGCGCATCCATCTACATGCAACTGATAAAGGTTCCTCACTTGAACCCCTATCTTCCGGGTTTCACGAGTTGTCTTGCTGCGCACGAAAGCCTTTTCCTCGCAAATAAGATTCTTCTTCAATCCTGGAACATGCATGAATTCCTTCAATACGAAGGGTTTACTAGACTCCCTCCCAAAGGAAATGGCACCGATACCGGTTGCACTGTATCTACCATCATCGCCCATCTCGATGTGCACTCCAAGATCTTTGTCCTCCATATCAGAAAACAAATCTTGATCTACCGTCATGTGAAAAGACGCACCACTATCCAAGAACCACACCGATCCCATCACACTTGAAACCAAGCATGTGATCAATGAAAAATCAAGCTCAAACTATGAGGCTAGAGCCTCTCCTACTGCAGATCCAACAGCTTGCTTGTTCTTCTTCTTCGGCGGACAATTAGTGGCATAGTGTCCATGCTGGTGACAGTGAAAACACTTCACCTTGGACATGTCCTGCTTCTTTCCTTTTGCACCAGACTAAGAATCTTTATTGCTCTTCCCCTTCTTTGCTTTGGCAGCCAAAGCGCAATTTTCTTCATCAGCTCCCTTTGATGAAGATCCATCCCTCGTACTCTTCCTGATCTCTTCCCGCACAAGATCTGACCACAGTCTTTCCCATCCTGGCAATTTCTCTCAACCATTGACAGAGTCTTGCTAGGAATGCCAACTCTTCGGAAGACCAAGGAGAGCTAAGCTCACCAAGTCCTCATCATCGACATTAACCCCCTCACTTCCTAGCTCATCTCGACACTGAGTGAACTTGGTGAGATACTTGGGCATATTGTCACCCTTCTCGCATTTGATGTTTCTGAGTTTATCTTTGAGCGCTAGCTTCCTCTGATCGCTCTTGCTTTGGAATAGATATGTTAAAGCCTTCCACATCAAGTATGGAGAAGTATTTCCAACAAAATCCTTCGACACATTGTTGTCTTCTTTTGCCAAGCATCAACTTGAGTAGCATCAGTGGGCTTTGGGACATCAGTCTCTATGAACTCCTTCAGCTCGTTATCATCCAATACTGCCTCCATCCTATCCTTCCATGCCATATAGTTTGAGCTGCCCTCAAGAGCATACTCCAATTGCAATCCATTGAAAGACATTGCTTCTTTGACACCAAGAAAACACTGCTGCAAATTCGAATTGCACCAGCTCCACACTCAACTCCCTCAAATCTAAGATTCGTGAGAACAAAATATTTCTCGTACAGAGATTGACTGTATGGGATTTTACCGGATATCTCACCTTCCAAAGGAAGGATGAATCCAAAGGCTACCTGGCCTGATTACATACTCTGCCTGAAGAAATAGAATGTAAACACTTCCTGAATAGTAGATCTGATGATCAACAGCTCTGATACCATGTAGAAATTTTGAATAATAAACACATATTCAATGGATATTATCCTGATCATGTACTATTGCAGAATACATACACAATACATAAGCTCCTCTATGTTGATCATCAATTTAGCAGCATCAATAACAATAAAACATCAATAGCATGCACACACTAACATAGCATGTAACCCGGGGAAAGCTTACAGCTGAAAACCCCACACTATCTGTATATTAATGATTGAGAACATGTAACATTACATATTCAATACTCCTCACAAGTATCCAACACTATCTCCACCTGTTACACACAAACCAGCTCAGACCCAAACAAGTCACAAGTTCAAATTTGCTCCACTGCTTTGCCTGCCTCTATTGCATAAATGTGCTGAGAATCACTCACACTGGAAATCACGTGAGCACGGGCTATTCTACTGGGCAAATCAACGCAATACTCATTGGCATACTCAATACATTGCTTTTGCAAATCCTCATGCACAACTATAGTCACAACTGATAGCAATCTCATCCTCTAACACCTGTCCCTGTTGAACTGTACATGCACTGACATGCAACTGAGTTAACTGATGCATTCTTTAGTTGCTTTATGAGTTAATAATTAGTTTAACAACTCATCATTAGTCTATTTACAGTTAGACTAATTACAACTAGTTTAACCAAGTCAAACTGAACACAACTCCACCAAACTCAACTGCTTGAGTTCTAACTGAAGTCATGCATGCAACAACTCAACTGACCCACAAAGAAAGCATATTTCCTTCTGACAGCTGCATGTGCCACATCTGTAGCTCAAACTGAAGTTCTCCAAGAGAATAAGATAAATTTTATAGTCTAAATATTATTATGAGACAATAATATTTGACTGTTCTATTTTTGACTAGCAGTCTAAAAATAGACTTTGATCACTGCTGCTTTGATCAGTCCTGCTATGATCCAAAAATAGAATTTGCGCCATAATTGGCCTACAGGCCCACTTAGTGAAGGCGAATCCTTTCCACTATGATCGATCATCTTGTTGCATTCTCAACACTCCCTCTCAACAAGATATGGATTATTAGCAACCCCTATCTTGCCTCGTTGGTATTCAACTTTGCTCCTGGTGAGCACCTTCGTCAAGATATCAGCATCCTAATCCTCCGTTGGAATGTATGAAAGTAACATGATTCTCCTCTACACACAATCTCTGATATGATGGTACCTGATGTCAATATGACTAGATCTGTCATGAAATACATGATTAGCTGAGAGTATAATGCAACTCTGGTTATCACAGTAAATCACAGTAGGATCCAAGTGAGAACCGAACAAACTGAGCATAATCTTCCTCATCCATATAGCCTTTCATGCAGCCAAACTTGATGCCATATACTCGGCCTCTACTGAACTGAGTGCCACGGATCACTGCTTCCTGCTGTACCAAGAAACTATTGTCGACCCGATACTGAAGACCCCTCTTATGTACATGAAAATGAATTTATAAAGCTGAGCATGGGAATGCCCGCCTAAGTTAGATCATGAAAATATTATGAGGATAATGTATTGTATTGTACCTTATTACAGGTCACCTTCCAGCTCGAAAAAATTTCGGATCGTCATGATAAAGCATTTCACCCGACATCAAAAGATTAACGACCTCATGCTTTAGGGGGCAACTGTTATAGACATTTTTGGGCATTGAAACCCCAATCATACATGTCCATAAACCATGGGCTCCTAAGTCCCTAAAAGTGTTGCTTCACACCCTAAAGGAACAAGGTCAACTGATTATATCATCTCCCAGAAGTTCTCCACAGAAAACTGCTTAGAACTGGTCAAAGTTGGACCATACAGACTGCCCAGTGCAGAGGGTACGATGCATCTCCCCTGCTCATTGAAAAGGGTGTGATTCATACTGGAAATCCCTTCTGTAGGGTGCGATGGGCAAGAGTAGACAAATGGCAGAGATAGTTTGCAAGGTGGATCATCATGGAATCTTCCACAAACTTCTCCTGTGACACTTGCTTCTCTGAATTCGCCCAGGGATGAGTAAGAGATCATCAATCTCCAAGTGGAATCAAGAACTATCAGAGGGAGGACACTAATCAAAATCCCAGAAGCTGACTCACCCCCATACAATCATCTATATATGGATCCCTCATCCCAGAGAACCAAAGGATGGAATTTTGTATCTTGTAAGGAAGTGTTGTTGGTTTCTTGGTGGAATATCATAGTGTTGGGTGATCTAAGCTTTTCATGAGGTGAAGAAGGGATTTCATGCTGGGAGGATGACGTTGGGTCAGAATAATTGGTTGTAATCCTCTTTGCTATTCTTGATATTAATAAAGCTATTCAAGTTTTCCTCCACATTCTTGTATCTTTGATGATATATGCGTTTGTGTGGTCAATATATATCTGGTCCTATATTTTTACGATTGTAGATCTCTGTTCTTTGATAGTATTATGCTGCTTTGATTCCACAGGTGCTCTTTGAAGCTAGGTAGATGAAGTAAAAGTGGCAAGGATCTGTCAGAAGGGAGAGGAACCAAGCAAGGAACCAAGCGCAAGATTGAGGTTGGTGTCCTTTTTTCCCCTCTTATCTACTTCTCATAAAGGAAAGCGAAAGTAGTTTTAGTTTGTTTGTTTCTAAGATAGCTACCAGTCTTAGTGGGACTAGCAACTCTGAGTGGACACTAGATTTCCCGATAACACCTATCATCACTCTTCGCCTTTGGATCACATGTTAAACGATTGGAGGAAGTTTAGCCATACGATCATCTCAAGTGAAGGTAGTTGGAAGGAATGGTCTTGAGATGTAGGCATATGGTTTTTTATTAAAACTTTCCTTTCCATCTTGGATGAATAGAGAATCGAGGTTCTTGAAGCAAAAGTTTTATTTAAGAAAGTTGGGCCTTCATAGGAATTTTGCTCATAGTTTTAATTTATTTTTGGTTTCCTTCATTGAACAATAAACCTGTGAGAGGCACAGACACAGTTTTTCTCTTCTCTGATGTAAATTTGTTTCTTGAAATTCAAATGTGTTGTCTTTTTGTTGCTAAAAACATGTTTTTTTGTTGCTAAAAACAACATACTTATACTATTTTTTAAAAATAAGGCAAAATCTGCAGTCAATTTTGTTAGACGTAGCATATTATGGTTCGTCTGCAACAAAGCCAACATTTCATTTTCTTTATAAAAGTTTGTTGATTCTTTTAATGCCTCTAAATTTCAGAGAAAAATTACAGTATATTTTCATGGAATATCGCGTCAATTTTTCCATTTTTTGGGTGAATGGATAGGCTCCACTCATCTTCGGTCCTTTTGAAACTCATGGCTCCAACAAATGCATCTATCGCAATGCAAAGCCTTTGCAATTCGAGGCAATTTCACTAGCTCTATCCTTGAGCATAATATCATTCTCGGGTACAATTTTATGTTCAAAAGCTCATTTGAATCTAAATAATTCCCAGGCTTCATCTGAGGATGAATTTTCATTTACTCCTTTGTGAAATCATTTTATAGTTATTGCTAGGAACATGACACATGATTTGATACTTTTGGTATTGTGTAGGTGGTCTATCATTGCAGCCCAGTTACTAGGGAGAACTTGTTGGGTGCAATATTTAAGGATATTTCATGCACTTTTTCCCTATTTTTGGCCATTTCCCTTCACTCAATCCATCAATCCCTTAACATAATGTCACTCTCCCTAGTCAACAAGCAATCTTTTTCTCGGACATATTATTATGCCATTTTCTGTGAAGTATTGAAAGAAACAATGTATTTTTGAATGACTAACTAGGGCAATTGTGGAAGAGGTCTTTTGGATGTTTCTCTTTCAGGTCTTATTGTAATTACTAAAGACTATGGGAAAAATATGATGTTGTTACATGCTTTTACACACAGAAGATTGTTGTTACACCCTGAAGATTGTTGTTACAACACAAGTGTTGTTACACCACGAGTTGTTGTTACACTATGACGTTGCTACTACACTGCAAATTGTTAAAGACCGTGGCTACTATTTTAGTAAATTATTATTGAATACTGTGAGATGTAACTCTATTTGGAAGGTTGAAAATATCTGCAAAGTTATAGCTATAAAAAGTGGTGTAACAATAATAGGTCTTTAATTCAAATCTAGTTTGTAACAACTTCTATTTTAGTTCATTTCCGTTAAATTGTACAACATGAGAATCGTGAGATTCTCATGACTGATTCGTTCCCTAATTTTGGGGCTCTGTAAGACTTTATAAAAAGGCTTAGTCATATGAGAAGGGGATGGAAATATTTGGAACAATACCAATATTTTGATCTTGAATATTTCATCTAATTTAATAGAGAAAGTACTTGGTGATGATTTTGCAATTTTTGTGAACCTTTAAGTAGTTTCATTCCATTTCTAGACCTTGCTAGGGATAAAGGGCCCTTCTCTTTAGCAGGGATTATAGTATTAATATTATATTTATTTTCTTAGATGTTGATGTGAATTTCTTATTGTCGTTGCCTATATTGTGGAATAGACACATTTCTGTTTTCAGATTTATGGTATGTTGTTTTATATTATTGTTGCACTCTAGTTAATAATACATGGCACACCTATTTATTTTTGGAAGCTTATGAAGTGTGAATTTCTTCTTTGCTGAATAAGGTTCATTTCTGCAGTGTGCTCTTTAATTTCTACAAGTGTGAGTTTCATTTCTGCAAGAATGTTTTAAGAATTTTGCAAGTGTGTTCAACAACATTTTTGTGTTACTTGGTTGTTCATGTATTGACACAAACAGTGCAAACTCCTTTGAAATAAAAAGACCTACCTTGGTTTCCAATTAATGGTTGTAATTCAATTGTTTTAAGAGTGATTAAATAACAAAAAAAATTGGCGTCATTCCCCGGGAAGGTAGTTGACGGTACAATCATCCAATGCTTTTTCTTTAATTTTCTTTTGATACAACGTTTCTAATTGCACAAGTGTTGGGCGGTAAGATGAGAGGTAAGAACCTATCCATCGCTCTAACATACTTGAGCGGGCTCACCACTATGATAATTAGAAAACTTAGGGTGTGTAAATTTTTGAAATTTCCTTTTAGAGTGTCTTCAGTTTACATATGTTGGGCGATAAGATAAGAGGTAAGAACCTATGCATCACTCTAACATACTTGAGCGGGCTCACCATTGTAGTAATTAAGACACTTAGGGTGTGAAATAATTACACATAGGGTCCATGTGTAGGATGTATGAGTAAAGAAGAAATGAAACATAGGAATTCTAATAAATCTACACGAAAAACGGATGATAAAAGGAACAAGAAAAATACAGATCTAGGGAGAAAAATATATTTTCAAGAAATGATCACAAAAGAAGAGAGAGAGCAGTCAAATTCACATAGGGATGAAAGAAAAACAGGTCCATAGAAGGCTGCTACTCCTACATCAAAATCAAGAGTATTTGATTCTTTTGTTTTAAGACCCCACCTTCCTCAAACTAGCCTACAAACTCTCAAATCTGTAGATTCAACTTAGGAACATTAGGGAGAGACTAGTGGCTAGGATCTTAGATTAGAAGGATTGGGGGGAACTAGTGGGAGGCACCATGAACCAAAATCGGAAGAACATTATTTTACTTAACAATACCCAGATTCAGGGAGTGCAGTAAAACAACCGGCCCCAAAACAACTTGACCAATCATCACATGAATCTTTATCCATAGAACATTCGCCCAAAAAATCTTTGGGAGGGTACTCAAAAGAACAAGAATCAGGAGAATCCACAATGGGAGACAATAACAACAATAACAACAATAACAATGATAGAAAAAATTCCACTATTACGACTTTTGAATTTCCAATAAGTGATATAAGGGGAAAATATGCCATGAAAAATATTCCTCTATTAGCCATTCCATATTTTCAAGGATTAATTGAAAAAGATCCTGATAATTTTTTGTTTGAATTTGATGTTTTGTGTAGGAGCTATGATTATACTTCAGATGCTCATAAAATAAAACTATTCTCTTCCACTATGAAAGGAGCGGCACTAATATGGTTTATGGGACTGGGTTCTACTACTATCTGGACATGGGGATACATGAAGACTATGTTTCTGTCGAAATACTAGGACTATTTCTAGACCAAATATTGGAGAGAGGAGATATTTAGAATGACAGAGAAGGAAGAAGAAAAATTGGAAGATTATGTGGAACGATTCCATTATAATCTACAAAGATCCAAAGATAGCAATCCAGATTCAAAAATTTTGAAAATAATATTTATATGAGTAATGAGAGATGATTGCCTCGACATATTGAACTTATTGGGAAAATGAGATATATCTCAAGATCCATTTGATGAGATAATAAAACTCTTCTTAAGGTTTTCAAGAGGATCGTCATGAGGGATAAGCATGGCACGGGATGCCTCTATTAGAATACATAAATATGCAAATGGAGGTGTCATCAGAGCCAAGATTGAAAATTTGTTTAAAACTATTTAGACTGATCTTCTCAGTAACTTATCTACCCAAATGACAATAGCACAAGTGAAAAAGGCATAGGATGAAGTTGATAAATGTTTGGCTATGTTATGCCCAAAATGTAAAGAGAAACATTCCATAAAGGAATGCAGAGTCAACAACATCAGCTTGTGAAATATCTATAATCTAGAGAATTCTACAGGCTACTGTCCAGAGCTTCCTAGACTGAAAGATGTACTCAAGGAATCAAGTGAAGAAGTTTAGTCCTCCTACTTTATCGAGTCTAGGAAGCCTTGGCAACCACAACCACCAGGTATGTCTTAAGATTTTTCTTTTAATCCATGGAATAATGTATATAATGCTCATCAATTTCCATGTAAGTATTCCACTCCTCCTCTAGCTCAATTTCCTTCATTGTGGAACCAATGGTATCCTTCTCCACCTCTTTTGTATCCTCCATCTCATCTGTATTCTTGGCCTTAGAAATCAAGGGGAAACTCTTTAGGTCCAACCCCTCCTACACTACCAATACAATATAAATTGTAGCTGCCACCTGTCTCGTCATCTGCTGCTACTCCTCCCATACGACCCCAATTACCTATACAATATAACACTAACCGAAATAATAAGGCAACCTAGAATATAGAAGCCCCCACTTCTTTCCAGACTTACTACATCACTCCTGTTGGATGTAATGAAATCCACCTTCGATCATGAAAGTAGTAAATCCAAAAAGTTCACGTCTTATTACTAAAGAGGAATGTGAATCACCTAGGGATGATACTGCGAACCTTGATGAGATTGTTACACCTATAACAGCTAATTCGAATCAAACTGATACACCTATAATAGTCAATCCAACTGTTATGGTAACTAAGGATCCCCCATATCCACAAAGATTAGCTGAAACTGTGATGATTCCAGAACCCAAATCTGATTTTCTCAAGGACTTAAAAAATTTGCACATAAGGATTCCCTTACTGCAAGCCATTAAGTATGTCCCCATTTATGCAGAAACAGTAAGATAACTACGTGTCAAGAAACATGGAAGGAAGCCCAAAGACTCTGTTACCATCTATGTGATGGGAAAACTGTGAAAACTGATGATTGGTCAACCTATTTTGACTAAATATAATGATCCAGGGAGTCCTACAGTCACTGTTTATATTGATGAGAAGCCCATTTCAAATACACTAATTGATTTAGGGGCAGAAATCAATGTAATGACCAAGGAATTCTTCACCACTTTAGGATTACATGGGCTAAGACAAACACCTACAGTGGTAGAACTAGTAGACAGGTCATGTGTTAAACCTAAAGGAATGGTAGAAGATATAGTGATCAGAGTGGATTCCTAGAGGTATCCAATATATTTTCTTATTTTAGAAACTAAATCAAACCTGGGGGGACATCCCCTAATATTATTAAGGCCTTGGTTGGCCACTGCACATGCATTCATAATTTGTAGGTCTGGCTATATGACAATTTCAGATGGACAAGCCACAAAGAACCTCAACCTTTACCCCTTTGCAAAATTAAGCAAGGATTTGGAAAATCCCTTATGGGATGACTTTGAACTTGAATCAAATTATTCCTAGCCACTCCTCACTCTTGGAAAAACCCAATATTTTAAGAATGAAATAGAGGATTGTTGGGTTGTGTTATATTCTTTCCATGACTAGCCCACAGAGTTCAACGGGGGGTTAGAAGGGGGGCAGAGCCCCCCCTTCGTCGCGCCAATTGCATAGCGAGGGGAGTCACAGGGGGTTTGAGGGGTGTAGGTAACCCCGCTCTATGGGGTCATTTTGGTTTTGGACCCTATGTTAGGTTGGGCAGACCTACCTATGGTTTTGTGCATGATTTTCACACATGGTTTTGGATGCGATGGTTTTCGGTACATGGTTTTGGACGTGATGGTTTTTTTGTCCATGGTTTTAGGCGTGATGGTTCTCAGTCCATGGTATTGGATGCTTTGGCATGTATAAATATGTATTGTAACATTGAAAGGAACATAATGAAAAATCAAGCTGGTAGTCCTAGTTTTGGGATCCAAGGGGAAATCTCTGTGTATATGTTTTTTATGTGTTATGCGCTCACATTGTTTATTTTCTATGTTTTAGAATTCGTATGTAGGTAATTTATTTACAGGGTTAAAACCGACATTTGGTATTAGAGGTGTTTTGGCTTCAAGTGGACGACTTTATTGCCAAGGGGTTTCGCTCGGCCCTGTGGTAGACCTTGTTTAGTGGGAGATTTGCGAAATCAATTCTGGTGGTGAAAGAAGATGACAAGTAGTGTAAAGATAGAAATCAATAAATTTAATGGTCAGAGATTTGAGTTATGGAAACTCAAGATGGAGGATATGTTGGTGGGTAAAGATTAGTGGATTGTGGTAGATCCAGGTATTAAACCAACGGGAGTGTCTGATGAAGAATGGAAGAAGTTGGATCGGAAGGCAAAGAGCATAATACGATTATGTGTCTCAGATTCAGTATTTCTGAATGTATTAGGGGAAGCTATGACAAAGGCTTTGTGGGATAATTTAGGGACTTTGTACCAATCTAAGTCTCTGGTGGATAAATTGTTCCTACGGAAAAAATTGTATAACCTTCGGATGAAAGATGGAGATCAATGACAAAGAATCTGAACGCATTTAATACTGTGGTAATTTAGTTATTATCTATTGATATTAAAATTTCAGATGAATATAAGTGCATTAGTTTGTTGTTTTATCTACCAGATTCGTGGGATAGTCTCATTATTGCAATAGGTAGCAATGCAACTTTGCAGTTTGATGAAATAGTCTCATCCTTGTTGACGGAGGAGATGAGGTGGAAAAATATGGAGAGCCAGAATGGTGATGCCTTGTCTGTATGAGGACGGTCCCAGAACATAAACAAAAATAAGTCATCGAGTGGGAGATCTAAATCTAGAGGGAGATCTAAATCTCTAGGAAAACCTATAAAGGTTGGAAATGTGAAAAGGAAGGGCACTACAAAAGGGACTGTAAATCTAATGCTCTTGACAAAGGAAATGGATTTGATGATGCTTCTTCTGCAGAGGCAAAAACCACCTTAGATGAAGGTGGGGATGTGTACATGGATTCTTCAAGAACACATGTAGATCATGAGGCATGGTTGATTGACTCAGGTGCATCCTTTCACTTCACTCCCCATAGAGAGTGGTTCTGCGAGTATGATAAATACGATGGCGGTGATGTCTACTTAGGGGATGATAGGAAGGCTAGAATCATTGGTCATTGAAAAGTAAAGTTGAAGTTGCAAGGTGGAAGGGTTAGAACACTTCTGGGTTTTCTGCATATTCCTGCATTAGCCAGAAATCTGATTTCTATAAGCAAGTTGGATGATGCAGGTGTAAAAAAAGTGTTCGAGAAGGATACCTTCAAGATGGTTTGAGGAGCACTGGTATTGATGCGGGGATTTCAGACTGGAAATTTGTACAAGTTGTAAGGTAGCACTGTTGTTGATGGGTGCAACAGTTCCGTGGTTCCTAAAAGTGGAGCAGAAAATCGAGTGGTCTGTGGAGAGAAGACCATGTTGTGGCATCAAAGGCTTGGACATATTGGAGAGAAGGGCCTTCGAATACTTCATGGTAAAGGTATGGTAGAAGGTATGAGTAATAGCTCTCTGGATTTTGATTTCTGTGAAGATTGTGTATATGGGAAGCAGAATCAGGTGAGTTTCCCCTTTGGTGGTAAGAGGGCGAAAGAAATATTAGACCTTGTGCACAATGATGTGCTTGGACCTGTGAAGGTTCCATCACTAAGTAAGTCTTTGTACTATGTATCATTTATAGATGACTTCTCAAGGAATACATGGATATATTTCCTTAAGCAGAAATCTGAATTCTTTGACATGTTTAAAGAATTTAAGGCTTTGGTGGAAAACCAGACAGAGAAGAAGATAAAGGTGCTAAGGATAGATAACAATGGAGAGTTTTGTAGTAAGGAATTTGAATAATTCTGTAAGAAGTGTGGTATAGCATGGCAGAAGACTACTCCATATACACCTCAGCAAAATGGAGTTGCAGAAAGAATGAACAAGACGTTGATGGAAAGGGCAAGAAGCATGCTCAGTGGTGTCGAGTTAGGACAGTTATTCTGGGTAGAGGCCATGGAGACAATATGTTACCTGGTCAATAGATCACCTTCATCAGCGTTGGAGGATAGGACTCCACAAGAGGTATGGACTGGCAAGAAACCCTCTCTTTCACATCTGAGGTTATTTGGATGTGATGCATATGTACATGTTCCAAATGAGAAATGAACCAAGTTGGATAGTAAATCTGAAAAGTGCATCTTTATTGGGTATAAGGATGGCTTAAAGGGTTATAAGCTTTGGAACCCAGCAACAAGGAAGGTTGTGTACAACCAAGATGCGCTGTTCAGAGAGGTGAAAGATGTTATTAAACATGGAGTCCAACAAAAGGGACCTGAGAAGATAGAGTTTGAGCTAAAGGAGGAAGAATCAGACTCTACCGCAGAGGAGGAATCAGAAGATGAAGAGCCGCAAACTATGGGTGTAAGAAGATCAGTTCGAGAAAGAAGGCAGCCAAAAAGGTATAGTCCATCTGCTTTCTATTCAAATTTTTCTTTATCTATTATTGATGATGATCCCAGAACTGTGAAGGAAGCAATAAATTCAGAGGATGGAAAACTCTGGAAAGAGACCATGGTTGATGAAAATCCATCTTTGCACAAAAATGAGGCTTGGGATCTGGTGGAGTTGCTAGCTGGAAGGAAACCCATTGGCAACAAATGGGTGTTCAAGAAGAAGAAAAATGCAGAAGGAAAGGTGGAGAAATACAAAGCTCGGTTGGTAGCAAAAGGTTATTCCCAGGTGTTGGGAATTGATTTTGGTGATATTTTTTCTCCTGTTGCCAAGGTAGCTTCTATTAGATTAATTTTATCTGTTGTTGCTGCTTTGATTTTGAGGTAGAACAGATGGACATGAAGATAACATTTCTTCATGGGGATTTCAAAGAGGAGATCTACATGAAGCAACCTGAAGGCTTTGTGGTGAAGGGTAAGAAAGAACTGGTATGAAAGTTAAAGAAGTCTCTGTATGGGTTAAAACAATCACCAAGGATGTGGTATCAGAAATTTGATACATTTATAAGGGGGATTGGCTTCACCAGAAGCAAAGTAGATCACTGTGTGTATTTTAAATTAATTTGTGACCGTGTTATTTATCTAGTCTTATATGTGGATGATATGTTGTTGGTGGAAATGACAAAGAAATTATCCAAGATTTGAAGACCCAATTATCCTCCAAACTCGACGTGAAATATCTTGGTGCTGCAAACTATATTTTGGGCATGGAAATTAAAAGAGATTAGGCACAGAGGAAGTATGTTGAGACAATATTGTAGAGGTTTAATATGCAGGATAGTAAACTGGTGAAGGTTCCTATTCCTGTAGGTGTAAATTTATCTGTTGAACAATGTCCCAAGACACAAGAAGAGGAAGAGGATATGTCCCGTGTTCCATATGCAAGTGTAGTCGATAGCCTGATGTATGCAATCGTCTATACTAGACTAGACATCCCACATGTAGTGGGAGTATTGAGCAGGTTTATGTCAAAACCAGGGAAGGAGAATTGGACAGCAGTGAAGCGGGTTTTCAGGTATTTGCGTGGCGCTAGTGATTATGGTTTATGCTACCAAGGAAGACCATGATTGGACAGAGTTTTGGATATCCGTGGATTTATTGATGCAGATTGTGCTGGAGAATTGGATCATATAAGATCTACAAGTGGGTATGTGTTTAACCTATTTGGAGGTGCAGTTAGTTGGATGAGTAAGAAACAATCTATAGTGGCAATATCAACTACAAAGGTAGAATACATGGCAGCCACTCATGCAAGCAAGGAAGCAGTTTGGTTGTAGAGATTGTGTTCAAGTATGGGGTTAGTATAGGGAGCTATAAGGATAGACTGTGACAGCCAAAGTGAAATCTTCTTAGCAAAGAACCTTGCTTATCATTCAAATACAAAGCACATTGATGTTCGGTATCACTTTGTGAGGGATATGATAGAAGACAAAAAGGTGTTGCTGGTAAAGGTGGACACTTTGAAGAATACTGCAAACGCATTGACAAAATTTGTGAGCTCTAAGAAGTTCTCCTGGTATAAAGAAACAATGGGCATTGTAGGGCTGGATAAATGACTAAGCTCTCTTGCGGCCCCCTGTGGAAAGAAAACAACAAGTGGGAGAATGTTGGGTTGTGTTATATTCTTTCCATGACTATCCCACGTAGTTAACCAGTGGGTTAGAATGGGTGCAGAGCCCCCCTTCGTTGTGCCGATTACATAACGAGGGTTGTCATAGGGGGTTTGAGGGGTGTAGGTAACCCCACTGTATGGGGTCATTTTGGTTTTGGACCCTATGTTGGGTTGGGAAAACCTACCTATGGTTTTGTGCATGATTTTTGCACATGGTTTTGGACATGATGGTTTTCGGTCCATGGTTTTTGACACGATTTCTTTTTGGTCCATGGTTTTGGATGCGATGGTTTTCAGTCCATGGTGTTGGATGCTTCGACATGTATAAATATGTATTGTAACATTGAAAGGAACATAATGAAAAATCAAGGTGTTATTCCGGGTTTTGGGATCCAGGGGAAAATCTCTGTGTAGATGTGTTTTATTTGTTACGTGATCGCATTGTTTATTTTCTGTGTTTTAGAATTCATATGTAGGTAATTATTGTACGAGGTTAAAACCTTCAAGGATGATATTATCAATGGCTTTATCAATAATTCCCTTATTGTTACTTCTATCGATGATTTAGGGGTGGAAGATAACATGGAAGATTTAATTCTAGAGCATATGAAAATCACCCCTAATCTCAAAAGAAACCCCATTAAAATAGAGCCAGGAAAAAGTTTAAATATTAATCCTTACCTGACTCCTGAACAAAATAATATGTTGTTACAACTGTGACATAAACATAAAATGTCATTTTCACGGGATTCCACAGACATGAAAGGCATTCACCCTAACCCATGCACTCACCACATCTACTTGAAGGGATATTGCACTCCAGTTAGGAAACTTCAACGACGTATGAACCCAACACTTAAGGAAGTAGTGAAGGAATAATTACAAAAACTTCTAAATTCCAACTTCATTTATCTCATCTCTGACAACAAATGGGTATATCCACTTGTTATTGTTCCTAAAAAGAACTACAAGTGGAGGATTTGTGTGGATTATAGAGAGCCACTCAAAAGGACCATTTCCATTTACCATTCATAGATCAAGTTAGACCTTATCTGGAAAGAAATTATTTTCATTCCTGGATAGGTTTATTAGCTAGAATCAGATATAAATTGATCTAGAGGAATAGGATAAAACCACCTTTACTTTCCCTTGGGGGACATTTGCATACATAGTTCTCCCCTTTGGACTCTGTAATGCACCAACAACCTTCCAAAGGGTGTTAGGTCCCTATAATACTAGTGATTACCCTATTAATATTGTACTTGTATTCCTTATTAATATTGTTGTGCCCCTATTGTCCCCATATTGTTATTAATCTGCCCCATATAATCCCTCTATTGTCTTTTTGCGCCTTTATATTATTATTCTTAGGTTAGTTTGGTTATATCGTGACCGCTTACACTCCTATATATAGAAAGGAGGTTTTGTCATTTGTATCATAAAATAATTGTTCATTTATGTAATGTAAAGGAGGTTGCCCCCTCAAAGAGGCTGAATTCTAAGGCGTTCATTTGTCTTTTCTATATTTTTTGAGAGCTGGTTTCATAACATTTGGTATCAGATCTTTGAATTCTAGGGTTTCGTTGCTCCAAACAGGTCATCATGACATTTGTGCTATAATTTTTTCTGCGATGTTTCAAATGCTAAAACAAAAACCCATTTGGGTTGAAATCATTCTAAACCTCAAATCCAAAATTCAGAGCTTTTGGCACTATATTTTTGGAGATATGATCTGAGGAAGTTGGCCTTCTTGCAGACACCAGAATTACATTACAAACAAGTGACCTGGGAAAATAGTCATAACTTTTATTGTGAGCATCAGATTGAAATTTCGTAAGAAGTTACAGAAGAGGAAAGATTTTAGTTTCTTGTGTATATTTTTCAGATCTTAAGGTCAAAGCAGTTACACGTGGAAATTCATACAAGTTCTCTCTGCTAAAAATGTATATAATCAAGTCATCTTGGGAGATTGTGCATAAATCTTTCTTGGAGAATATAAATGCGATCAGACTGGTGGCATTGGAAAGAGGACATAGAGGGAAGATTTGATAGCTTCAAATGCCACACAGCTCTGTTTTCGTTACTAAATTTTGTCTATTTTGATTCTCCCACACACCTGGAATCCATCTTACTGGCCTCGGAGTGCCTCACCGCTTTAGAGCTTTGGGGCATCTATTGCAATTTCAAAATTGGAAGATTCGAAATTACAGAGATACATCAGATGCAATATCGAGCTCCTACAAAGTGAAAAAAGGTGTGTATATTTTTGAACTTTTTGCATAAGTTTGGTTTGAAAAATTAGTTTGAAGAAATTCAAAGGGCATAGTGAAGAATTATTATTGGTCACTGATGCCCCGAGGAAAGAAAATGAAAACACCTAGTAAGAAACCTGAAAACTTTAGCATGACTCATGAAGAAGAGGAAGAAATGCAACATGATATATCAAAATTACGAGACCAAGTGCAACAAATGTCACTCACACAAGAAATAATAGAATCTAATATGGATGGTTTAAAGAAAGATGTAGAAGCTAAGATGAATGACGTGGAAGGTAAGATGGACGATTTGA
The DNA here is from genome assembly GCA_031772625.1 of Pinus tabuliformis. Classification (NCBI taxonomy): domain Eukaryota; kingdom Viridiplantae; phylum Streptophyta; class Pinopsida; order Pinales; family Pinaceae; genus Pinus; species Pinus tabuliformis. Next base: position 1,031,184,832 of record CM062807.1, on the reverse strand, counting down.
AGATAGATTTGAAGACAGACCTAAAGACAGGCATGGAAGATTTGAAGACAGACTTGAAGACATATTTGACAAAGTTTCTACAAGAAATGCTTACTAATGGTGAAATGGTAGTAAAGGAAACTCATGATGAGAACAAAATAAATGTTAATCATGATTTCATAGACTCTAACATTGGATTGAAGAACCACCATATTCCAAAAATTGATATGAGGAAGTTTGATGGCAAGGATCCCGCAACAAGGATACTACAGATGGAGCAATTTTTTGATCTCCATAATGTGTAGAACACACAAAAGGTACGTATTGAAACTTTATATTTGGAAACAAATTAGTTTGTATGGTATTGATGGATTTTCTCTCGTAAGCAGATTGTCACTTGGGAAATTTTTAAGGAAGAAATGAGACCACATTATGAGGATACAAAAAGCAACACTTGTTTTAGCCAATTGATAAGTCTCAAAAAAAAGGGTTCAATGATCGATCACATTGAGGACTTCCAAAAATTGAACATAAGGGTAAAAGATATTCCAAAGGAGCATAGGATTGATGTGTTCATAGGGACTTTAAAGGATAATATCTAACATGAGGTTCACCTTTGGGAACCTGATTCATTGGAGAAGGCATTCAGGTTAGCAAGAAAAATGGAAAGCAAAATTATGGCAACTAGGAAGCCTACCACTCACAACTATAAAGATGGAAGTGTTGTTGCCCCTAGCCTTCCACAACCTATAAGGTCGACACCACAACAATTGGAAGAAAAAAGAGAAAAAGGGCTTTGTTACAGTTGTGATAGCAAATAAACTAAAGGTCATAAGTGTGCTGAGAAGAAATTATTCTACATAGATTGTGAAGAGGAGGAAGAAAGGAACAATAAATGTCAAAAGAAAAGGATATACTCTAGGAAAAAACCCTAGATAAAGAAGTAATGAATCCGGCCATATCTTGTAATGCATTGGCTGGAATTACCACTCCTCAAACTATCAAGATAGAAGGACATATCAAGAAGAAAAAGGTAATAGTGTTGATCAATTTAGGAAGTACCCACAATTTTATTCATTGTAAGATAGGGAAAGAATTGAATTGCTTCCTATATCCAGCACTAGAGTGTCAAGTGATGGTTTCAAGTGGAGGAACCATAAATTTCTCTGGAAAGTTCCATAATATCAAGCTATCCATGGGAGAATATGTATTGAATAGCCCAATTCTTTCCATTCCAATGGCAGGTGCTGATGTTGTACTAGGAGTCCAATCGCTACAATCCTTGGGTACAATAGCTTTTAATTTTCAAGAAATTTTCATGAATTTTTTGTGGAAGGAAAGGAAGTTGAATTAAAGGGTATTGCAGGAAACCGGGAAAGATAATCAGCTCTAACGGTATGATAAAGCTTCTAAAAAAGGAACAACGAGGTGTAATTGGACAATTATGTTCATTAGATGTTTCCAGATCGAAATCATTTATTTCTCCAGATCTCCAAAAAGTCTTGGATAGTCATTCGAAGGTATTTGAGACTCCCAAAGGTCTCCCACCTATTCGTGATCATGATCATGTTATTCATTTTATTCCAGGAAGTGTTCCTCCAAACATCAAGCCATACATATATCCCTATGCCCAAAAGAGTGAAATTGAACATATGGTTGCAGAAATGCTAGAGGCTGGTATAATTAAACCTAGTCAAATTTCTTTCTCTGCTCCAGTAGTATTGGTGCACAAGAAGGATGGATCATGGCGCATGTGTCTGGATTATAGGGAGCTCAACAAGATCACTATTAAATATAAGTTTCCCATTCGTATCATTGATGAATTATTGGATGAATTGCATGGATCAATTTACTTGACCAAGTTGGATCTTCGTTTAGGATATCATCAAATCAAAATGAAGATTGAAGACATTCCGAAAATATCATTTAGAACTCATGAGGGTCATTATGAATTTTTGGTCATGCCTTTTGGCCTCACTAATGCACCTTCTACATTTCAAGGTTTGATGAATTCCATTTTCAAACCCTTCCTTAGAAAATTTATGTTAGTATCTTTTGATGATATATTAGTCTACAACAAGTCCTGGAAGGATCATGTTGAACATGTTGACAGGGTGCTACAACTATTGGAGGAGAAACAATTACATGCAAAAAAATCCATATGTTTCTTTGGAGTACAAAAGGTGGAATATCTGGGTCATATTGTATCTCATGAAGGAGTTAAGGTAGACCCTAACAAAATTAAAGCCATTAAGGAATGGAAAATCCCCACATCCATAAAGCATCTGCGAGGATTTCTCGGGTTGATAGGGTACTATCGCAAGTTTGTTAAGAATTATGGGAGAATAGCAGCACCTCTGACAGCATTATTGAAGAAAGATGCATTTTCATGGACTCCAGAAGCAACAAAGGCCTTCGAACATCTTAAAGAGGCAATGTGCCAAGCACCGGTCTTAGCTGCACTGGACTTCACAAAAAACTTTATTGTGGAATGTGATGCTTCAGGAAATGGAATTAGTGTTGCTTTAATGCAAGATGAAAGACCCATTGCTTTCGAAAGTCGTCCAATCAAGGGAAAGTTTTTACACAAGCTATTTATGAGAAGGAAATGTTAGCAATACTACATGCACTTAAGAAATGGCGACCCTACCTAATGGGAAGACACTTCCAGGAAAAAACGGATCATGATAGCCTTAAATACTTTTTAGAACAAAGATTATACTTTGAAGAGAAACAAAAATGGGTCACAAAGATGTTGGGTTATGACTTTGAAATCATCTACAAAAAAGGGAAGCAAAATGTTTTGGCAGATGCAATCTCAAGAAAGGATGAGGATGTGGAAGCATTGTTTTGTGCCATTTCTATTATCTAGCCAGATTGGATAAATGAAGCAAGGGTGGAATGGAAGAATGATGAAGAAGTGTGGTCACTTATTCGAAAGTTACAACAAGATTCCAGTACATCTGATACATTTAGTTGGAAAATTGATTTGTTATGGTACAAATATTGCTTATACCTCTGTAAGAATTCCCAACTCAAACAAAAGATTCGTATGGAATTTCACACTTATCCATTAGGAGGGCACTCAGAATTTTTAAACACTTAACACAAGGTTAAGAAGGATTTTTTTTTTGGGATGGCCTTAAATCAGATATTCAAAATTTTTTGGTGAAATGTTTGTTTTGGCAACAAAATAAAGTTGAAACAATTAAGACTCCAGGTCTATTACAACCTTTATCCATTCCAAGCCAATGTTGGGAGAAGGTTTCAATGGATTTCATCACAGGTTTACCTAAGTCTGAGGGAAAGAGTGTCATCATGGTGGTAATTGAAAAACTTACTAGGTATGCACACTTTTGTGCATTATCACATCCATTTAAAGCTAGTACAGTTTTTACTGTATTTATGGAAACAATTCAAAAACTACATGGAAACCCAAAGATTATTGTAAGTGACAGAGATCCCATTTTCAATGGAAATTTTTGGACATAATTATTTTCTTGTCTTGGTACTTAGTTAGCTCATAGCTCATCTTATCATCGTCAATCTGATTGGAAAACTGAGATAGTAAACAAATGTTTGGAAGGATATCTTCGTTGCTTTATATCTGATAAACAGACACAATGGGTCAAATGGTTGCCTCTGGCTGAATGGTGGTATAACACTTCCTACCATACTGCAACAAAAATGACCCTGTTTATGGCACTTTATGGATATCAACCACCATCCATTACATCATATTTAAGAGAAAATTCTAAGGTTCAAGTAGTGGAACATCAAATTGAGCATCAACAACAAGTTCTCCAACTCTTAAAGGATAACCTCGTGTCGGTGCAAAATAGAATGAAACAACAGGCAGATCAACATTGCAACGAAAGAAGTTTTGATGTAGGTGACTGGTTATTCCTATGGCTACAACCATATAAACAAATGTCCCTCAGGCAAGCTAGGAAGGATAATAAATTATCACCAAGGTATTATGGTCCATACAAGGTGTTGTAAAAGGTTGGTACTATGGCATACAAATTGGAGCTTCCTACAGCTTCTCGAGTGCACCCAGTTTTCCATGATTCATGTTTAAATAAGGTTATAGGTGACAAGATCCCAGTTCAAACAATATTTCCAGAAGTTGATGAGGAAGGAAAAATTATATTGGAACCGGAAGCAGTCACAGAAACAAGAACTCGACAGCTATGAAATCGATCAATTTTTTAGTATCTCATCAAGTGGAAGAACTTATCCGCTGAAGATTCCACATGGGAGGATGAGAATTTTATATAGAAGCATCCATAACTACTCAAGCGTTGAGGACAACACTTTTTTTGAAGGATAGGGGCATGTTAGGTACCTATAATACTAGTGATTACCTCATTACTATTGTAATTGTATCCCTTATTAATATTGTTGTGCCCCTATTGTCCCCATATTGTTATTGATGTGCCCCATAGAATCCCTCTATTGTTATTTTTGTGCCTTTATATTATTATTGTTAGGTTGTTTTGGTTATATTGTGACCCCTTAGACTCCTATATATAGAAAGGACGTTTTATCATTTGTATCATAAAAGAATTGTTCATTTATGTAATGTAAAGGAGGTTGCCCCGTGGAAGAGGCTAAATTCTAAGGTGTTCATCCATCTTTTCTATCTTTTTGAGAGTTGGTTTCATAACAGAGAGTAGTATTGGGAATATTTGTAGATTTTATAAATGATTGTTTGGAAGTATTCATGGATAAAATTACACCTTATGGTGATGATTTAGAGCCAACATTAACCAATCTCGAAAAAGTGTTATAACTATCAGAGCAAGCTAATCTTTCTTTAAGCATTGAAAAATGTCACATGATGATTAATGAAGGAATTATGCTTGGGAATTATATCTCTGATGAGGGAATAAATGTATACCCTGCTAAGATATAAATAATTGTGAAAAATCTAGGAATTATGCTTGGGAATTATATCTTTGATGAGGGAATAAATGTATACCCTGCTAAGATATAAATAATTATGAAAAATCTAGCTCCGAAAACACAAAAGGAGGAATGTAGTTTTTTGGGACATGTCAGGTATTAAAGAATATTTATAGAAAATTATTCAAAGATTGCATCCCCATTATTTTCTCTGCTTACTGAATATGTGGAATGTTTTTGGACAAGGAAAAGTGAACACACCTTTGCATAATTAAAGCAGTTTTGTGAGGACCAAACTGGGATCTGCCATTCCATATAGCAACTGATGCATCTGATACAGCTATAGGAGCTGTGCTAGGTCAACTTGAAGACAAAAATCCATATGCCATCTACTACATCAATAAGAACCTGGATCCAGTAGAATTAAATTACATTGTTACAGAAAATTATTTTGTTGTAGTGGTACATGCTATTAATAGATTTAGGCACTACATCATCGGTTATCAAATATTTATGCACATTGACCAATCTTCCATACATTTGTTAATGAATAAACCTATCACTAATGGTAGGGTTACACGTTGGTTGTCGTTGTTACAAGAGTTTGATATAAAAATATTAGATAAACCTGGAAAAGATAATGCAGTGATTGATTTTCTTTCTAGGTTGACTATTAATGATGATTGCATGCTCGTTGAGGATTCTTTTCTAGATGAATATATTTTCTCTATTTCAACTTACTCGTCATGGTATGCAAACATAGTCTTGTTGCAGGGAGATTTCCACAACATCTGTCCTTAAGAGAAAGGAAGAGGATTCTTCAAGAGAGTGCAAGATATTGTTGGGTAGAGGGATACCTTTATTACACGGGGTCAGATCAACAAATAAAGCGTTGTGTGAGAGAGGATGAGGTTTTTGATATCCTCAAATATTGCCATGAGTAACCTTGTGGAGGACACTTTTCTGACAAAAGGATAGGGTATAAAGTGCTTTCGATTGGATATTATTGGCCTACCATATTCTAAGATGCAAAGAAATTTTTAAATGGATGTGACAGTTGTCAGAGAAAGGGTCAACCACTCCAGTCAGATGAAATGCCATTATAGTCCCAAGTAGTTTTGGAACCATTTGAGAAGTGGGCTCTAGACTTTGTAGGACCAATTAATCCTTCATCGCAAAAGAAGTCCTACATTCTAGTCTGTACAAATTATGTCACAAAATGGATTGAAGAAAAGGCATTAACAAGGGCAACTGAACAAGTTGTTTCACACCTTTTGTTTGAAGACATTTTTGTTCTCCTTAGAGTACCTCGGGAAATAGCGAAAGATGAAGGAGCGTAATTCACATCTCATTTGATCGAGAAGTTAGTTGAGAAATATAAGATTTGTGACATGATTACTTCACCATATCATCCACAGGAAAATGGTCAAGTAGAAAGCACCAATATAGTTATTAAAGGAATTCTCACAAAATTATAGCTAGCTACTGGAGGAACTAGGCTGACAAACTTCTAGAAGCACTATGGGCATATAGAACTACATGGAGATATACTACTGGACTTTCACCATATGAATTGATATATGGTAAAAACCCATTATTTCCTATTGAGTTCAAAGTAAAAACACTTATAACAACATTGTAAGTGAACCTAGATTTGACTACAGCTAAGAAACATCAGTTAAATCAGCTAAATGAACTTTATGAGAAGAGATTGGTTTCCATTCAACAAATAGATATCATCCAGCAACAGAGGGATAAGTGGCATGACAATTTTATAAAAAATAAGGTGTTTGAGAAAGACTATTGGGATCTATTGTATGATTCACGATTCAAAAATGTCAAAGGGAAGCTCTGCACCAGGTGGCTAGGTCCTTACGAGGTACATATAGTCTTTGACAATGGGACTGTGAAATTAGTTACCATAGACGATGCCAAGGTGCCATTGTTTTCCAATTGGAATTGTCTTCGGTTATACCATAAACCTACCTCAAAGCATTCATTTGCTAACATTGTCACAGGTTCTAATCTCCAAGTTATGGAAGGAGGGGAAAATTCTCCTATGCTGTCAAATTCTTAAAATCCAATAAGTGTAGCAGTTGAAAACCAACTTTTGTTGGTAGCTGATACACCAATATAATAATAAAAATAATAATAAATCTGCCTGTGAAAACCTACTGTGGGGTGCAGGTAGATAATTGTATCAGCAGAAAACCACTTTGTGGCAGCTGGTACATATTTCTCTTTTTAATAAGTTTTGTAACAACATGTTGTTACACATATATATTATGTTGTTACAAGTCTAGTTTTATTCATTTTATTGTATCATTTTAGAAATTCCTTCCAGACAATAATACTCTCCAAGGAATATTTTATTGTAATAAAAGTTTTGTTGTAAATATTTAGCTATCACAAGGAAATCCATTTGTTGTTACATCTTTAACATCCAATCTGGTGGGAGATGATTACAGCAGAGAACCAGTTACAATTTTCCACCTTAATAATCCTTGTCACCAATGGTCTCCATCGGTATCAATTACATCACCCTCCGATAAGTCGTTCAAAAATGTATATTTCTTTTTCTTTACTTAACAGTTATGGCAATTAATGTGTCATTATATTTCGATAGTCGAGGATGACCTTTGCATTTAAGTATGAGGGGGGTGAATCATTTTGTAATTAGTAATATAATTTGATTTCAAGTGGAAAATATTCTAATCATTATTACCTTTTTATGAGAAATAACTTCATCAAATGTGAACCATACCTGAGCCATATTTCCATACCTTTGTATTAATAATGAAATCATAACCCAAATTGCATGATTTCTTGATTTGACACCCTTGCCTACTACCCTAATATCCATCCCAATGAGGCTCTGCATCCTCATTGCATAGACTTCTCAAGAATTGTGACAATGAGTAGATGAAAGCACAATAAGGATCCACTATAATAGACAGAAGCCAAATTCCACAGAGGCTTTAGAGAATTTCCCAAAAGCTTGTCAAATATTCAGAGAATTAGGGTGGCTTGAATTTTTTGAGTGACTAAGAGGGTCAGATGAAAGCGTTTCTCTAGAATTTGCCTGGAATTCGGAAAAAACCCAAACAGAGGTTAGAGGTTTAAAGTTGGACATTACAGACGAAGTAGTCACCTAAGTGACAACACTTCAAACTGAAGGCAAGCGATGGTTCAGTTGGGAAATCAATGAACCATTGCTCAAGACTGAATTTTTGTAGGGAGAGGAGAAATTGGTTAAGAAGGGAAGCAAAATTGACCACCTTTCCCTTCCACAACCATGGAATGATGTTGGTTTGTTTATTGTTATATTACATGTGAGGTGCGTGCAACGATAGTTTTTAGTTATCATTTTCCACTACTGAATCATTTTCGGCATAGGAAATTGATCAATCTTCCTTACTTCTTGTTAGAGAACTTGAAGCATATGTCGGCCGCGGTAAAAGTTTCCTCACACTCGAAAAGTTATGTCACTAATAATGTACTTATAAAGCTGATCCTATTGAATTCCCTGGAGCAGCAAGGGCGAGCATGGGAGGATTTCATTAGAAAAAGATAAGAACTGCACGTCGGAAAGAAGCTAAAACCTCCACAAATGCTCCAAGAAAAACTGATGTAGCTGAGAAGCAGGGGCAGTCCTTCGGAATCAGAATCAGGAAAAAATCACTAGAAAGACCTTCCGATGGTAGAACACCAAAGAGAAGGGTCAGGGTTGGCACTTGACTGGAACCATCACCACTATCTGAAAAATTTCAGCAAGCATGAAGGTGCGAAGGAACAGAAGAAAGAAGAGCAGGCCAAGCAGCAAGATACTCCTTCACCAGGTAAGAACAAACCCCAAGCCCTACTTCTCAAAATTAAAGAATTAGAATCGTGAAACAAAGAACTAAAGAAACAATTAGAGGATAGGGAAAAGGAAACAAGGGTTCTAGGTCTTGACACATTGGTGAAGGTTGTCGATAAATTGGGAGTAGAAACCATGCAGGGGCCTGTATGTGTAGCATGTGCTAAAGGGTTGGCAACAACAGGGTATAAAATTTGTGATGCAAACACCATCTCGAAGGAAACTCAGATAGAACCATGGGGGGGTATTACACAAGAAAACGTTGACAACACTGCTGTTACACAAGAACCAACAACCAAAACGGAGCACCCTATGGAATTTGAACTGGAAACTGAAACACAATAACCTGCTAATGACACTGTTGTTACATAAGGACCAAAAGTTGAGGCAGAAGTTTTTTAGGAAGAAAAAGTGAGAGTTAATACACAAGAACCTGTCGATGAAACTGTTGTTACACAAGAACTTGCAGTCAAAGCAGAACAACTCAAATTTCAAGATGTTATTAAACCTTCCACCACAGTAGACCTTGAGGAAGATTGGCACTTAGAAAAAAATTTATTGATTTCTGAATTTCACAATTGGAAATAATTGGCACTCTCCCTGAAAAGGGGAGTAATTTTTTTAGAGGAGCATCAGAAGCTTATTCACACTCTTAAGGATCAATTGGCTGAGGAGTTGCTGACAGAAGAAATCATACAACGAGAGACAAAGGAAGCTGAGAAAAATAAGGAAGAATAAAGTTAATAATTGCAACAAGAAATTAAATAATTAACTGAAGGTAAAAGAGAAATGTATGAGCTAGCTCTGAACCTTTTGGGTTGTAGGGCACAATCTCCATATTATCTAGTTTTCCTGTGGGAAGAGTTTTATCTTTTCCAATTGAAAGTTATCCGTAAGAATAGACCCTAGAAGGGTGTTTCTACTAGAACTCTTTTAAATGTATTTCGTTCCTATGATTTTGATGAACAAAGTTTGTTGTGTGAACTATTTTTGCACAATATATTTTCTGACCATGCTAGTCTACAAATGATTATAAACTTTTTTTTCTTATGTTGGAGACTTACAACTGCAGGCCTTCATATCTTTTATGATGAACCAAGTTGATTGGAATCTTTCCAAGACAACATCTTATAGGAATGAATAGACAAAAACGTTGAAAATAAGATAAGATCCTGGTATGTCTACTTCCCTGAGGTGAGAATTCAGAATATTTCTTAGTAATCCCAACATGGCGAAACAAACATCCCAGTAGAGGAGAAGAGTCATTGCGTTTTGTCTTAATATTTTTGCATAGATGAAGAGTAGAGAATTGGTGGGAAGCTTGAAACATTTGGAAGCTAGTTGTGAAAATTTACAGATAAGGGATCCATTTGGATTTTTTAATTTTGCGATAGTTGTTACTCGAGTTCCCGAGTATGCACTAGTTGTTAAATGAATAGGAGCTTTTATTATAGGACTTAAGTTAAATTCCCTTTGATTTGGCTTCCGATTGAGAGCTACCAACCTCACTACAAGCTAAATAGGTATGATGAAAGATCTTCAACCACTCAAATAATGGCTACTCAAGGATACATGAAAGAGGATGAAGATACTTCTAACGTTTATGATCTCACAAAACTACATTAGCAACATGCCAGTATTGTAATAAAGGATGACCTTGAACATTTATAGGAATTTGCATGAGGGCATGCAGTGGCTTCAATTGGGGGGAGATGTTGGGTGCAGTATTTAAGGATATTTTAGGCACCTTTTTCCCTATTTTTGGCCATTTCCCTTCACCAAATCCATCAATCCCTTGACACAATGTCACTCTCCCTGGTCAAGAAGCAATCTTTTTCTCTGACATATTATTATGCCATTTTCTATTAAGTATCGAAAGAAACAATGTCTTTTTGAACGAGTAACTAGGGAAATTATGGAAGAGGTATTTTGGATGTTTTTATTTCAGGTGTTGTTGTAATTACTAAAGGCTATGGGCAAACAATTGTTGTTGTTACATGTTGTTACAGGTTGAATATTGTTGTTACACCACTAGTTGTTGCTACACTGTGACGTTGTTGCTACATTCAAACTGTTAAAGGTCATGGCCATTATTTTAGAGATAATTGTTGAAGACCGTGAGATGTAACTCTATGCGGAAGGTTGGAAAGACCTGAGCAATTATAGCTATAAAAAGTGACGTAACCATAATAGGTCTTTAATTGAAAACTGCTTGTAATGAATTATGTTTTATTTCATTTATGTTAAATTGATCAACATGAGAATCGTGAGATTCCCATGATTGATTTGGTCCCTAATTTTGGGGCTATGTAAGACTTTATAAAAAGGCTCAGTCCTATGAGAAGGGGACGACAATAGCTGGAACAATACTGATATTTTCATCTTGTATCTTTCAACTATTCTAATACAACAAGTACTTGGTGATGATTTTGCAAATTCTGTGTTGAATCTTTAAGTATTTTGCTTCCATTCCTGCACCTTGCTAGGGAGGAAGGGCCCTCCTCCTTAGCAAGGATCGTTGTATTAGTAGTATATTTACTTTCTTAGATGTTGATGTGAATTTCTTATTTTCATTGCATATATTGTGGAATAGACTCACTTTTGTTTTCATATTTATGGTATGTTGTTTTATATTATTGTTGCACTCTAGTTAATAATACATGGTGTGCCTATTTATTTTCTAAAGCTTATGAAGTGTGAATTTTTTATTTGCTGAATGAGTTTCATTTCTACAGTTTGTTCTTTAATTTGTGCTAGTGTGAGTTTCATTTATGCAAGAATGTGTTAAGAATTCCGCAAGTGTTTTCAACGACAATTTTGTGTTACCTGGTTGTTCATGTATTGGCACAAACAATACAGACTACTTTGAAATAAAAAGACCTACCCTAGTCGACAATTAATGGTTGTGATTGAGCTGTTTTAAGAGTGATAAAATAACATAAACATAATTGATAATGATATCAAAAAGTACTGGAACAAAAGACTAAAGAAAAAATTGGTGTGGAAAGGAAAGCACCATCAAAACAGTCATCTTGCCTAAGTAAAACAACAAAGTCAGGAATTTCAAAGCTATGGTCCTTTTTCTTGGCTTGTAAAAGAAGAATTGCTCTATTTGTTCAATAAACAGGTGTCTTGTGAATAATACCCTAGTTCATTAGTGAGTTACAAATATCAAACTATAAATCAATTAGTGAGGGTTTCCATATTTTCCATGGTTTGTTCCATGTCCCCACCTGAATGGTATAAGGCCATGTAAGATGCTTGCAAGCCCCAAGCGATTTTGAAGAAATGGCTACCCCACAAGTATAGTTAATTTACAAAACACGAGGGATTAAATTTGGGACGTTTTATGAACTTCAGGAAGTGAACTTGATTTTATTGTGCTTATTTCATCTGCCACTATAATACCCACTCCATAAAAATTTGGTTTTATTGTGGTTATTTGAATATACTACTATAATACCCCTCCAAGTAAAACAACAATATATAATAATCAATGAAATGGTATAGGTCATTAATCACCTTCTCTTATTCAAATTCATGATTTAGGTTTCACGGAGAATCTTGATGTCTCTACAACCTACACTCTAAGTGGGACCTTGGATTTGTTACTTGATATGGAGCTCGTATGAAGAAATAAGCAAACACCAACGAGATTGGCTCAACACACATATTGGAATTTATTAGGACACAATTGTGGAGATATAATTAGCTATTTTGTTCAAATTTTGGACTCCCACGTAACCCCTGTGGTGAGAACTTGATTTCGACAGGGGAGCTTCTTCCTATTAAAGGAACTGCATTTGAATTTACAAATGAGAAAATTGTTGGAAGCACAATCAGTGGAGATCCCAAAGGATATGATCACATTTACGTGCTCCATTATGGAGAATCAATGGATGGTTTGAAGCATGTTGGAAAAGTCATGGATCCTTCCAGTTCATGAGTTCTTGATTTGTGGAATAGTGCACCAGGCATGCAATTTTACACAGGGAACTTTCTTAATGTATTGTTGGTAAATAAGATGTTTTCTATGGAAAGCATGTAGGGTTGTTCTTGGAGAATGAGGGATTCCCTAATGCAGTCAATCAAACAAACTTTCAATCAATTATAGTCTCCCAGAAGAGGTTTACAGACATACAATCGTATTTAAGTTTTTAGTCCATAGTTACAATGGATAAGTTATTAGATATAGAAAAGTACAAAATAAGGTTTTCCTTAAAGATGAATATTCGAAAAAATATACATTTTTAATCAATTTTTTTAAGAAAAAAGATAGGATGTGCTTTTTATGATAAGACTTGGATATCATTTACCTAGTTTTTACTTCTTCTTTATGTGCTCTTCTTTGGAGAGTATGTGAAATGGAACTGCTTTGTTTATTGTGACTATGTTCAAGCTTGTCTAATGACATGGGAAGTGTTTTTTCTTATTTGAAAATGCATTTGTCCTTGATTTCATTAGCTTAGATGAAAATCAAGATTTTATTTTGTTGGGATGTGCAGTTTGAATTAAAGTTTTTTTTTAAGTTTATTCCCTTACTGAAAAATGGAGTAAAACGACCATATTAAAGAATTAAATTCATTTATGAAATGATCTATATTTGAACACTAAAAATGAATGTGTTATCATGTATTGTTGGATCAAGATTATGGAAGCTTTTGGTCCTATCTTTATTGATATGTTTAAGGTCCCCTACCCCTTGAGCAAAAATTACAGTAGATTTTCATAAAAAATGGCCTCGTCTTTTCCATTTTTTGGATGAATGGATAGGCTCCCCTCATCTTCAGTCCTTTTGAAACTCATGGCTCCAACAACTGCATTTATCACAAATGACAATCCTCTCCATTTTGAGAAAATTTATTTAGCTCTATCATTCACAATATCATTCTCAAGAATTTTATTTTCAAAATAACATTTCCTAAAAAACTCCCAACCTTCATATGCGGATAAATTGTCATTTACTCTTCAGTAAAATATTTTTATATGTATTGCTACGAACATGACACATGATCTGAGACTTTTGGTATTGTGCAGGTCATCTATCATTGTGGCCTAGTTTCTAGGGAGAAATAATAATGATATCAAAAACTACTGGAACACAAGATTGAAGAAGAAACTGGTGTGGAAAGGAAAGCACCATCAAACTAGTCATCTTGCCTTAGCAAAAAAACCAAGGCGGGACTTGCAAAGATATTCTCCTTTTCTTGGCTTTTGAAAGAAGCATTGTTATGTTTTTTCAATAAATGGGTGTATTGTCAATCAGACCATAGTTCATTGGCGAGTTACAAGTCTCAGAGTATAAATTTGATCATTAGGGTTTTCATATTTTCCATGGTTTGTTCCATGTCCCCACCTGAATTTTATGAGGCCATATAAGTTGCTTGTAGTCCCAAGTGATTTTGAAGAAATGGTTACCCCATAGGCTTAGTTACTTCACAACACACCAGGGATTAAAGTTGGGCACTTTGCAATTTATTTTTGCTGACTTAGGTAGTCAGTTCTTTGGCTAATGAAGATGGCAAGAGAGCTTTTGTGAAGTCAGGAAAATCTAATCACTATTCCCATTCCTATTTTTCACTGAAATTGGCAAGAGAATGGCTAATGTTCATAGCATTAGTAGCTATTCTTGGTCAAAACTTGTTAATTTCAGAGATACTTTTCATTTTTATGTAACCTATTTAATATATGTTCAAAATTTACATTTCAATGATGTTGTATTGTATCTTATGGAACATATATGTCAATGTTTATTGCACTATTGCTTGTATAAATGCAGGTGGGAAAATAGGTTTTGATAAAATTGGAAAGTGGAAGGGAAAAAGGATGGAGAGAATCCAAGTGTCAAGTTTAGTTACCATAGTTATGATGGTGAACAAGGTAAAATTTAAAAGTTCTGATACATTTCCCTTCAGATGGAAAGAGTGTGCTAGATGCTCTGAACTTTACTTTTCTTCTTATTAACCAACATATCAAGCCTATGTGTTAAGTGTTCTTGGTAAGGGATAGTGTTGAGTCTATCCATAGGATACTGTATAGGCTTCGATGACATCTACATTCCATATACCTAAGAAGAAATAAAAGATTTGAAGTTTTATGAACTTCAGGAAGTGAACTTGATTTTATTGTGCTTATTTCATCTACCGCTGTAATACCCACTCCAAGGGAATTTGGTTTATTATCCTTATTTGAATCTACTACTGTAATATCCCTTCCAAGTAAAACAACAATATATAATAATAAATGGCATGGTATAGGCCAATAATTTCCTTCTCTTATTAAAATTCTTGATGCACGTTTCCCCAGGGATCTTGACATCTTTGCAACCTACACTCGAAGTGGGAACTTAGAATTGTGAATTGATATGGAGGCCATAACAAGAAATAAACCAACACGAGGGAACTTTTATTAGAACACCTATTGGAATTTAGTAGGCCACAACAATGGAGATATACTTAACCATTCTATTCAAATTTGGAGCTCCCACATAACCCGAGTAGATGAGCACTTGATTATGATAAGGGAGCTTCTTCTCATTAAAGGAATTGCATTTTATTTTACAAATAAGAAAATTGTTGGAAGCATAATAAATGAAGTTCTCAGAGGATATGACATAAATTATGTGCTCGATTGTGGAGAAACAATGGATGGAATATTTCTTAGTCTCGTTTCTTTTAGAACTAGGATGATGGAAACACAACTTCAGATTGTTTTTTTTTGTTGCCCTTATGCATAGAGAAGAAGTAACTAGTGCACCCAGAACGACCAATAAACTATGCATAGTGTTATATCATGGGCTTGACTCGGAGGCTCTGGCAGATATACTAACTGATAGACAACGATACTATTTGTTAGGATACGCAACTCCTATTATCACTAGCGAATGGATTTTTATAGTAATATCACACAAAATTGGATCAAGTAAGCATGATTTCATTCTTAGGAGAACGTGTTAGATATGCCTCCAAAAGCAACCATACTCTTATTTCCACCTACATGGGCCTTGGGGGTTTTTCATATTTTCCACTGAATCTTCCAAAGGTTCTTGGGGCTCAATCCTTAATAAGATTTCCTATAACTTCTTCTTAGAGTTAAGACAGGTTATCTTGAGTTCTTTCATGTCCATATTGACGTTTGTTCATTATTGAATATGGTGAAGCATTAAATTGCCTATATTTTTCCCCAGCCTAAGTTGTGATGCTTTCCTTATCTCATGATGTCTAATTTTTGGGCTTGAAGTTGAAATTGCAGTAGAAAGCATGAGTTTGTTAACAAATCAAGAATGAAATATCATTTTACGCATGGTATCGATTTTTACCTGTTGGATTTTCACCCACGTTAGATGTGATATTCTATTGTATTATCTGTAGATGGATAGGTGGCCTCATTTAGATCTAGGTCTCATCTAAGGATTTGTCCATATGCATGAAGTGTTTGAATTAGTTCATCAATTTTGTCTCCATGGATTTGGAAATTGTGCTCTCTTAATATTTCCCACAAATAGATCTCAGATGGTCCACTCATCTGTAAATTGTAATTACAAACTCGAAAATTGTTTATGTTGGAAAATAGATCACTACTGAGAGAGGGGGGGGGGAATCAGTAGTAAAGGAACTTATAATTTTTTCTCCAAATTAGTAATCTTTAACCATGCATAAACTAAAACACGTAAATATAAATTAGAGCATAAAAAATGAACATGAAACATGAAAACCATTCAACACATAGAACACAAGTATGTCTGGTGGAAAACCCTCTCCAGGGAAAAAAAACCATGCATTGTTGTTGCATTGCTCAAATATTCTATTATGTCAAACAATTCTTTACTTATAAATTCAAATGGATACTTTCAAATGAAGACTCTTTCCCATGTGGATCTATGGACTACCATCCACTGAAGGCCACCACCATCAACAATCATTTCCTGGTTACTCGTCAACTATCATCAACTCTATAGACTCTAATATGCTAGAAGACATTGTAGAGTCCGAAGATTGTCTTACCATGACATCCCTTTTTTCCTAATATTCCTCTCTTTTCCTATATATTTAACACCTAAATAAAGCCATATCCACCAGGTTTTGATGAAGGTATGCAATAATATGTTTCTTATTCATATTTGACTTTATAACCTATTGTTTTGTTAAAGAATGCAATTGGCTACTGAATTGGTCTGTTTCCACAGCTAATCCAGATTTTTGTAGCTATCTCCATTGTTTGCAACGTTCAGAATCTCTAGGTTAGCATTGAAGGATGTAGATGGATAGGGAATGGTTTCCTCATGGATCCATTCCTATCCCAGTGTAACTATTCGTTAAGATAAGCGTAGAAGACCACAGTCAAACCCCAAGTCAACTACAGGATTGTGATCAAAACGAAATCTGAGTTCAATCAAAATCTTATCGATTTCCTTCGGAATAGAAAATCGAAGATTTAGCGATATAGTTTAGCTAAGGTAAAGATATTAGGATTAAATTACTGATGTTGTTATGCCAGAGACCTATTATAAAGCTTATGGATGCATTGTGATTTGGTGTGTGCCAGATTATGTAATTTTGAAACAGTTTGTGAATTTCATTTGCCAGCAATAGAATTGGTTTTGTGTGTATTTGTTGCATTGATTGAAGATTGTGAACTGATATGTCGAGGGCCCCTACAAACAGTGACAGGTCTTAATCAATTGCAATTTGATTTCTTTTCATTCCTTGAATACTCTATTTTGTGTGAAAATGCAACATAATGAATTCGCCAATGAATCGTTATTTGCATAAGTACTTTCATCTGCTTCATACCTAGTTTAGCCTATCATTTGAATTGATTTATACCTGGTACAACATGGTTACTTCATTTTCTTATTATCTAGCATAGTTCAAGTGTGTTTACTTCATAGTATAGATTTTTTTGAAATATCTTGTTTGAATGAAAATTGAATAAGTGAAAGTGTGAGAGTATTCTCCTAAACAATTGAATTCTGACAATATTTATTCATAATTGTTAGAATAGATTTTCTTTTTGCACTTAGTGAATTAGAAGCTGCATCATAAATATTCAAGACCAAAAATCTCAAAACAATCTAATACAAGTAGGATCACTCTCATATCATCCGTAAACTAGTTAGGTAGAGAATCACTCCCAAGGAATTAGCTAACAACTCTAAGGATTACAACTCTAATATAATTAACAAACACCACCTCCATATTCATCTTAAGTTTATATCCTAACAAATATATAATGACATATCGAATAACTTCTAGCACATATTATACGCCTGTACTTCAACAATCTATGCACCCTAGTTGATAATTTATGATTGAAAATTTAAAGACATTAAATTGGTCAAACATTTTGGTGCTATTGCCGGGGAGGTACGAATAGAAGTTAAAAAAAAAAAATCGAAACATGATATGCATAGTGATAGAGACTCTAGAGGTAGATTTGTATGGAGAGGAAGAAGTTTAACTCCCACAAATCCACTCACTTCACCTAGACTTTGAGAATCCACACCACCTACTCATATCCGAATTCCTTTTAGAGGTTGACAAAAGCTTCCTAAAATCTAAAATCACAAATCCAATCCAGAACTTCACCCACTTCTTCTACTGAAGCTGTAATTGAAGAAAATCCTACATCCCCAACTACAGGAGTAATATTTCTATCCTCCACTCGTGAGAAAATTTTGGAATAAAAATTAGAAGTTCCTAGAAAAGAAGAGGAATTGGAAACTTATTCTAAGCAACCATTGATAGAGGAACCAGAAAGATTAGAAGAGCACTATACTAGTTCCGAAGAGTCTATCATGGCTGAAGAAGGGGAAGGAGAAGTACACAATGTCCATGGCGAAGAAGATAGGATTGGAGGAAGAGGAAGAGGAAGAGGTAGAGGTAGAGAAGGGGGTAGAGGCAGAGGAAACCAAGATCATTTTGGATTCCCTATTCTTGATGAAGATACAAGCCTCACAATGAAAAATATATCACCCTCAATTCTTCCTAATTTCCATGGGAAAAGAAATGATGATCCGAAGAAATTTCTCTTCGAATTTGAAGTATTATACAAATCATATGACTATCTGCATGATGTTCAGAAGTTAAAATTGTTCCCTGCCACATTAAAAGACTCATCGTGAAAATGGTTCATGAGTCTAGGAGTGCATTCTATAACAACATGGGGACAAATGAAAGAGGCTTTCTTAGGCAAATATAGAGATTATTGTATGCCTAGTAATCTTAAAGTTGAAGTCTTAAAAATGACATGAAAAGAAGATTAAAATCTCGAAGACTTGGTAGAAAGGTTTGTTTATAATGTTAAAAGAGAAAAAATGGATAATTTGGATGAAGAAACCCTAAAAGCCCTCTTACTCAGAGCTATTAAAGATGAATGGATCGATCTCCTTAACCTAACTGGGAAAGGAGATATTTCCCAACTACCATTTGCAGATATTTTTTATTTATGTGTACATATCTCAAGGGGTAAAGCATGAGTTGGAAGGAGTCCTAGAGACCCTCTCTTGTAAAGAATTAACAAATCCATAGCTGGGATAGTCAAAAGGGTAGAAATAGGAAATTTGATTAACACCTTCAAAACAAATATCTTAGGGATCCTAAGTGAGCAGATAGACACCCTTAACATACAAAACAAGAAAAATTCCGAGAATGATGCATTATATATCTTCTATCCTAAATGTCGGAAGAAACATGCTCTAAGAGAGTATCCCTTAGACTCAAAATCCATAAAAACTTGTGTCATGTGTGCAGATAATCATGATACAAAGGAATGTCCTTCCTTACTAGGTCTTAAGGTTGTATTCAATGATGAAGGAATCTTATAACCAGTAGACCCTCTCTACTTTATATCCAAAAGACCATGGAAAAACCCCCAACCAAATCAATCAAAAGGATTTAGACCACAACAATTCGCCCTGTCTTCACAAAATAATTGGAATTCATCCTGGCAGCCTTGGGCTCTGCAACATTCACAACCTTGGAATCAAGGATGGAAAATCCTTATGGAGCCTATGCTCAATATCAACAATACTTGCCATCTTACCTTCCACCACAATTTTTACCCCCATCTAATAAAATTCCTCAAGCTATTCAATTACCACAAGTTCCAGTTCAGAATCAAAACCCACAACTTTCCCTACCATTGCCACAAAAACCAAATCAACTACCCACTCAACCACTTATGGATCCTAATAATAAAATACCACAACAACCAGTGTACAACATGGAGGGGAAGAATCCTCAAACTTATATAATAACTCCACTAAATCTAAACAATCTCCAATTAAGGTCTATAAGAGTATTACCAAGAAAACCTCCTGTTGTCATTCAAGAAACAAGTTCTGATCTTCAAAAACACAAAAATCAATCAGAATAACAGGAGACTTCTCTCCCTCAAAAAGAAAATAAACATATAGAAGAAGTTCCATTAAATACTCCTATCATAGAACAACCCTCGATATCAGTTAGACCACCTTTCGCAGAAGGGTTGAAAATCGATGAAGTAGTAGAGAAACAAATTGTCTTGCCTAATTACAATATGATGGATGAATTGAGAAATGTTTATATTAAGATTCCTTTATTACAAGCCATAAAAGAAATACTGATTTTTGCAAAAACAATTAAGTAATTAAGTACACAAAGATCAGGGAGAAGAATAAAAGATATAAAAAGAATTCAGTTAGTTGGAAAAATTGCAGACATTATGATGGGGAAGATGAAAATTCAAAAATATTTAGATGCAGGAAGCCCCATTGTAAAAATTCACATAAATGGAACTAAAATACCAAACACATTAATTGATCTAGCAACAGCCATAAACATAATGAGTAAACAAGTTATGGACACACTTAGGATTCCTAACCTTCATTACACACCAACCCTGTTAATTAGCAGATAGGTATGTTATTAAACCATATGGTGTGTTGGAAGATGTTTGTGTATCTTTAGATTCTTGGGAATATCTTGTTGATTTCATGGTCTTAACACCCAAGAATAATGTAGGAGGACATCCATTAATTCTAGGAAGGCCTTGGTTGGCTACAACTGATGCTTTCATCGGGTGTAGATCAGGTGATATGTTTATCTCAGATGGAAATTCTACAAAGAAATTTACATTATATCCCCATGCAAGAACAAGAATAGATACAGAAATTGAAGAATTGCTAGAATATGAAGAAAATATACAACCCATTTTTTTTACTGAACAATTAAAGAAGGAAGACCCACTTTTAAATTTTATTGGAAAATAATGAATATTCCTCACATTATGATTGTAATCGAAACGAGTATCTCTCATCTAAACAAGTATCATTTCTTTCCATGGAAAAATTGGGGAATTCCTCGATGGAAATCTTTCTACTCAAAACCTTGAATGTCAATAAAAACCTAGAAGAAATGCAAAAGAATCAATTGATAGAAATTTTACAAAAAAATTCTTCTGATTTTGCATGGGAATACACTGGCATGAGAGGGATTGATCCTAAAACTTGCATACATCATATATAAATTGAACAAAATGAAAGACCAGTTAAACAACCTCAGCAGAGAATGAACCCAAACCTAAAAGAAATTGTTAAGGAAGAGTTCCAGAAACTATTAAATATAAATTTCATTTATCCAATATCCAATAGTTAATGGGTTTCACCCTTAGTAATCGTTCCTATGAAGAATGGAAAATGGAGAGTATGCATCGATTACAAGGAATTAAACAAAGAAACATTAAAAGACCACTTTTTGTTACCTTTCATAGACCACGTCTTAGACACATTAGCAAGAAAAAAATATTTTTCCTTCTTGGACAGGTTTAGTGGATATAACCAGATTCAGGTAGCCCCTGAAGATCGAGATAAAACCACATTCACTTGTCCATGGGGAACTTATGCTTACCGGGTACTTCCCTTTGGGTTATGTAATGCTTGATCCACATGGAAAATGGCATCAACCCATGGTACTCATCCACCCATATTATTCATCGACCCATGGAATTTACCCATGCTATTGTAAATGGCATCCACCCATGATATTGTAAGTGACATCCACCCATGGTGTTCATTCACCCATGGTAAGTGCCAATGGTATTGTGACATCCACCCATGGTATTCATTCACCCATGGAATTGGCCTGTGGTATTGTGAAATCCACCCATGGTATTCATTCACTCATGGAATTGACTCGTGGTATTGTAACTGAAAAACACTATAACTAATAGTCACATTTTGTAAAAGGAGAGATTTTCCGCCACAATGTGGCCTTTACAGTTATTATCGGTTTTAATAAAAAGTTTCTTTGTGGTTTTTGTTTATTGGGCATTCTCCTATTTTTCTTCTGTCAATTAAAGTTTTCAGATCTTGGGGGTCTCTCCTCCCAAGATCCATTTCAATCTCTTATATCTTGGGGGCCTCCCCCCAAGATCCAGATTAGTGGTATCAGAGAGGTCTGCTTTTTCTCTGTTTTTCTTTGCATGTCCCCAACGAGGTCGGGATATAAGGAGTTAGGGCTTGAATTGGTCGAACCTTTGCAATACCAGCCTCGCAAATCTCGACGACATCCCATGGCGGATGAGAAGAAATACGAGGGGGCAGGAGATCCTATCAGAATCTTGCTCGAAGAAGCCCTCGAGCGGCAAAGGAATGCGATGATGGACAACTTTGCGCAGATCCTTCAGCGGCTACCCAGAGGCGACGCATCGGCTTCCAACATCTACTCTGGAAACGCCACACCGTTTAAGGTACAAGTTAATTTTGAAATCCCCATCTTCGAGGGTCAAATAGACGCAAATGCCGTAGATAAATGGTTAAATCTGCTAGATGGGTATTTTTCTGTTCATGAATTTTCAAGTCGGGAAAAGATTGTTTTCGCTCTTCTCAAAGCAGCCCCCCACGTCAAGGACTGGTGGGAAACATACTGCGAGCAGAAGGATGAAAGTACGGGCTCACTGTTTTCAACTGCCCCCACTTGGAAAGACTTCCGGGATGCCATCAAGGAGCAGTACTACCCTGTCAAAATCTATGAGGACAAATACACCAAATGGACCACACTGCGGCAGGGATGAGACCAAGATGTGCCAGAGTTCACAAATATTTTTCATACCCTTCGCACACAGTTGGGTATCAAAGATTCTGAGCTGCATCTGGTACTCAAATACCGTGGCTGCCTACACAGATACATCCAAGAAGAGATGGAGTTCTTGAACATATCCTCACTCAGCACAGCATACCGATACGCTGTCAAAATCGAGCAAAAGTTCAAAAAGAAGAAGCGAGACTTTGGATCTGCAAATCCAAAGCCCAAAGGACAAAGCCAAGGCGGGGTGACCCAAGACAACCCCTCGAAGCTGCAAGAAAAGAACAACACCACGAAGCCGAAGAAGGACACAGGAAAGTGGTGTGAGTTCCACAAGAGTCCCACTCATAACAGAAGTGAGTGTCAGACCAAGCAGTCGCTGGTGGCCGAGTTGAAGGCTTCCGAATCAGATGCATGTTCCAACTCTGAGCCAGAACCCGACAAGGGGGATGGCAAAGGGAAGCAAATCATTGATGCGGATCCTAGTGCCATTGTTTCCACTGCCAAGATCCAGAAGAATGAGCCCGAAGAGCCAGAGGAGGGGGAACGTATTTTCCACTCACAGATGTGGGTGAAGGGTTCGCTGCTGCAATTCATTGTCGATAGTGGCAGCCAAAAGAACCTCGTTTCAGCAGAGGTCGTGAAGCGGTTGGGCCTACCAACTACACCACACCCACAGCCATACAGTATCGGGTGGCTTCACGAAGGATGCGATCTCAATGTTCGCCAACAGTGCCCCCTTCCCTACAGCATCAGGCCCTTCATAGACGAGGTATTGTGTGATGTTACACCTATGGATGTTTGTGATGTACTATTAGGCCAGCCATACTTGTGGAGGCGACATGCTATGTATGAGTCAAGGCCTCACACTGTCATTATTTCTTTGGATAATTCATTATACAGGATAAGGGAGGTAGCCCCACCTACCGCCGCCTCTTTGATCACTGCCAAGAAAAGCAACAAGATCATCTCCCAGACCAGGAAATTCATTTTCTGTCTGGTTCGCTCCCAAAGTAAGGGGATGATGGTTGCTACATCCATGACCCCTGCGAAGGGTTCCTCCATGTAGCAGCAGTGACAAAGGGATACAGTCATGAAAGAACACAAGAACAACTTCTCCTCACCCACAAGGGTACCACACAAGTTTCAAGTGGGCGACAAAGTTTGGTTGCCTCTGCAGAGAGAACGCCTTACCAGAACCCATCAAAAACTCAAACCACTTCGACATGGTCCTTACACCAGTAACAAGGCTATGGGCAACAATGATTTGAAGCACAACATTCCTCCATTTCTTCGCTTGCACCGAGTGTTCAATGTGGACCGTCGCTGACCATGCTCCCCACCATTTCTGGACAAATCAGAGATTGCAGAACAGCTCACCAGAGACCCAGCTCAACAAAAGCTTCCTCATCTCAGGGAGGAACTCAACGCAATGGGGACCATTGCTTCCTGGGGGGGAGGAATGATCCACGTGGATGTTGGTGGCCACCCACCTATCCCATTTGGATCCCCACAACTGTCTCTTTCAGTTTTTCAGTTTCCTTAATTATAGCACAATTTACTATTTTTAGTAGTTTTTCGGGTCCTAAACTTCCGGATCCGTTTTGAGGCCCTAAATGACGTTTTTTGGGAAATCCACGGCTAGCGATTTTTTTGATAAAATCGTCTTTTCCGTTGTAGTCCCCAGAGAGATCTTTCCAACGGGCTGTCATGCGCGTCAAACGGAGATAATACGACCAATTCACGACCCCGGGAAGTTGGCTGTCCAACTCACCCCAAAACGGGGCCCACAATTTGGCGTTACATCTTCTAGGGTTAGGTTTTGGAATGTGAAGGGTTTTCCATTGTTTCTCAATAATAAATAGGCCTTCGAGCCTCATTGTAAATGGAGTTTGGAACAGTTCAGAGGCATGTAGCTGACACATCTCTTCTCAGAGATAAGCTACCATCGCCCTAGCTGGGTTATTTCTATTTCTATTTGTAAGCATATTTCAGTATTTCCCATTAATGAAATGAAGTATTATTTCCGCTGCATATCTGTCTTTATGGTTATCTCTATATTTTATTGCATTCCTATTTAAATCTGGATCAAGGGAACATGCATGGTGCACAGCTTGCAAACTAATAAATTAGCAATGACAATCTCGTCAATAATGGACATAATATTGGTGCAAAAGAACCTAATACAAAGGTGGAGAAACATGATAGACTATATGCAAAGGAAACTGGAAGAAATGTAATTCAATGACCGACAACCCTCCTCATCTTCAATCCCCTCATCGTCTTTAGCAAATTTGGTGATCCCTTTAGATGAAATACCAAGATACAATGTAGAACACTCTTAAGCTAGATAATTTATGTAATTTTGGTTAAATTTTGTAAAATTGGAGGGTTTTTTCATTAGAAATATAAATATCCAAGAACCATTGGTTTTGTGAATTAGTGGAGGAAAAAAGAAAATAAAAGGCCATAAAATAGGGTTAAGTAGGAATTGTCGTTTTTTATGCTATGTGACCTGTATGTAATCATTATTTTTTACTAATATATATTTTACTGGTTAGAGTTAAGGAAAAGGTTCAAAGGTACATATTTTGTGTTATTCATAGGTTATTAGGGAAACTTGACCAAGAGAAAAATAAAATGGTTTTTAATCCATATTGTTTGAGTGGAATTATTAGTCCAAAAAATAAACATAAAAACTTCAAAGTTGAGAAGGTCTAATTTCCAAAAGAAAATTTCTATAGTAAGAAATCCACAAACAATATTAGATAGACTATGCATAACAATACTAAGGTAGAGAGGAGTATTCTTTAGAGTGTGTGACATAGACGAACACAACACTGAGTACTAGAGATTGTACATCTAGTTCTTGAGCATAAACCTTCGACTTTTCTATTTCCTTGAATTACAATGTCAACTCATATAATTAAAGAAGTTTGATATTGTATTCCTTACTCTGAATCATAAGTTTGTCCCTTCTGGTTTTCATTTGTTAATATAAATTTAGAGTATTAAAATATTTAGTATCATAAGTTCTATAGGTACTAATGTCTAAAGCCCATGGTGTACAATGTCAAAAAATCAATTCTAGTTGAACCTTTGTTTTCCATTTCAATGGATTCTTAGGCTATACTAGAGGTGCACTAGTTAAATATTTCCTTGGAGGATTTAGCTTCATGTTGGGTCTAGATGAGAGGTTGTTAGTGGCGAGCTCTGCTACTATAGTTTCACTTACCTTTAGCCATTGAAATTATACTCTAAAAATGCCACCAAGAAACTACAATAGAATAAACTCTTAGAGGAAGACAAGCTAAAAACAAAATAGAGGGATTGAGCAAAAGGATTTAAAAGCAAGGGGAATTACCATACCAAGTTCACAGATGGAGGAGGTTAACTTTCAATAAAGACTAGTTTGAATGCCATCAAAATGCAAGAAACCCTAGGCATAAAAATTAACATGATCCTTAACATTCATGGAAAAGCATGAGGATCTATTGGTGTGATGAGTATTAGGCAAGTAATAGGAAAAGAAAAATCCATGAGGGATTATACCTCTGTATCAAATACTATGAAGGAATAATTTATATATTATATAAAATAAACTATTAAGTAAAAACACTACTAAACAAGTGCTACATAGTAGCTTATCCCTGAAGCTAAGTAAAAAACTAGTGAAACTATCAATATATTAAAAAAATTAGTTACTATGCTTTAGTAAATGTAGTTGTAAAATGTATTTTTGGGGCCCACGCTTGACAATGGAGATATACACTTATATTGCATTGGTTGAAAACTGAATCATGGTAGTCAAAATTACACAACAACCAAATTGTTTTGAAATATGCTCCTATAAGATAGACAACTAACATCATTTGTTAATTATGACATTTGTTATTTGATGATTTGTACGGTAATTTTATAATTATGTTATGTAAATGTGAAAAGATAAACATGAATTTAGAAATGCGAAATTGTTAATGTTTAAAATTATACATGATGATTAGTAATTTCAATTGCTTATGTTTGAAATTAAACATGATGATTAGTAATTTCAATTGCTTGTCGAGTTTTTAAATATGGGCTTGGTTGAAACGGTTGGTAAACCTACCGAAACATAGATTTAATACGAACTACACTCAATTAATTAAGTGTAAATTATAAACCTTGCATCAATACAATACCATGACTTGGTAGGGGGGTTTTTATCAATTACTCTGAATTGTTAATTGAAGTTGAACTTGACTGGTTAAGACTCGTACACACCTCACCGAACTATGTTAATTCAATAACTACATCAGTGTAATCTTGTACTTTTACATATATTGAAGTTAAAGTACATATATTGAAGTTAATGTATAACTAAATCAGTGTAATCTTGTAATTTATATATATATATATATATATATATATTTGAAGCTAAAGTACATATATAAAAGTTAATGTTAAAATAAAAGAAGATTGATATTAGGAAAGGTAATTATATTTTAAATATAATTATGCTTACCGGTGGTATGTACCATATGTAAAATTATGAAATTGATATACACTCCTCTAAAAAACAAGGTGACCATATTAGGGCCAAATTTGGAATTGGAGGTAGCGTTAAAATTATGAAATTGATATACACTCGCCCTGAAAAACAAGGTGACCATATTAGGGCCAAATTTGGAATTGGAGGTAGCCTAAAGGATCCCCTGTCAAATTCTGGAAAGGAGGATTTTACACTTGCTTTCAAGAACGTTAAAGCCCACCAATACTTGAAGCACCTTAATAAATGGGATGGTTGTGTTCTCAACAAGAAGTATCTAGAGGAGAGCGTATGTTACAGAGATATTATATTTACAGCTGCCCACGTGTCTTTGATCTCAACCCTTTATATTCATTAATTATTAAAATAAACAAGTTATGATGAGACTTTTGTATTTTTGGCTCTTTAATCAATGAAATAAGCAATAACATGTTTGATATGATAGCTAAACAAAATGAACATAAATAAATAAAAATATTGTCAAAAAAATACAAAATTTAATTGTGCAAAGTCAAACTATGGAAATTTTGTAAAACTTTTTGGTCAAACCCAAACTAATATGAATTTGACCAAAAACCAATGCAATATCCACAACCAAACATCAAAAATAATAATATATAAAATTTAATATTAATCCAAACTTTAAAAAAATTCTCTTCAAAATTTCAATTCCAATTTCTCCTAACAAGATACATTCTCTATTTTGTATTCAACTGAACATTAATTCTATTAAAAGATAGTAATGGTTTGTATTCAACTGAACATTAGTTCTATTAAAAAATATTAATGGTCGACTGCTGTCTGATATAAATGAAACTCCACCACTCTACTATCTCCAAGGCAATCAAATCGATCTCATCTCTAACCAATATCTGAGCATTCTGACACATAACAAGCTCATCCTCATTTAATGACAAAAACATGTTTGCAGTTTATCTTCCCAAAGTCATAGCCCCAAAACATAATATATCCAAATTAGGCAACATAACTCACTGATAGAAAGAAGTCCAATACAGCTAACAAAGGCATGTCTGCAGTGACAAATCAGGATGCATTAATAACAATCCATAAACTTAATGACTTGGGCTCTGGTACACATACCTAGGAGTTTCCATAGGTTCCTTTCTCCATTGATTTCTTCAAAAAAAATTCCAATGCTACCCAGTTTCAATGAATTCTCCACATTCGGGGAAACCAATTGTTGTGTCGCTGTTGCTTGATGAATTGATTTTGAGCCAAACTTTACGGGTGCGTCTCCTAACTTTAAGCCCACTCGACGGCATCGGGTAGGGATTAGATTATTGCTATATATAACGAGTTCCGATGTTTGAGAAATATGTAAAATTATAGCAAAGTTCTGAAGCTGATTGACCCACAGCTGACAAAATGTATTGCAGACAAACTTGGTGGATAGTTCTAGGGTTTCTTCTTATCTCTCTGGGTAGCAATCGAGGCGAAGCCAATTTAGAGAAGGGGGATGAAGCAAGAGAATTGGATAAGGTGACCCATTTGCTTGGGCAGCCGAATGTTGGATTCAGCCATTATGCTGGCCATGTGACTGTGAATGAAAAGTGGGGAAGATCTCTCTTTTATTGGTTCTTTGAAGCTTCTTCTCAGAAACAGCAGAAGCCTCTGGTTCTATGGCTTAATGGAGGTACTCATCAATCTCTTCTTAGCCAATATTGTATCATATTGCATTCAATATGCATTCCTATAACACTATCCAACCAACACATCTATTCAAATGCACCTTCCTGTATGTTGATTTCGCATAATGATATATGTTGATTTCGCATAATGATATATAAAAATGCACCTCCCTGTATGTTGATTTCGCATAATGATATATACATTTTATATATGTTTCGAGAAATTTTCACATTCATTTTATTGAGAATCAATTAAGTGGATTATTTCCAGTAATTGTCACATTCATTTTATTGAGAATCAATTAAGTGGATTATTTAAAGTAATTGTCACATTCATTTTGTGAGAATCAATAAGTGAACTAATTATCAATTTGGGAATGAATCAATTAAGTCTACTAATTACCTTTTTTGGAAATTATCTGGATTAATTGTTTATTCAAAACAACATAATTGAAAGTTTACTGCAAATTTTGATATAACTAAAACTTCAATAAGAGGTTTTGGTGTAACTAAAACTTTAATAACAACTAATGATGAGTTTTTTTTTTTATATTCTGGAATTTACAGTGCAGTTGGGGAAAAACTTACAATGAACTTATGCTAATGTAAAACAATCTTCACTTCTAATGAAAACATATGTTTCTGATTTTTCCTCCTTAAAAAAACTAAAACTTCAATAACATTTTCTAGAATCAGCTGGTATTTTTTTATATTAATGTTGGATTCTCAGGTCCTGGGTGTTCTTCTGTGGGATATGGGGCAACGCAGGAAATAGGACCTTTCCTTGTAGACTTTACTGGCGCCAGGCTTGCCTTAAATAAATATTCCTGGAACACTGGTTTGGTTTTCTCTGTTTTTCTTTGCTGCCTTTTCAATTGTTTGTCTACTACAACTCCCACCCTTGTTGGAATATTTATGTGAAACTTAAAAATTCCATGCAGAGGCCAACTTATTGTTTCTAGATTCGCCTGTTGGAGTGGGGTTTTCTTATTCCAACACGTCATCAGATTATGACAACCTTGGGGATAACATGACTGGTAATTTCTTTTTCTAATTTCGAAGTTTGAGATTGATTTGAATGCAGATGATAAAATTGCTTTGAACATGATTACAGCAGCGGACACATTTGTTTTTCTTCAGAAGTGGTTTTCAAGGTTCCCCGAATACAGAGCACAGGATTTCTACATAGCAGGAGAGAGCTATGGAGGCAAGTAAATTTGGCAAAATTTAAATTCACACTGTATCTCCATAAGACTACATGTAAGTCATGTAATTAATTACGATCTCACTTTAATTTGGAGCAGGAAAATACGTGCCAGAACTTGCAGAGGTCATTTATGATTTCAACAGCATTACTTCTGATCGGGGTCGCCATGTCAACCTCAAAGGCTTCATGGTAAAATAGTCATAGTCAGTGGTTGCAGTTTTCAAATTTTCAAACAGTAATGTATGTCTGGGCTTTTCTGTTTGTGCAGCAGTCTGCTGTTTTTAGGCCAGATGAAATGGAGTTATCTTTTAAGTTGGATTTTGATTTATTGTGTTTAAATCTGTTTTTTTACTATATATATGATTTTGATTTGTATTGTCTAAAGAGTTTTTTATTATATATATATAGATTCAGCATCCTAAAAAATTTATGAGCATATTTTGATTGTGCAAAATTCACCTATCAAACTTGTGATTTCAATAAATCCTTTTGAAATTTTACACAAATTGCATGAGAAACTAATTTTTTTTTTAAGATATCACACTTAAAAACCACGGGAGCTAATTAAAATTAATCACGTGTCCTTAAAAGACAACTCAAAATAAAATGAACTACTAAAAATCGATCACGTGTCCTGTCCACTGGCACCTTGATTTCCTTTTGCCAGCTACCCAGCACCGGGACTGGGCTAAAAGTTGTTCAAAATGCACCCTTTTGAAACTTGTGGTTTTCCTCATGGTCCCTTTTACATAAAGGTTCTTCTGGTCGTTCCACAATGCTCCAGAAAATTTTGACCATGTTTGAATTGATTCAGAGTCTCCAAAAATCTGAAATGTATTGGATTTCATCAATAGGAGGGCTATGTGAAAAATATTATTGGTTTGATTTGAATTTAATGTGGTTGTAGATTCTGAAATATTTTAGAGATTTGATGGAGAATATTTAAGAAATTTGATAGCGAAGAATAATAATGGGTTTCGCTCTTGTTCATTAAAATTCTAAATTATTCCAAAATCTGCAATCTAGACTCAACAATTCCAATAATAAATGCTCACCCTATAATGATAAGACTTAGGATCAGACTGGACAATGTGGAACCTTGAATTGGGCCAGTTGGCCCAGTCATTTGCAATCTAGACTCAACAATTCCAATAATAAATGCTCACCCTGTAATGATAAGATTTAGGATCAGACTGGCCAATGTGGAACCTTGAATTGGGCCAGTTAGTCGAGTCATTTGCAATCTAGACTCAACAATTCCAATAATAAATGCTCACCCTATAATGATAGGATTTAGGATCAGACTGGACAATGTGGAACCTTAAATTGGGCCAGTTGGCCCAGTCATTTATGGTTTTACCTTCAGTCTGTAAATAAATTTAACGTTCTGTCCAAGTGTTTTTCCTTTTCTATTTCTTCAGTCCGTGAAAAAAAGCTCAACTTTCCCTGTAAGTTTTTCTCAGTTTTTTCCTCAGTTTTTTAAATTAATTCTTTTCTGAAGAACCTTTGAATTTTCCAGGTGGGCAACCCAGAGACACATGATGGCTATGACTGGCAAGGTAACATGGATTACGCGTGGAGTCATGGAATCATATCAGACGTGACTCACCATATCATCGCATCCAACTGCGATTTCTTCGGTGGCAAACCATGGAGCAACCTCAAATGTAAAACAGCAGTAGACGAAACGCTGAAGCAATTAAAAGAGATTGATATGTATAGTCTATACACACCCAAGTGCTTGGCAAATGCCACATCTGGGAAAAAGGTTACACCAAATTTTGTAAGTAATAACATCAGTGTGATCAGTAATCTTTAGGATTGATCAATGTATTATTATGTTTTTTTTCCATGTTCACTTATTGATTTTACACTGTTTATATTATTATTTAAAATATTTTTGAATTAATTACATTATTAATTGTTATTAATACTAGTATAGATTTATCTTAAATATAGATATAACAAAAATCAAGAAGGATTTAATTTTTTTATATGTAATTTATTTAAATGTTTTATATAGTTATTTAATTTTTTCTATTTTTATATTTTTTAAAATT
This sequence comes from Pinus tabuliformis, assembly GCA_031772625.1. Lineage (NCBI taxonomy): Eukaryota > Viridiplantae > Streptophyta > Pinopsida > Pinales > Pinaceae > Pinus > Pinus tabuliformis. The sequence goes on along the minus strand of CM062807.1, from coordinate 1,031,152,579 downwards.
TTAGTTTTGACCCATATAAATAAAATTTCAATTTTGATAATGGAAATATAATTACACATTATAGTAAGCCATAAAATAAACCTCCGAGTTTAATAAATATTTTGCTTAATATTTTAAAATTAAACAAAATATCTTTTACATTAATCATATCTTTTAAATTGATCATATCATTAATTGTGATTATGATTTTTTTGTGCAGTCGAGAAGAAAATTAATGACAGTATCATATGATCCCTGTCATGATAACTATGCAATCTTTTATTATAACAAACTGGATGTTCAAAGAGCACTGCATGCCACAAGGGGTGGACATCTCACAAAATGGGTTCCATGCAAGTAAGAGATACTAAGCTCAGAGATTGACATGTTACAATTGGATAATGAAAATGGTTAATGACACTTGAAATTTTGCAGTCATACCATCTTTAACAACTGGAAGGATTCCTTATTCTCTGTGCTGCCCATATACCAAAAACTCATAAGAGCAGGCCTTCGTATATGGGTTTACAGGTATAAACATATCGCTTACATGAGTTTGACTGGAGTTGCAAACTAAAATGTTGAATATATGATATGAATTTCTGTAAGTTTGAAATGATGCAGTGGGGATACAGATGCCCGGGTCTCAGTTTTATCAACCAGATATTGTATAAATGCACTTGGACTTACTCCCAAAAGCTCTTGGCAACCTTGGTATCATGAACAACAGGTAAGAATCTGCAATGCATTTCAATGAATTTTGTTTATCATAAAATTTCCCAGGAAGCATATGAGTGGGAATATTGTATTAATTTATGTAGGTGGCTGGATGGACTCAAGACTATGAGGGCCTGAAATTTACGACTTTTTATGGTGCTGGGCATGCTGTTCCCATTTTCGATCGCAAACGTTCTCTTCTATTTTTCAAATCATTTCTTTCGGGAACATCTCTACCCGATAAAAAATAGTAGTACGATGCAATCATTGCAAATAGTGTTGCTGGAACTCTTGCAAATAGTGTTGCTCGATCACGGTGGACTGGTTTTTAAGAATACTGATAAAATTAGCATATATTTATTTTAAATATTGATTTAATATTACTCAATATATCTCATTTTTATATAAAAATTTTGTTATGAGTAGATATTATTTAAAAAATTTGTATAATTATTTTTTTAAATTTTTTTAAATTTTTATTTTGGTCAATTTACAGTTTTTTAAGAATAAGAATAAAATTAGCATATATCTATTTTAAATACGGATTTAATATGACACATTTATCTGATTTTTTATATAAAAAATTTATTATGAGCGGATATCATTTAAAAAATTGTATAATTATTTTTTTAGATTTTTTAAATTTTTTTATTTTGGTTAATTTAAGCAAAAATTCAATTGTGACGCCAGGCGCTTTACAAATGCAAAAATTCAATTTTGAAGCCAGGGACCTTCACACATTATACTGGGCTGTAGAATGAGCCTCTCTGCTCAATTAAAACTTTAATGATTCATTTACTCTGTCTTATTTTAAGTATCCATAGAAAAAAAATAAGTGTAAAGTTTTATATGTTTAGTTTTTATGTTATATGCTTTAGAGCGTTTTTAATATATTGTCTAATCCAATTTACTTAAAATTAGTGAAAAATTATAAATTTGAAGTGTAAATACTCGAGGATCAAAATGCTCCAAAGGTTTTCGTAATGAATTCATTTTAAACGACACAAGAATAATAGCGATCTAACACAAAATTGTTTTACCCAATTCTTAAAAAAACTCTAAAACATTATTTTAAAAAAAGTTATAATTTAATTAATTTTTATCATTTTTTTCTCTTCAACTTTGGCAATGTGAGAGGTATGATGAGATAGGTGTTCCAAGGCCATCTATATTTCTCAACTATTTACTTTATCTGACTTCCCTAGTTCTAAACATTCATAAAGTATGTAATATTCTAACTTTTTTTTGTTTTGTTATTTTTTTAAACATTTTGTCAATTTTACTAGAGATTTGCTAAATTTGCAAATTTAAGTTGTGTAGTTTGTCTAATTAGAATATTTTAAAGGTTTTAAAAATGGTTAAATTCATTACATTTAAAAATATATTTTGAAAATACTAAAAATCAGGTTAACCAAATATTGTATGTTACCATAAAAACTAAAATATAAAACAATTGAATTACTATTAATAAAAAAAAAAAAAAAATTAGAATTTTCTTTGAAGAGATAAATTTAAATTTGGTTTTTTGCAGTTTTTTTAAAGTATCTATAATCATAATGGTATTTTTTATTTTAAAAAAATAGTTTTAAAATGCATAATTTTTCCATTATTTTGTTAAAAAAAAAAAAAAATCTTTTTTTCCATAAATTTTTTAATAATAAAATTAAAATGAAAAAAAAATGGTAATAAAAACATCTAAAAAGAAGGAATCATGACCATATTCATTAATCCTTTGTAAAAGTTAAAAGTTGTAAAAACAAAGGGGTAAGTAGAACCATTTGCATGTGCACAATATAAGGAGTTCTATTTTTTATTTTAAAATATGAAATTTAACCAAATATAAATGGGATTAGATTAACTCAAAACATTTCTACCCACATGTTCTTTCCATCAAAATTACTCTTTTAAAATCAAATCAAACTTCAAGGAGAAATCAATTCTAGCTTATCAGACTGAATCAAAATTTAATCTATTATAAAAAGAATTAAAAAGTATTATACTAGAACATAATTTAAATTTAATCTATGGCAGCAAGAATTGAAAATTATTCTACTTGAATTGAATTGAAAAATATATTCTAATGGCAGAATTGAAATTCTAATTCTACTTACAAGAAATTGAAATGTTCTGAATGTTTTTACAAAATTGAAATTATTTTCTCCTCAATAAAAAATAAATCTAAATTGATTGAAACAAGTTAAGATGTAACTAAAAAGGATTAGTAAGGATTACTAATGTGTGCACCTATGATTCAAAATTGTTGTGTCCATTACTCATTAAATCAAAATCAAATTTGTCTTTTTATAAGCGTTCAGCCTGTTCAAAACACTGAAGATTAAGTTAAGTTATAAACTGATGAACGAAATACCAATTCAAACACTAACAAAACATTAACTGTGATGGAGAAGATATTGTTTAGGAAAATTTAACATAACCAAAAACTAAACTAATCCTACAGCTTGTTCAAAACACTGAAGATTAAGTTAAGTTATAAACTAATGAACGAAATACCAATTCAAACACTAACAAAACATTAACTCTGATGGAGAAGATATTGTTTAGGAAAATTTCACATAACCAAAAATTAATCTAATCCTACAGCTCTTCAAGGGGGCCTCTTGTTGAGTGCAAACATGAAATTGAATATCAAACTATTTAGCCATGCATTGATCCTCAAAGGAATAGAGTATTTGTATTAAATTCTTAAGTCTTCAAACACAAATTATTGCAAATTTAACAAGAGTAAAAATTTATATTACTCTGTTTTAGATCTTTTTATAATCCTCTATTAAACAATTGTCTTAAGAGTCATAAGCCGAGAGGCAAGTTTCTACTTTGACAACTAAGAAATGAAATCGAAATTGGAGTTTTTTTTCTCATGGTTTGCTACTGAAAGAGAAAATCATAAGAAGATTTTGATTTGACATGTCAGCTCCAAATTATTCTCGTCTAATTTCACACTCACTTGTTAATGCCAGGAACTGCCTGCAAATCCTGCGCATCATTGGAGTGTTATAACCCGAGTTGTCTTCTAGTTTCACCATTATATCTTTTGAATTGGGTGACTTGCCAAATCACTATGATAGGTGGATATCCATGTGTTGATCATTTTCCATCTACTTGTGTCCATTATTCCTTCTACAATGAATCGAAACCTGTCTAACCATGGATGTAGATGCAAAATCTTCGGTTAGTCGCAGAATGTGTGCAACTCGGTAGCTATAAGAATGTTTTGATTAAATTTCATAAAGAAACAATAAATTATAAACCATGAATGATTGATACCATTTATGATGTTTGACCATAACTGAGGTGACCTTTCAATCTTGGAAATGTAGCAAACTATCATGAAAATGATGAAAAGGAAAAAAAAAAGGTTTGTAAAAAAAACAATTTTGGACTTCAACATTCCCCCACATCAAGGGTTTTGCATGTCCTTGCGCATCAAAAGTTCAAAAATTTCTCAATCCTTCATTCACTATACTATCTTTGAAGCTTGGATCAAGACAGCGAATCTAGTGCCCTCTTTTTTCTGTTTAACGTTGAATGCTACTCTTCGTTTCTTCATTAAAATCTTGTGTTGTAATCCTCTAACTTTGTTTCTAAGGAGCCTATTGTTAGCCTTGAGTTTCTTGTTCTTCTTATACCAGTGGCACAAATGAAATAGTGTTATTTTTATAGAATCTCATTCTATACTTTTATTTCCTCGTGCTCTTGTTTGAGATATTTGTTCAATACTTCTAACTCATATATATCTTGTTTTACAAGATCTTCTAACTTATATTCTCTTTGGGGAATATCACCAATCAAAGGAACTTATTCATTGAAAGCATCTTCATATTCATTTTGAAGAGGGGAATTTACCTTTTGTTGTGCTCTTTTCTCAAATGACTCCACATAATCATAAATTTGTTGTTGGACTAGGTCAATTTTGAGTGTCTTCCTAGTTGGATTTGGAGTTTGATAAAGCGGTGATGCTCTAGCTTATTACTCATGCTATCATCTTCCTTCCCGAGGTCAACTATCTCTAGTGATTGTATACTTAAGCGCTTAGAAATGTGTTTTCTCCTTCTCAATTTCACTTTTGAGTCCTCTGCCTTTTGGATGCTTTTTCTTCAGACTCCTTAACACTTGTGCTAGATTTCTTCCTTCTAACATTTGCTTTTTCATTTTTCTATTTAATATTTTCTAAGAATTGACAAAGAGGAGTATCACCTTTTGGTACCTCCTGTGAGATTTCCATTTGTTCTGCCTCATCAACAGTCAAGACCTCTTCTTCATTAATGGGTTCAGGGTTAGGCTTTGAGGCTATTTTGTGCAGACTTCTTCTAGTTTTCATAACCATTTCTTCCTCTTGTACTTCTATAAAATGATTTCGAACCAAAAATATTTGTCAATTGTCTCCCTTGGCTCTCAGCTACAATGGTTCAATGAGAATTTTAATTAATCCATGGTGATAAGGGAACTATCGAGGGTTTTCAACTCTCATTGTACACTAGAGGGAATTTTCTTGATACTATAGAGTAGGAAGTATTGTCAATATAATTCATTCCCATTAATGAAATGCACTAAGAGCTGAACATGGTAGAAACAATGGTGACATATCTCCCTTCACAAGTTAAAATTTTTTGAATGGCTAGCAACAAATTCACCCACTTAGTTTTCAATGCAGTCACTGGTATCCCCTTTCTGAAAATGGAAGTATCCATACCTGGGTCATGGAAGAAGACTATCCACTCTTTTTTCTTAATTTTCCTATTTTTAAACCAACTTTCTCCATTCCTAGGTAATTATGTTGCTTCTGCCACTATGGACTATGTAAGTATGAGCTTAATGTCGTCAATTTCTCCCTCTACTCCATCAAACGCCCATGAAAAATATTTTTTAACTTCTATTTTGTTCCCATCGAATTTCTCAAAGAAACTCAGCCATCCCATCTGCTGTAGATGATCCTGGACCCGAGGATATGCCTAAAGGAATTTCACTCCATTGGGCTTTGTTTTAACTAGTACACGCATGGTGCAAAAGGAGTTTTGATCCTAGATTGTCTCTCTTTGACAAGGGTGGCAAAGGCAAATGGAAATATGGTCGATAAGACTAGATAGTCTGAGGATGTCAAGTGAAGGTGAAATAGGTTGCTTGTGGCATTGTCTAATTCATAAATAAACTCTCCTTTTGTGTTAATGATTGCCACAACCCTTAGATCCAATTTTATAGGATCATTAAATTTTATCCGATTTTGGAGAGATTTTGATGCGACATCTCAAGATATATATGGTTGTAACGTGTATGATTATAAAGATATAGTGGTAGGGGGTGTTATAAGTTCTAGGAATTGCCTAATTTTTATATGTATCATGATCATTCAATGATTTTAAAAATCTAATGCTCTTAGATGAAAAATAATCTAACATCCTAGTTACATACCTTAGTGCATACCTCTTTCAAATTTGATATATTTTCCTCCGTTGCAAATTCTGGAAGCTTCTTTCTATGTACATTGATTTGGCTGTAGAATTTGAAATCAGCTACAAAATTTGAGGTTGGGTGCAGAATACCATTGATTCAGTAGTTGATATTTTCTTAAAGAATTTTGTTGTTGTTATTGGAATGGAATCTTATTGTTTCTGCTCCTTGAAGAAAACTAGGCCTCAAAAGTGTTACTTTAGACCTAAAAATATATTAGAAAAAAATGGATAACAAGAAAATGGGAAAGAGAAAAGGGTTGTGAAAATCTAAACCGCCAAGAATTATTGGTTTTCAGTTAATATTTTCTATAATGATGATGATGATGATGATGATGGTTAACGTCCACTGAGACCAAACTTTGGTCTATTGGACCTAAAGAAAAGAATGATTTAGTTTGATTTAAGATTTTATTCCTATGCTCAAAAAGTTTGGAGAGAAGCCTCCTGAGCTCACTATAATTTTGACATTGTAAAAGGCTAGGAAGGTCAATATTGCAACGAAGATTATGAAACTGAGATTGAATGTGGTTGTACATGGGGCACTCTAAGAGGAAGTGATTTTCATCCTCGATGTTCATATTCTCATAGAGATGGCAAATCCTTTCCATCCATGGTGTTTTAGGAACTGCCCAACAACCTGTTTCACTATGGAGCTCATGAGAGTTCATTCTAATCTTGGCTATATTAGTTTTCTTCTTTGAGCTAGTTAAAACAGAGAGATACTTTTGATCTTCTAGGGTGGGGTTGATGACCTCCTTATAATATCTTAATTTTCTTTTGGTTGCTAAATCTTTCTCACACCACATTTTATCTTTGAACTTAGACGTAACAATATTTTTAATGTTATTAATGTTTTGCAATGCAACATTCTCGTCGATCTTCTAATGGTTTAACCAGGCCCTGGTGTCTTTATACCAACCTTGTTTGAGCCTTAGGTGGTTTTGGCTGGAATTTAAAGCTAGCTTAGGAAGTCTATGGTCTCCTTTGTTATTTGGTTTGTGCTTGTACAATAGAAGCCTAGTCATAACTAGGCTCTTGATAGGGGAAAGACCCACTTCTATAAGGAGAATAGGATAGGGTGTATTGCTTTTAATTTTGAGGTTATACGTTATAAAACGCTTCTAGATTTGCTCGATATTTCTCTAGGATTATCTAGGGATGCTGCAACCCCAAACCTCACATCCATATAAGATAACATGAGTGACTAAAGTTTCAAAGAGGAACTTCTTTCTATCCCACAATCAGAGGTTTGTCGTTTTACAATTATTTTAATACCAAAATAGGCTTTCCACCCCAAATTAATCCTTTTCTCAATGCTATAGTTCCAATTGAGCTTGTGATGAATATCAATTCCTAGGTACTTGTAAGAAGATACTTCCTCAAAGTTACTATTGTCATACACAAAATTAGCGTAAGTGTCCCTCTTGGATTTGATAATCATAACTTTTGTTTTGTCAGTGTTAACAGTCATACCCATGGTAGGGCAAAAATACTTAAGAAGTCTAATTTTCTTACCAAGATCATATGGGCACCTTGTGAGAAGAACAATATCGTCAGCATAGAGAAAAAGGATGATGACTATTCCAACTAAAATCGTGCCAGTACAACCTGCTTCCTCTAAGCAACCTTCTAGCTTGTTGATGTAATTGCCAAATAGGGTAGGGGAGAGGGGGCAACCTTGTTGAACTCTGATATTACACTTAATATCTTTCAACCACCCCTCGTTTCTCTTTAACTTGGTACTTACATTCTCATATAACCTTATAGAGGCAACTCTCAAATCGAAAGGAACCTTTATCTCTTCTAATCTATTCCATAGGTTGTTTCTAGGAACCGTATCGAAAGCCTTTTTAAAGTCCACAAAGCAACAAAAGAGATTGGATTTATCATTGCAGCATTACTCCACAATGATCCTAAACATGACGAGGTGTTCTGTCGTTGAGTTCTTCCTTCTAAAACCCTCTTGGCCTTTAGCCTGCTTACCTTCACTTTCAAGCCAAATGCTCAACTTCTTTTCCAAAATAATACCATATAACTTGGCTAAGAGATGGTTGATCATAATTTTCCAATAATTAGAGGGGTTATTTGTATCCCCACTTTTAAAAATAGAGATAATGAGGCTCTGAGTCCATGGTTTATGGAAACCTTGCTTGACCGCTTGATTGAAAAGGTTGTGGATGTGGGGGATGAGGACAGGACCTCCAATTTTTAATATTTCCGCTTGGTAACCTTCAATGTCCTTAGCATTCCCATCTGCTAGGTGTTTAACCCCAAAATCAATGTCTTCTAATGAGAAAAATTATCTTGTTGTGAGAAGGTTTTTAAATTTATCCATGACATTAAGAGATTCATAAAGCTTTTTAAGATAGGAATTCCAGTCGTGTAAAGCAATTTTATTATTATGTTTTGTTTTCCTAGTTAGAATCTACCTCTAGAATTTCTTAGGAGCTACCTTCGAGAGGTGTAAGAGGTGTAAGAGTTATATACATGCCAACGCTGTTTGTTTTCATATCTATGCTTATTATTTTATAGTTTCCTTCTTTTTTCTTTTCTTTTTTTAAATTTGAGAAAAAAAAATTACAATTGGGTTGGAGGATGACGAGAAGAATATCCTTTCTCAACCAATTTGAAATTAGAATTATTTTGCAAATATTTGACAATTTCTTCTCTTGTTAATGGTTTATGATATAACTTTAATCTATGACCATTACCAAGGAAGGTAATTTTTTCTTCATCAATGGTTTTGATTCTAACCGCTCCATTATCAAAAGATAGTATCTATTTCATAAGGACCATTTGAGTGAGTTTGAAACTTTCCTTAAAATATTTGAATTTAGAGTAAAAAAGAAGAGCCCAATCCCTTGATTGAACCTTTTAGATTTGATTAATTTGTCATGCCATCTTGATCTTTTCTACTGAACTATGTTGGTTCTATGGATATCATATTATTTAATCTCATCTAGCGCATTCAATTGTGCTAACCTTTTTTTTACCCTGAGATAAATCAAGGCCCAATTTTGCTATTATTTTAAAGGTCTCCACTTCAAATTCAATTGGAAGAAAAACTTGCTTCCCATAGACAAGCTCATAGGGAGTATGTCCAATTGTATTTCTCCGTGTGGTACGGTACGCCCATAATGCCTATAGAAGCCTTTCTACTCAATCTCTTCTACACAAATGCACAGTCTTGGTTAGAATTACTTCAAGTACCTTATTAGTGGATTCCATTTTCCCATTGGCTTGTGGATGATATGGAGTATACCTCCGATGTTTGATTTTGTATTGCTCCATTATTTTCTACACCAACTTGGATGTGAATTGAGTACCTTGATGTGTCACAATTTCCCTTGGGACACCAAAACGGGTAAAAATATCCTAAAAAGGAAATGTAAGTACAACATTTTGAGTTACAAAAGGAAGTGGTTGAGCTTCTACCCATTTTGTAACATAATATGTACAAATGAGTTTATACCTTTTTTGTTTAGATGGAGGATTGATTGTACCAACGAAATCTAAAACCCATTTTTCACGAGGCTCTACAAATGCCTATGGTTGTAGAGGCATCTCGTCTGATAGAACTAGCTTTCCCATTATTTGGTAGTTATCACATCTCTTGACATATTCCTTGGCATCTTTAAAAATAGAAGGCCAATAATATCCCAAAAGGACTTTATAAAGTCAAAAAAGTGTCCTACACATGGTTCATCATGACAAGCCTTCTATATTTCTAGTACTTCATCTTCTCGAACACATCTCTAGATGATTAAGTCAAGTCTAGTACTATATAAGTCTCAATCTATCCAAGAATAAGGTGCACTCGATTCGATAAATTTCTACTTATCTTTGGTTAATAATTGTGGAGGTAACTTTCTTGTAGCCAAATAGTTAGCAATATCTGCAAACCAATGAGTTTTAATAGATACTGCAAAAATATGCTCGTCACTAAAATTATCTTTTATAGGAACATCATTATTATCATTCAGCATCCTAGAAAGGAAATCAACAACTGTGTTTTCTTTTCTTGATCTATCAAGAATAGTAATATTGAATCCCTGAAACAATAACAACCAACTTGTAATCCTTCCATTAGTAATTGGTTTATTCATTAAATATATAATAGAAGAATGATATGTATGAATGAAACTTTCGTAACCGGTGATATAATGTCGATACTTATTAATACATCTACGACAACAAAAGACTCATTTTCCATTACAGTGTTATTTAACTTTACAAGAGCCAATCTTTTTCTTGTGTAATAAATAACACAAGGATTTAGATCTTTCTGTCTCAACACAACTCCTAAAGTTGTATTTGAAGCATCAATTGAAATATGAAAAGGAAGAGACCAATTAGGTTCCCTTAAAATTGGTGCTTTAGTGATTTTCTACTTCAACGACTCAAATGCTCTCTGGCAATCAAAATTACAAACAAACTTAAAATCTTTTGTAAGAAGTTTGAAAAGTGGAGAGGCTATTTTTATGAAGTTTTCTATGAATATTATATAATAACTGGTAAGACCAAGAAAACTTCTAACATCTCTTTGACAAGTAGGAATTGAAATTTTAGAAATTATTTCTACCTTAGATGTATCCACCTTAATTCCATCACGTGAAATATGGTGGCCTAAAACAATTCCCTCATTAAACATCATAAAACATTTATCATGACTTAATGAACGATTTGCTTCTTTACACCTAATGATAACTTTTTATATTTTTTCAAGAGCTTCTTCAAAAGTATTTCTATAGACAATAAAATCATCCATGTAAACTTCCACACAATCATGAATTAAATAAAAAAGATAGACAAAATTGCTCTTTGAAATGTTGTAGATGCAATACATAACCCAAAAGGAAGTACCCTATAGGCATATGTACCCCATGGACATGTAAAAGTTGTTTTGTCTTGATCTTCTGGTGCCAATTGGATTTGGTTATATCCACTGTAACCATCAAGAAATGAAAAGTATTTCTTCCATGCTAGTATATCTAATACTTTATCTATAAAAGATAGTGGTAAATGATCTTTCAAAGTAGCTTTATTCAATTCCCTATAATCATTGCGCACTCTCCATTTTCCACTCTTCTTTGGAACAATCACCAAAGGTGAAACCCATTGACTCTCTGATATTGGATAAATGAAATTCAAATTAAGTACTTTTGTAATTCCTCATTAAAATTTTCTCTCGGATTAGGATTCATCCTTCTCTGAGGTTGTCTAACCGGTTCATAATTTTCCTGGATATAAATATGATGCATACATGTTTTAGTATCAATTCCCTTCAGATCAATTCATTCCCATGCATAAGTAAAGGAATATTTTTGTAACATCTTTAACAACTTTCCCTTTTGAAATTATTCAAATTTATTATTGATATTTAATGTTTTACCTAGAAAGCTTTCTATTAAATAATTGTCAAACTTTTCCATAGAAAGCAAAGTCATTTGATGAGATGATAAATATTCAATATAACATTGTTATTGATAATTCTAATCTTGTTAAAAATATGAAGAAGAATCATTAATGTTCATCAAATTTATTAATTAATCTTCCTCATCTATTTGTGAAAGAGTAAATATTGGTTGAATATCATCAAAGTCTTCATTATCATCATCTATCCAAACTTCACTTACTATTTCAGTTATTTTTTTTGCAGGTGGATACCATATGGATTTCTTAGTAGAGCTACTATAAGAGATATCATATATCACAAGATCTACAACTTATGAATGCATCAACTATAGCTAGCCAAGGCCTGCCAAGGATCAATGGATGACCTCCTAAATTATTCTTGGAATTTAAAATCATAAAATCAATAAGATACTCCCATGAATCCAAAGAGACATACACATCCTCTAATATACCATCCAGATTGATAATAGATCTATCTGCTAATTTGAATAATGTTGTTGTGTGATTTTCATCTAAGCTAATGAAAGCAAGGACACATGTATTTTCAAATAAGAAAAAACACTTCCCATGTCATTAGGCAAGCTTGAACATAGTCACAATAAACAAAACAATTCCATTTCACGTACTCTCCAAAAAAGAGAACATAAAGAAAGAGTAAACACTAGATAAATGATATCCAAGTCTTATCATAAAAAGCACGTCCTATCTTTTTCCTTAAAAATATTCGATTAAAACTATATAGTTTTTCGAATATTTATCTTTAGGGAAAACCTTATTTTGTACTTTCTATATCTAATAACTTATCCATTATAACTGTGGATTAAAAACTTAAATATCATTGTATTCCTGTAAACCTCTTCTCAGGATACTATAATGGATGGAAAGTTTGTTTGGTTGACTGCATTAGGGAATCCCTGAGTCTCCAAGCACAACCCTACATGCTTTCCATAAACAACATCTTCTTTTCCAAAAATAAATCAATAAATTTCCTTGTGTAAAACAGCATGCCTAGTGCACTGGTCCACAAATCAATAACTCGTGAACTGGGATCCATGACTTTGCCAACATTCTTCAAACTATCCATTGATTCTCCACGGTGGAGCACATAAATGTGATCCTATCCTTCAGGAACTTCACTGATTATGCTTCCAATAATTTTCTCATTTGTAAAATCAAATGTAGTTCCTTTAACGGGAAGAAGATCCCCTGTCAGAATCAAGTTCTCATCCAGATGGGTTATGTGAGAGCCCTAGATTTGAACAAAATGGCTAATTATATCTCCACAATTGTGTCCTACTAAATTCCAATACATGTGTTGAGATTCCAATACATGTGTTGAGCCAAGCTCATTGGTGTTGTTTTATTTCTTGGTACGACCTTCATATCAAGTCACAATTCCAAGTTCCCACTTAGAGTGTAGGTTGCAGAGACATCAATATCCCCGAGGAAACCTGCATCAGGAATTTGAATAAGCGAAGGTGATTAATGACCTATACCATGTCATTGATTATTATATATTGTTCTTTTACTTGGAGGGGGTACTACAATAGTAGATTCAAGTAACCACAATAAAACCAAATTTCCTGGGAGTGGGTATTACAGTGGGAGATGAAATAAGAACAATAAAAATCAAGTTCACTTCCCGAAGTTCATAAAATGTCCCAAATTTAATCCCTAGTGTGTGGTGCAATAACTATGGTTGTGGGGTAACCATTTCTTCAAAATCGCGTGGGACTTGCAAATAGCTTACATGGCCTCATACCATTCAGGTGGGGACATGGAGCAAACCATGAAAAATATGGAAACCTCGATGAATGGATTTATACTCTGAGATTTGTAACTCGTCAATGAACTAGGGTATGATTGACAAGACACCGGTTTATTGAAAAAATAGAACAATGCTTCTTTTACAAGCCAAGAAAAAGGACCATAGCTTTGCAAGTCCTAACTTTGCTGTTTTTCTTAGGCAAGACGACTGATTTGATGGTGATTGCCTTTCCACACTACTTTTTCTTTAGTCTTGTGTTCCATTAGTTTTTAATATCATTATCAGTTCTCCCTATAAACTAGGTCGTAATGATAGACCACCTGCACAATACCTAAAGTATCAAATCATGTGGCATGTTTCTAGAAATAACTATAAAAATATTTTACAAAAGAGTAAATGAAAATTCATCCTCATATGAAGCCCGGGAATTATTTAGAAAATGAGCTTTTGAAAATAAAATTGTTACTGAGAATGATATTATGAAAGATAGAGCCAGAGAAATTTCATCGAATTGCAAAGGCTTTCTGCTGGTGATAAATCCAGTTGTTAGAGCCATGAGTTTCAAGAAGACTGAAGATGAGTGGAGCATCTCCATTCGTCCAAAAAATGGCAAAACTGAGGCTATTTTCCATGAAAATATATTGCAATTTTATCTTTAAAATATCGAGGCACAAAAAGAATCAACAAAATTTTATAAAGAAAACAAAATTTTGGTTTTGTTGTAGATGGACCACAATATGCTACACCTAACAAAATTGACTGCAAATTTTGCATTCTTTTTAGAAAATAGTAAAAGTATGTCGTTTTCAGCAACAAAAATACAACACATTTGAATTTCAAGAAACAAATTTGCATCAAAGAAGAGAAAAACTCTTCTTATGCCTTTGGCAGGTTTATTGTTCAATGAAGGCAACCAAAAATAAATTAAACCTACGAGAAAAACACCTATTAAGGCTTGATTTTCTTAAAGAAAACTTTTGCTTCAAGAACCTCGACTCTCTATTTGTTCAAGATTGAAAGGAAAGTTTTAATAAAAAACCATATGCCTAAATCTTGAGACCGTTCCTTCCAACTACCCTCACTTGGGATGATTGAATGGTTGAACATCCTCCAATCGTTTCACATATAATCCAAAGGTGAAGAGTGATGACAGGTGGATGGGAGGGAAGCTCTTCTCAAAGGGGAACGCCTTACTGTGTAACAAGTGATACAATTTTTTGGGCATGTCGTATTGATGATCCATGATATTAGCCCATAGTATTGTGAGAAAGCCTATTTACAGATTAAGAATCTCCATAGTTAAGAAACGTGTTCCATTTTTTTTTAAATATATAAATGTTTAACTTATATATATTAATTATTTTTAAAATAATAATTATAAGAATAAAATTATATTTTAGTTAGTTTTTATGTTTATATTTTTATTTTTTATTTTAGATATGTTCTCTAAAAGTTGATCTAAGTGGATAATTAACTTCATCGTGTGTAAATAGACTAAATTAATATATATAATTTTACAATATTTTTCAAAAAAATAATTTAATTATACATTATTTTAAAATTAAATAAAGAAATTTAAATTCTATTAATAATTTTTTTTAATGAACTAACTCAATTCCATTTAAATTCAATCTTTTTAAAATTAAATATTTTTAAATAATCCAAAACTCTCGAAACAAATTTGCTTACTCAGCTTTTTCACATATTCACTTTGTTGGTTGAATTATCCGTTACATTTAGAGTAGTCGATATATTAGTTTTTTTTTGGTAGGCTGATACAATATTTACATATGATTACATTGCTCACTAGGGGAGAACTTCAACACAGAACCTCAAGGAACTAAAGTCCTCAACCATCACAAGTCAGAATGCCTCACTTAAGCTAGTGGTTATATTGGTTATTTGACTATATATACAAGTTATTTTATTTATTAATTAATATTTTTAATTAAAATTTAAAAAAATATTAACTAAAAAATTAGGGATGGTAAGTATAGGAGAGGTAATCTTTGCGAGGAAGGACAAGTGAGAAAATTGTATTTGTGGAGTCTAGGTCAAGCATTCAACAATTAAAATTGGTCTAAAGTCTTTCTATCAACAAAATAATCATAATAAGAAACTTCAATAATCTTACTAGGCATAGAGCTTGACCACAAAACCGACAAATTTGAGACTCCTTTAATTCATAAAAAGATTATCAAATGCCTAATTTAATTCTCTAAATCCTTCCATGTTCTCATAGATCTAAATTCAAAAGTGGACAAACTGTAAAATCAAGCAACAAATAGAAGTTATGGAACATTGTAGATTGATAGAATCTCTAGAACCTCTAAATGGTTCAACAAGGACCCATTAGAACCAAGAATCAAGTCGATCTAGAACCATGAGACTCCTTTATTTCATAAAAGGATTATCAAATGACTATATTCATTCTCGAAAGCCTTCCATGTTCTCATAGATCTAAACTCAAAAGTAGACAAATTGTCAAATCAAGCAACAACTAGAAGTTATGGAACATTGTGGATTGATGGAATCTTTAACCTTTAACTGGTTCTATGAGGACCCATTAGAAATAAGAATCAAGTCAATATGGAACCAATGATAAGAGATGTGAGGGTTATGGTTCCTTGAGGACCAACCAAAACTAAAGTCTAATCCAAAAGGGACCCATGGCAAGGAATAAAGCCTTAGATGAAGAAAGGACACATGGTGAAGAAGGTTTGCGTGAAGAAGTGGTGGAATTATGAAGTGTTAGAAGTACAAAGTGGCATGGTGAGTGGGTTGATTTAACTGCATCCATAAATATACCAAGTATGGCACCACCCTTAGCTAGTACGAAGGGAATTGGGTACTCTTGTTGGAAGATCAATGCAAAAGTGAACTAATTTATTCATGGGAAATAAGAATTCAAAGGCATTATGATGATATAAATAACTAAATGAGAATCATGGAAGGAATTGGGGCAAAATTTATGACCTGTGAAAATTTAGATTTATCCTCCAGTAGGTCACTCAATTCGATGGGGAAATTAATTTCGGTAAGGTGCAACAACAATATACAGATATCAGTGTTAGTCTTTCTTCAATTATAATTCGAGATAGAGACAAAGCTAAAGTGGTAAAGCCACTAGATTTTCAGGTTAGTTAGATTTATGTATTTTGGTGTTCATTTTGGGCTGAAGGTGGTAGGATGGAGGTAGGAGAAGGAAGTAAAAGAGGTTGAGCAAGCCGAAAGGAAGCCATGGAAGAGGAGCTTTAGGAACTCCAAGGAACATGCATGGTGCTCAACTTGCCAACTAATCAATTGGAAATGGTCATCTGGTCAATAATGGACATAATATTGGAGCAAAAGAACCTAATACAAAGGTGGAGAAACACAATAGACTAATGCAAAGGAAATTGGAAGAAATGTAATTCAATGAACAACAACCCTCCTCATCTTCAGTCCCCTCATCGTCTTTAGCAAATTTGGTGAGCCCTTTAGATGGAAAGCTAGAATTGAGCAAACCACTTGTAATTATGGAAACAAAGGATGAAATACCAAGATACAATGTAGAAGACTCTTAAGCTAGATAATTTATGTAATTTTGGTTAAATTTAGTAAAATTGGAGGGGTTTTTAATTATACATGTAAATCTCCAAGAACCATTGGTTTTGTGAATTGGTGGATGAAAAAGGAAAATAAAAGGCCATAAAATAGAGATAAGTAGGAAATTGTGGTTGCTATGTAACCTCTAAGTAATCATTGTTTTTTACTAATATATATTTTACTCGTTAGTATTAAGGAAAAGGTTAAAAAGTACATAGTTTGTGTTATTCATAGGTTATTAGGGAAACTGGACTAAGAGAAGAAGAAAATGGTTTTTAATCCACATTTTTGAGTGGAATTATTAGTCCAAAAATTAAACATAAAAACTTCAAAATTGAGAAGATCTAATTTGCAAAAGAAAATTTCTATAGTAAGAAAGGCACAAAAAATATTAGATAGACTATGCATAACAAGACTAAGGTGGAGTGGAGTTTTCTTTAGAGTTTGTGACATAGACAAACACAACAATGAGTACTAGAGATTGTAGATACGGTGCTTCAGCATAAACCTTCAACTTTTCTATTTCCTTGAATTGCAATGTCAACTTATCTAATTTAAGAAGTTTGACATTGTATTCCTTACCCTTACTCTAAATCATAATTGTCCCTTATGGTTTTCATTTGTTAATATAAATTTAGAGGATTAAAATATCATAGGTTCTCGAGGCACCAATCTCTAAATCCCGTGGTGCAAAAAATTCCAGGATGTCAAAAAATCAGTTCTAGTTGAACCTATGCTTGAGTCATTTCAATGGATTCTTAGGCTATAGTACATGTCCACTAGTTAAATATAGCCTTGGAGGATTTAGCTTCATGTTGGATCTGGATGAGAGGTTGTTAGTGGGGACCTCTACTATTGTAGTTGCAGTTCCCTTTGGCCATTGAAATTCTACTCTAAAAATGGCACCAAGCAACCCCAATAGAAGAAACTCTTAGAGAAAGACAAGGTGGAAACAAAATAGAGGGATTGAGCAAATGAATTTAACAACAGAGGGAATTACCATACCAAGTTCATAGATGGAGGAGGTTGACTTTCAATAAAGACTAGTTTGAATGCCATCAAAATGCAAGAAACTCCTAGCCATAAAAATTAACATTATTAACATTCATGGAAAAGCATGAGGATCTATTGGTCTCATGAGTATTACACAAGTAATAGGAATAGAAAAATCCATGAGGGATTATACCTCCCTATCAAATACTATAAAGGAATAATTAATATATTATATAAAATGAACTATTAAGAAAAAACACTACTAAACAAGTGCTACATAGTAGCTTATCCCGCTAAGTAAAAAACTAGTGAAACTATCAATATATTAAAAATTATTTTCAAGGCATTTGTTATTTGATGATTTGTACCTTAATTTTATAATTATGTTATGTAAATGTGAAAAGATAAACATAAATTAGAAATGCCAAATTGTTAACGTTTGAAATTATACATGATGATTAGTAATTTCAATTACTTATCTTTGAAATTATACATGATGATTAGCAATTTCAATTGCTTGTGGAATTTTTAAGTATGAGCTCCATTGAAACTATTGATAAACCGACATAAACATAAATTTAATACGAACTACGCTCGATTAATTAAGTGTAAATTATAAACCTTGCATCAATACAATACCATGACTTGGTAGGTGGGGTTTTTATAGCTGAACTCCACTGGTTAAGACTGGTACACACCTCACCAAGCTATGTTAATTCAATAACTAGATCAATGTAATCTTGTACTTTTATATATTGAAGTTAATGTTAAAATAAAATAGCACTGATATTAGGAAGGGTAATTATATTTTAAATATAATTTTGTGTACCCATGATATGTACCGTATGTAAAGTTATTATGCACTCCCTGTAAAAAACAAGGTGATAGTGGGGCCAAATCTACTTTTGGCTCTTAGATCAATGAAATGAGCAATAACATGTTCAATCTGATAACCAATCATAATGAACATAAATAAATAAAAATATTATCAAAACATACAAAAATTGAATGTGCAAAGTTAAAATATGTAATTTTTTTTAGTGGACCAAAACTCCAATACAATACAATATCCACTCCCGACAAAAATAATAATATATAAAATTTAATATTAATCCACACTTTAAAAAAATGAAATTCGCTTTCAAAATTTCAATTCCAATTTATCTTCATATTAACCGCACTTTAAAAAAAAATATTCACTTTCAAAATTTCAATTCCAATTTCTCCCAACAAGAGATATTCTATATTTTGTATTCAACTGAACATTAATTCTATTAAAAGATAGTGATGGTCCACCGCTGTAGGTAATAAATGAAACTCTACCACTGTACCTCCATGGCAATCAAATCGATATCATCTCTAACTAATATCTCAGCATTCCGACACGTAACACGCTCATCCTCATTTAATGACAAAAAGCATGTTTGCAGTTTATCTTCTCAAAGTCATAGCCCCAAAACATAATATGTCCAAATTAGGCAACATAACTCAGTGATAGAAAGAAGTCCAATACAGCTAACAAAGGCATGTCTGCAGTGACAAATCAGGATGCATTAATAACAATCCATAAACTTAATGACTTGGGCTATGGTACACATACCTAGGAGTTTACAGAGGTTCCTTTCTCCATTGATTTCTACAAAAATTTCCAATGCCTCCCAGTTGCAATGAATTCTCCACGTTCCGGAAAACCGATGGTTGTGTCGCTGTTGCTTGATGAATTGATTTTGAGCCAAACTTTACGGGTGTGTCTCCTAACTTTAAGTGTCTCCTAACTTTAAGCCCACTCGTCGGCATCGGGTCAGGCCTAGATTATTGCTATATATAACGAGTTCCCGATGTTTGAGAAATATGTAAAATCATAGCAAAGTTCTGAAGCTGATTAACACACAGCTGAGCAAATGTATTGCAGACAAACTTGGTGGATAGTTCTAGGGTTTCTTCTTATTTTTTTGGGTAGCAATCGGGGCGAAGCCAATTTAGAGACGGGGGATGAAGCAAGAGAATTGGATAAGGTGAGCCATTTGCTTGGGCAGCCGAATGTTGGATTCAGCCATTATGCTGGCCATGTGACTGTGAATGAAAAGCGGGGAAGATCTCTCTTTTATTGGTTCTTTGAAGCTTCTTCTCAGAAACAGCAAAAACCTCTGGTTCTATGGCTTAATGGAGGTACTCATCAATCTCTTCTTAACCAATATTGTATCATATTGCATTCATATTCATTGCATTCAATATGCATTCCTAAAATACTATCCAACCAACCCATCTATTGAAATGCACCTCCCTGTATGTTGATTTCTCATAGTGATATATACATTTTATATATGTTTAGAGTAATTGTCACATTCATTTTATTGAGAATCAAGTAAGTAGACTAACTGTCAATGTGGGAATGAATCAATAAGTCTACTAATTGCCATTTTCGGAATTTGGATTAGTTCTCTATTCAAAACAACATAATAGTAAAAGTTTGAAAGTTTACTGCAAATTTTGATATAATTAAAACTTCAATAAGAGGTTTTGGTGTAACTAAAACTTCAATAATCAGTGGTTCGTTTTTGTTTATATTCTCGAGTTTACCATTCAACTTGGAAAAATTTACAGTAGACTCATGCTAATGTAAAACAATCTTCACTTCTAATGAAAACATATGTGTCTGTTTTTTTTCTTCTAAAAACTAAAACTTCAATAACATTTTTTCTAGAATCAGCTGGCATTGTTTGATATTAATGTTGGATTCTCAGGTCCTGGGTGTTCTTCTGTGGGATATGGCGCAACGCAGGAAATAGGACCTTTCCTTGTAGACTTTACTGGCGCCAGGCTTGCCTTAAATAAATATTCCTGGAACACTGGTATGCTTTTGTCTGTTTTTCATTGCTGCCATTTCAATTGTTTTTCTGTTACAACTCCCACGCTTGTTGGAATATTTATGTAAAACCTAAAAATTCCATGCAGAGGCCAACCTATTGTTTCTAGATTCGCCTATTGGAGTGGGGTTTTCGTATTCCAACATGTCATCAGATTATGACAACCTTGGGGATAACATGACTGGTAATTTCTTTTTCTAATTTCGAGGTTTGAGATTGATTTGAATGCAGATGATAAAGTTGCTTTGAACATGATGACAGCTGCGGACACATTTGTTTTTCTTCAGAAGTGGTTTTCTAGGTTCCCTGAATACAGAGCACAGGACTTCTACATAGCAGGAGAGAGCTATGGAGGCGAGTAAATTTGGCAAGATATAAATTCACACTGTATCTACATAAGCCTACATGTAGCTAATTACAATCTCACTTTAATTTGGAGCAGGAAAATACGTACCAGAACTTGCAGAGGTCATTTATGATTTCAACATCATTACTTCTGATCGGGGTCGCCATGTCAACCTCAAAGGCTTCATGGTAAAATAGTCATAGTCAATGGTTGCAGTTTTCAAATTTTCAAACAGTAATGTATGTTTGGGCTTTTCTGTTTGTGTAGCAGTGTGCTGTTTTGAAGCCAGATGAAATGGAGTTGTTTTTAAGCTAGATTTTTTTTGGAGTTGTTTTTAAGTTAGTTTTCTTTTTTTGGAGTTGTTGGGGATTTATGATTTTAATCTGTGAAAAAAATTGTGGTCAGATTTTGATTTTGATTTGTGTTGTTTAAATCTGTTTTTTGCTTATATATAATTTGATTTGTGTTGTTTAAACTTTAAACAATTATTTTAATTTGATTTGTGTTGTTTAAACTTTAAACAATTATTTTGACTATATATAGATTCAACACCTTAAAAAAAATTTAAGACACTTCGATTATGCAAAATTCACCCATTTCAATGAATCCTTATAAAATTCTACACAAATTAAATTTGTGATTTCAATTAATCCC
Source organism: Pinus tabuliformis (assembly GCA_031772625.1). Lineage (NCBI taxonomy): Eukaryota > Viridiplantae > Streptophyta > Pinopsida > Pinales > Pinaceae > Pinus > Pinus tabuliformis. The sequence continues at coordinate 1,031,130,784 of CM062807.1, read as the reverse complement.
TATAAAATTATAAAAAAATAAATTAAAAATTAAATTAAATAACTTTTCAAAACTCAAATAAAATAAATTAATTAAAATCGATCAGGTGTCCTGCCCACTGGCACCTTTATTTCCTTTTTCCAGCTACCCAGCACCCGGAGTGGGCTAAAAGTTGTTCAAAATGCACCATTTTGAAACTTGTGGTTTTCCTCATGGTCCCTTTTACATTAAGGTTCTTCTCGTCGTCCCACGATGCAGCAGAAAATTTTGATCATGTTTGAATTGATTCAGAGTCTCAAAAAATCTATAGATTTTGGAATATTTCAGCGATTTGATAGAAAATATTTAAGAAATTTGATAAAGATGAACAAAAATGAGTTTCCTTTTTGTTCATTAGACTTCTAAATTATTGCAAAATCTGTCATCCAAACTCAACAATTCCAATAATGAATGCTCACACTACAATGATAAGATCTGAACTCAACAATTCCAATAATGAATGCTCACACTACAATGATAAGATTTAGGATCAGACTGTACAATGTGGAACCTTGAATTGGGCCCAGTGATTTATGGTTTTATCTTGAGTCTGTAAATAAATTTAACTTTCTGTCCAAGGTTTTTTCCTTTTTTATTTCTTCAGTCTGTGATAGAAAAACTGAACTTTCCCTCCAAGTTTTTCTTGGTCTTTTCTCAGTTTTTAAAATTAATTCTTTTGTGAAGAACCTTTGAATTTTTCAGGTGGGCAACCCAGAGACACATGATGGTTATGACTGGCAAGGTAACATGGATTACGCGTGGAGTCATGGAATCATATCAGACGAGACTCACCATATCATCACATCCAACTGCGATTTCTTCAGTGGCAAACCATGGAGCAACCTCAAATGTAAAACAGCAGTACACGAAACGTTGAAGCAATTAAAAGAGATTGATATGTATAGTCTATACACACCCAAGTGCTTGGCAAATGTCACAATTGGGCAAAAGGTTACACCAAATTTTGTAAGTAATAACATCAGTGTTATCAGTAATCTTTAGGATTGAGATCAATGTATTATGATTTTTTGGTTTATTGATTTCAGATTTTTGTGATTTATATTGTTATTTAAAATATTTTTCAAATTAATTATAATATTAATTGTTATTAATACCAGTATAAATTTATGTTAAATATGGAATTTATGTTAAATATGGATGTAACATGAGCAAAAAAAACTATTTTTTTTACTTGTAAATTTTTTTACTAGTTGATATTATTTGAATGTTTTATATAGTTATTTAATTTTTTTTGTTTTTATATTTTTTTTTAAATTTTAATTTTGGCTAATTTTGATAATGGACTGATATGATTACATATTATAGTGGGCTGTAAAATAAGCCTCTGAGCTCAATAAATATTCTGTTTGATATTTTTACAGTTAAACCAATATCTTTTTTAGATTAATCATATCAATCATATCACTAATTGTGATTAATATAAATGTTTTTTTTGGATTAACCATATCATTAATTGTGATTAATATAAATATTTTGTTTATTTTCTTTTGCAGTGGAGAAGAAAATTAATGACAGGATCATATGATCCCTGTCTTGATAACTATGCAATCGTTTATTATAACAAACCGGATGTTCAAAGAGCACTGCATGCCACAATTGGCGGAGATCTCACAAAATGGTTCCCATGCAAGTAAGAGATAACTCAGCTCAGTGATTGATATGTTACAGTTGGATAATGGAAATGGTTAATGACGCTTGAAATTCTGCAGTAATACCATCTTTGACAACTGGAAGGATGCCTTATTCTCTGTGCTGCCCATATACCAAAAACTCATAAGAGCAGGCCTTCGTATATGGGTATACAGGTATAAACATATCGCTTACATGAGTTTGACTGGAGTTGCAAAATAAAATGTTGAATATATGATATGAATTTCTGTAAATTTGAAATGATGCAGTGGGGATACAGATGCCCGGGTCTCGGTTTTATCAACCAGATATTGTATAAATGCACTTGGACTTCCTCCCAAAAGCTCTTGGCAACCTTGGTATCATGAACAACAGGTAAGAATCTTCTGCAATGCATTTCAATGATTTTTGTTTATCATGAAATTTCTCAGGAAGCATATGAATGTGGGAATATTGTATTAATTTATGTAGGTGGCTGGATGGACTCAAGACTATGAGGGCCTGAAATTTACAACTTTTTATGGTGCTGGGCATGCTGTGCCCATTTTCGGTCGCAAGCGTGCTCTTCTATTTTTCAAATCATATCTTTCGGGGACATCTCTACCCGATAAAAAATATAAGTAGTGCACTGATGGAATCATTGCAAATAATGTTGCTGGAACCAGTGCAAAGAGTGTCATGGTGGATAGGATAGTTAGAATAAAATTAGTATATGTTTATTTTAAATATAAATTTAATATGAGTTTAGAAGGATTTGATTTTTTTATATCTAAATTTTCTTATAAATAAATATTATTTAAAATATTGTAAACATCCATAAATAAACCTCTCAACTCAATTAAAAATTTAATGACATCTCTACTCCATAAAAAATTTAATGATTCATTTACGCTCTGTTGTTTTAAATATCCCAAAAATACAAAAAAAAATTAAATAAATAATCATACCACAAGAATAATAATGGCGATCTAACACAAAATTGTTTTACCCAATTCCAAAAAATACTCTTAAAACATTTAATACTTATACAATGCGTATAAAAACTAAATGTACGTTACGGCCATGGATCATTGAGATTGGCCATCACATTTGTTGGGTCAGTGATATGCAAGGATTATGGAGATACAGTGGAGGTGGAGATATGCTTCAACCGGTAGGGTTGTCTGCCAAGATTAATCAAAATTTAGTTTATACGTTTTATTTTGGAATATTGGTTTTTCTGTTATTTATTTATTTTTAATTATTTTTAAATAATTATTAAGGTGATAATAATTATATATTTTTATGTTTTAAAATTTGATTAATTAAAAAATATTATATAAATATGTGATAAAGATGAGTTATTGTTTTTTAACTAATAAAGTTAGAATAAATTTTTATGGTTAAAATTTCTGTTATATATATAAAGTTATAATTTAATTAATTTTTATGATTTTTTTTTTTCAATTTTGGCAATGTGAGATGTATGATGAGATACACCATTTATATTTCTCAACTATTTACTTTATATGATTTCTCTAGTTCTAAACATTCATAAAGTATGTAATATTCTAACTTTTCTATGTCTTGTTATTTTTTTTTAACATTTTGTCAATTTTATTAGAGATTTGCTAAATTTGCAAATTTAAGTTGTGTAATTTGTATAATTAATATTTAAAAAAAAATTAAATTAAATTCATATATGCATTTAAAATATATTTTGAAAAAACTGAAAGTCACATTAATATGTTACCATAAAAATTGAAATATAAAACAATTTAACCACCATTAATAAAAAAAATAAAATGAAAATTTAGAATTTTCTTTCAAGAAATAAATTTAAATTTGGTTTGTTGCATTTTTTAAAATTATCTATAATCATAATGGGCTTTTTTATTTTAAATAGTAGTTTTAAAATACTAATTTTTTCCATTATTTTGTTAAGAAAAAGTTAAATTTTTCCCCATAAATTTTTTAATAATAAAATTAAAATGAAAAAAAATTGATAATGAAATCATGGAAAAGGAATGAATCATGACAATATTCATCAATCTTCTATAAAAGTGAAAAGTTGTAAAAATAGAAGAGCAAGCAGAACCATGTGCATGTGCACAATATATGCTAGGAGTTCTATTTTTTATTTTAAAACATGAAATTGAACCAAATATATATGGGATTAAACTAACTCAAAACATTTTTACTCACATGTTCTTTCCATCAAAATTACTCTTTTAAAATCAAATCAAATTTCAAGGTGAAATCAATTCTAGCATATCATACTAAATCAAAATTGAATCTTTTGCAAAAAGAATTAAAAATTATTCAATTAGAACATAATTTAAATTTAATCTAAGGCAACAAGAATTGAAAATTATTCTCCTTAAATTGAATTGAAAAATCTATTCTAATGGCAGAATTGAAATTCTATTTCTACTTGCAAGAAATTGAAATGTTCTAAATGTTTTTAGAAATTGAAATTTTATTCTATTCAATAGAAAAATAAATTTAAATTGAACTACTTCAGCTAAATAACAAGCTAAAGATATAACTAAGAAGGATTACTTATGTGCCTAGTTATGATTCAAAATTGTTGTATCCATTACTCATGAAATTAAAATTAAAATAACTGAATGAATAAACCTGTGAGAAGGAAAAGATTAAGTTATAAATTAATAAACGAAATACCAATCAAAGCACTAACAAAACATTAACTGCGATGGAGAAGATATTGTTCAGGAAAATGTAACATAACCAAAAGTAATCTTACAGCTCTCTAAGGGGGCCTCTTATTGAGTGCAAACACGCAATTGAATATCAAACTATTTACACCCATGGTGCAGGAGGAATTTTGATCGTGGATTGTCTCTCTTTGAAAAGGGTGGCGAAGGAAAATGGAAATATGGTCGATAAGACTAGAGAGTTTGAGGATGTCAAGTGAGGGTGAAATAGGTCGCTTGTGACACTGTTTGATTCATAAATAAAATATCCTTTTGTGTTGATGATTTCCACGACCCTTCGATCCAATTTTATAGGATCGTTAGGATTTTGGAGAGATTTTGATGTGACGCTCGAGATATATATATGGTTGTAACGTGTATGATTATAAAGATATAGTGGTAGGGTGTTATAAGGTCTAGGATTTGCCTAATTTTTATTTGTATCGTGCTCATTCAATGAGTTTAAAAACCTAATTCTCTTAGATGAAACTTTACAACATAACGCTTTGAAATTTTATATATTTTCCTCCGTTGGAAATTCTAGAAGCTTCTTTTTGTGTAGATTGATTTGGATGTAGAATTTGAAATCAACTACAAAATTTAAAGTTGGTTGCAGAATATCATTGATTTAGTAGTTGTTATTTTTTTAAAGAATTTTGTTGTTGTTATTGGAATGGAATTTTGTTGTTGTTTTTTGTGTAGATTGATCTAGATGTAGAATTTGAAATCAACTACAAAATTTAAAGTTGGTTGCAGAATATCATTGATTTAGTAGTTGTTATTTTTTTAAAGAATTTTGTTGTTGTTATTGGAATGGAATTTTATTGTTGCTTCTCCTTGAAGAAAACTAGGCCTCAAAAGTGTTGCTTTAGACGTGAATTTTTATTAGAAAAAGAGGGATAACAAGAAAATGGGAAAGAGAAAAGGGTTGTGAAAAATCTAAACCGCCAAGAACTCTTGGTTTTTAGTTAATATTTTATGTCAACAATGTTTGTTTTTATATCTATACTTATTATTTTATATTTTCTTTCTCGTTTCTTCTTTTTTTCTTTTTTATTTGAGAAAAAAAAAATATAACTGGGTTGGAAGATGAAGAGAAGAATCTCTTTTCTCAACCAATTTGAAATCAAAATTATTTTGCAAATATTTGACAAATTTTTCTTCTTGTTAATGGTTTATGATATAACCTTAATCTATGACTATTAACAAGGAAGGTAATTGTTTTTCATCAATAGTTTTGATTCTAACTACTCCATTGTCAAAGATAGTATCTATTTCATAAGGATTAAGCCAGTGAGTTTGAAACTTTCCTTAAAAATATTTGAATTCAGAGTAAAAAAGAAGAGCCCAATCACTTGGATTGAACCTTATAGCTTTGATGAATTTGTCATGAAATCTTGATCTTTGCTACTGAACTATGTTGGTTCTGTGGATATGATCTTAATATTGAATCTCATCTAGCTCATTCAATTATGCTAACAATTTTTTTTACCCCTAAGATAGATCAAGGCCCAATTTTGTTGTTGTTCTAAAGTTCTCTTCTTGCAACTTGATTGGAAGAAAAACTTGCTTCCCATAGACAAGCTCTTAGGGTGTATGTCCAGTTGTATTTTTCTGTGTGGTACGGTATGCCCATAATGCCTCTAGAAGCCTTTCTGCTCAATCTCTTCTATGAAAATACATAGTCTTGGTTAGAATTGCTTCAAGTACCTTATTGGTGGATTTCAATTGCCTATTCTCTTGTGGATGATATGGAGTATATTTCTAATGTTTCATTTTGTATTGCTCCATTATTTTCTGCACCAACTTGGGAGTGAATTGAGTACTTTGATCTGTCACAATTTCCTTTAGGACATCAAAACGAGTAAAAATATCTTAAAAAAGAAATGTAACTAAAATATTTTCATTTACAAAAGGAAGTGGTTTACCTTTGACCCATATTGTAACCTAATATGTACAAACGAGTATATACTTTTTCTGTTTAGATGGAGGATTGATTGGACCAACGAAATCTAGAGGCCATTTTTCAAAAGGCTCTACAAGTACCTATGGTTGTAGAGGCATCTCATTTGATGAAATTGGCTTTTCCATTATTTGGCAGTTTTCACATCTCTTGACATATTCTTTGGCATCTTTAAACAGAGAAGACCAATAATATCTCAAAAGAAATATATAAGTCAAAAAAGTGCCCTACACATTGTTCATCATGACAAGCTTTCAATATTTCTAGTACTTCATCTTCTCGAACACATCTTCAGAGGATTAAGTCAAGTCCAGTTCTGTATAATTCTCCATCTATCCAAGAATAAGGTGCACTCGATTTGATAATTTTTTGCTTCTCTTTAAGTGATAATTGTTGAGGTAAATTTTTTGTAGCCAAATAGTTAGCAATATCTGCAAACCAAGGAGTTTTATTAGATACTATAAAAATATACTTGTCAGGAAAATTATCTTTTATAAGAACCTCATTATTATCATTTTGAATCCTAAAAACGAAATCAACAAACGTGTTTTCTTTTCCTGGTCTGCCAAGAATAATAATATTGAATTCCTAAAACAATAACTACCATCTTGTAATCCTTCTATTAGTAATTGGTTTATTCATTAAATATATAATAGAAGAATGATTTGTATGAATGAAAGTTTCATAACCAGTGATATAATGTCCAGACTTGTTAATGGCATCCACAATAGCGAAAAACTCATTTTCTGTTACGATGTAATTTAACTTTGTAAGATTCAATTGTTTTCTTGTGTAATAAATAACACAAGGAGTTAGATCTTTCTTTCCCAACACAACTCCTAAAGTTGTATCTGCAACATCAGTTGAAATATGAAAAGAAAGACCAATTAGGTTCCCTTAAAATTGGTGCTTCAATGATTTTCTGCTTCAATGACTCAAATGCTTTTTGGCAGTCAAAATTCCAAACAAATTTAAAATCTTTTGCAAGAAGTTTGAAAAGTGGAGGCTATTTTTATGAATTTTTCTATTAATATTCTATAATAACCAGTAAAACCAAGAAAACTTCTAATATCTCTTTGACAAGTAGGAATTGAAATTTTATAAATTACTTCTACCTTATTTGTATCCACCTTAATTCTATCATCTGAAATATGGTGGCTTAAAACAATTCCTTCATTAAACATCATAAAACATTTTTCATGACTTAATGAAATATTTGCTTCTTTACACCTAATGAGAGTTTTTTTTCTAAATTGTCAAGAGCTTCTTCAAAAGTATTTCTATAGACAATAAAATCATCCATGTAAACTTCTACAGAATCATGAATTAGATCAGAAAAAGATACCCAAAACGACTCTTTGAAATGTTGCAGATGCATTACATAACCCAAAAGAAAGTACCCTATAGGCATATGTACCCCATGGACATCTAAAATTTGTTTTGTCTTGATCTTCTGTTGCCAATAGGATTTGGTTATATCCACTGAAACCATCAAGAAATGAAAAGTATTTCTTCCCTGCTAATTTATCTAGTGCTTGATCTATAAAAGATAGTGGAAAATGATCTTTCAAAGTAGATTTATTCAATTCCCTATAATCATTGTACACTCTCCATTTTCCATTCCTCTTTGGAACAATCACGAAAGGTGAAACCCATTGAATATATGATATTGGATAAATAAATTCAAATTAAGTAACTATTGTAATTTGTCTTTGAAAATTTCTCTCGGATTAAGATTCATCTTTCTCTGAGGTTGTCCTACTGGTTTGGCATTTTCTTGGATATAAATATGATTCATACATGTTTTAGTATCAATTCCATTCATATCAATGTATTCCCATGCATAAGTAGATGAATGTTTTTGTAGCATCTTTATCCACTTTCTCTTTTGAAATTATTCCAAGATATTATCGATATTTAATGTTTTACCTAGAAATATTTCTCCTAAATAATTGTCAAGCTTTTCCATAAAATGAAAAGTCATTTGATGAGATGATAAATATTTAATATGACATTTTTCTTGAAAACTCTGATCTTGTTCACAATATGAAGAAGAATCATTAATGTTCATCAAATTTATTAATTAATATTCCTTCTCTATTTGTGAAAGAGTAAATATTGGTTGAATATCATCAAAGCCTTCATTATCATCATCTATCCAAACTTCACTTTCTATTTTAGTTATTGTTTTTGTAGGTGGATCCAATGTGTAAATTATAAATCTTGCATCAATACAATACCATGACACTGTAGGTGGGGTTTTTATCAATTACTCTGAATTATTAGCTGAAGCTGAACTCGATTGGTTAAGACTCGTACACACCTCACCGAGCTATGTTAATTTAATAACTAGATGAGTGTAATCGTGTGCTTTTATATATATTGAAGTTAATTTTAAAATAAAATAGGATTGATATTATGAAGGGTAATTATATTTTAAATATAATTATGTGTACCCATGATATGTACCATATGTAAAATTATCAAATTGATATATACTTGCCCTAAAAAAACCAGGCGATAGTGGGGCCAAATATGGAATTGGAGCATGTAGCGTAGAGGATATTGGGTGGGGAAAAATCTGGAATTGGAGCATGTAGCATAGAGGATTTTGAGTGCTTTCAAATTCTCAAAAGAAGGAGCATTTTACACTGCGTGCAAAAACATTAAAGCCCACGGACAAAGACAATTGTACTTGAAGCACTGTAATAAATGGGATCGCCGTGTTCCTAGCAATAAGTATCTAAAGAAGGATGAATGCCTTTGTTACAAAGATATGAAATTTACCGTTGGTAAGCCCACGTGTCTTTGATCTCAACACTTTATATTGATTAATTATTAAAATAAACAAGTCGTGATGGCACTTTTGTACTTTTGGCTCTTTAATCAATGAAATGATAAATAACATGTTCAATATGATAGCCAATCAAATTGAACATAAATAAATAAAAATATTGTCAAAACATACAAAATTTGAATGTGCAAAATTAAACTATGGAAATTTTGTACATTTTTTTAGTCAAACCCAAACTAATATGGATTTGACCAAAAACCCAATACAATATCCACTCATCCACATAAAAAATAATATATAAAATTTAATATTAATCCACACTTAAAAAAAAAATCACTTTCAAAATTTCAATTCCAATTTCTCCCTAATAGTAGGATAAATTCTCTATTTTGTATTCAATAGAACATTAATTCTATTAAAAGATAGTAATGGTCGACTGTTGTCTATAATAAATGAAATTCCACCACTGTACCTCCATGGCAATCAAATCGATATCATCTCTAAGCAATATCTGAGCATTATGACACGTAACAAGCTCATCCTCATTTAATGACAAAAATCATGTTTGCAGTTTATCTTCTTGAAGTCATAGCCCCAAAATATAATATGTCCAAATTAGGCAACATAACTCACTGAAAGAAGTCCAATACAACTAACAAAGGCATGTTTGGAGTGATAAATCATGATGCATTAATAACAATCCATAAACTTAATTACTTGGGCTCTGGTACACATACCTAGGAATTTATAGAGTTTCCTTTCTCCATTGATTTCTAGAAAAAATTCCAATGCCACCTAGTTGCAATGAATTCTCCACATTCTGGGAAACCGATTGTTGTGTCGTTGTTGCTTGATGAATTGATTTTGGGCCAAACTTTATGGGTGCGTCTCCTAACCTTAAGCCCACCCATCGACATCGGGTAAGGCTTAGGTTATTGCTATATATAATGAGTTCTTCATGTTTGAGAAATATGTAAAATTATAGCAAAGTTCTGAAGTTGATTGACCCACAGTTGAGAAAATGTATTGCAGACAAACTTGGTGGATAGTTCTAGGGTTTCTTCTTATCTCTCTGGGTATAAATCAAGGCGAAGCCAATTTAGAGAAGGGGGATGAAGCAACAGAATTGGATAAGGTGACCCATTTTCTTGGGTAGCCGAATGTTGGATTCAACCATTATGCTGGTCATGTGATTGTGAATGAAAAGCAGGGAAGATCTCTCTTTTATTGGTTCTTTGAAGCTTCTTCTCAGAAACAGCAGAAGCCTCTCGTTCTATGGCTTAATGGAGGTACTCATCAATTTCCTCTTGGCCAATATTGTATCATATTGCATTAAATATGCATTCCTAAAATAATATCCAACCAACACATCTATTCAAATGCACCACCCTGTAGGTTGATTTCTCATAATGATATATACATGTTATATATGTTTGGAGTAATTGTCACACTCATTTTATTGAAAATCAATTAAGCAGACTAAAATAAACAAACACATTTATTCAAATACACCTTCCTATAGGTTGATTTCTCATAATGATATATACATTTTATATATGTTTGGAGTAATTGTCACACTCATTTTATTGAGAATCAATTAAGTGGACTAACTGTCAATCTGAGAATGAATCAATTAAGTTTACTAATTACTATTTTTGGAATCTGGATTAGTTGTCTATTCAAAACAACATAATGATAAAGGTTTGAAAGTTTACTGCAAGTTTTGATATAACTAAAACTTCAATAAGAGGTTTTGGTGTAACTAAAACTTCAATAACCAGTGGTTCGTTTTTGTTTATATTCTCGACTTTATGTTATGATATTCTGACACATAGGAAATAGTTAAGTATAACTTTGTCTAATGCAGAGTTAGGTAAAGTGTGTTTCTTCATGGTGTACTTTTATAACTTATAATCCGATGGTCACGACATGTTCTAAACATGAAGTGATTCGACGGTTTATTCTCTCCTCGGTATTACCGACACTTGATCCGTGGCTTAACACCCGATTGGTCCATGATCTCTATTTAAAGAGCATGGAGGGTCATATGTAGAGTAACCATTTACGAGAGAAGCTTATGTAAATTTTCTTTCTTTTATTAATAAATTGCCAGAAGTGGTCGCATTGGCTCAGGCCATGGACTGTTTCCCTCTTTGAGGGTTTTAACCACGTCAATAATTCTGGTGTACTGATCTGTGATCTGTTTATGAGCGATGTCTTTTGGTGTTCTATATAACGAACTTACCCTGTAAATTCCTACATGGTATCAGAGCTATTTGAGGGCCGCATCCATTGGTGATCCAAATTTGAAGCCGGTACAACTGCATCTGACTGTTGTTTCCTAGATCTGTTGTTTCTAACTACTTTCAGGCTGAGAGCACTGCTCTATTGTGTTAGGAGCATCTATTCCAGTGAGCAACCCCTTTCGTTTCACGCGAAAAGGTTTCTGGTAGCCCTAGCTATGTCATTTTTAAGATCTGAAGGTATACAATGTTTATTTGCAGTTTTAGTTATTAATCTCTCTATTTATTTAGCTCTCTGTTTTTTTATTACCAAATCTATACTTTTCATTTCTGCATTTGCTCTTTGCCTTACGACTCTGTGCTATCTGGGAAAATTAGAAACAAAAATGAAGGATTTTTCTCATGTGTATGCTCTTTTCCACTGCGCCTTATTGTGATCTCGGAAAATCAGAAACATTAAGGAAAATATTTAGTTTCCGGCAAAAGCTAACTTCAAGCAATAAGGGTTGTTTTTTTTTTCATGTCCATGTTGGGTTGTGTGGTTTTTTGTTTTGTAGGCAAAAAGAGCTTTTTCAAGTAAGCACACGCCGCAAAGCTTCAATGACTAAAAAAATAAAAATTCCCCCTTCCTCTTTTCCAAAAATTACTAACCTTTTAAAGTAGCTCACTTGGTCTAAAGTTACTTTATGAGAATAGAGGTCTTGGGTTCAAGTCTTTCTTTTTGTTGAATACTTTTTCAAAAAACACATGTAACTTATGTTTTAAAGTTACTTTATGTCAAAGTGTTTTCACCCATTATAAAAAGTGAGTCACTTATAATTCTAAAGTCTCTTTATATTTTATTTAAGCTACAATTTAGTGAGTAGCTCATAAAGTACCATTGTAAAAGTGAATTTCACTTATTTATAAAAGTGGGTTACATAAAATATTTTTTAAAGTAAGCTAATTAGATTAAGTTTGGAAGGGGGGGAGGCGAGGGGGGGATTTTTTTAAATATGTCATTATCATTTACTTCCGCACATTCACGCATTTCGACGACATCTTCAATAACTTTTCTTCAAAAAGCCATAACTTATTTATCCGGAAGCCATTTTTTTTTAATTGGCTTAATTTTTTGAGATCTTTCCATTGGAACACTTAGTTTCATCATCTACAACTTCAGTTTCTGTTAAAATGGAAAGTCCATGCCAAGTTATTGTTGACAACACCAACTACTTCCAATGGTGGTCCTACATTGTGGATTTACTTGGAAGTAAATGTCTTTACAGAATAGCCTCAGGCCAAGAAATTAAACCTAAAGATGAAAACAAGGCAGCCAAATGGGAAAATAGGCAAGATCAAGCACGTGGGTTAATAGGGATGTTTATTTCTCCAGACTTTAGATTTCATATAACAGAACTTGATGTTAGGGTCCTATAATAATATGATTCATAATTTTGAATTGACTATGGTTAGTCTTGTAATATTGTACATACTTTTGATTTCTACAAAATGTTTTTCATATTAAAAATTAAAAAATGCAAAGAGGGTATATCCTAAAAGAATAATCAAAGGACAAAAGGAAATAGAAAAGATCAAAAAGTGAAAAATATGAAACCCAAAAAGAAATAAAATAGATCATGAAAGTGTGCAAATTCAAATGCCACTACCTTTTATTCTTTTTGCAAAATAAGGTTGTGTGCAGCTTGTCAGAATTGCCACAATCCATGATGGTCAAATAGCTTAATCTTGACTTATTCATGCTTTAAATTTTATGTTGATAGATAGAGAATAAGAATCTAGCTAAATTGTTTAGCCTTGGCAGATTAGTAGTTATATAGATAATAAAAATAAGCTCATCAGTTTAATTTGAGCCATTGGAAGTTATAAGGTTAGAAATAGATAGTTTGCTTGTAAAAATAAAAGGGAGTAAAGGATCAGCGAGCTTAAATGCACCCAATAAAGTGAAGAAAAAATGTTAGGATAAATAAATGGTAGGTAGAAGAAAGGTTGCAAATGTACAAGGTTGCTGAGTCAAAAGCATATTTATCATGCTTAATCCTATGTTTCACGTGCAGGAGCATTATGAAAAAGAAAAGATGTTCACAAGCTGGTTTAACTGATTTCCCCTCATTTCACTATGCCCCCACATGCTTATTTGTTAATTTCCCCATTATCCCTTTATTAGTTATAAATCCCCTTTTCCTTTCATTTTGACCCTTACCCCTTGGTTTCACACATTTCCCTAATAATTTCTCTTCAAAAATCATCTCCCTACCTAAAACACCTTTTCCCTATTGTGAAACCCATTTCTCATTGCAAATATTACCTTCCCCTCTCATTAATTTCCCTATTTCCCTTCAAAAACCCATAACAATGCCCTTATCCTAAGTTTTTATCCCCCCGCATTATCCAATTAATTTCCCCGCTTTATATTTTCCCGACAAACCCTTTGGTAACCCACCAACCCTTGGTACGGTTAAAAAACCCCGCCACATAACCCCTAGTCCCACTTTATTAATCCGTTCTTATATTTAATCTCGACCTTATACACTAATTAATTACAATTTGTTGTAACTAAACCCCAAGCCCTGCAAATCCATTTCCCGATTCCCTCCATGTAATTTAACCACGTGACAGCCGTCCAATCTCCTACCCGAAGATCTGACGGTGTGCATCCATATTGCGTGGGTTCACCGTCCAATCGATAGCAGCTCGAGAGCACGTGAAGTTCGCAGTTTTGCGTGGCCGTTGTTTTGCTACGTGGCGGCCCCAGGCTAAATTGCGTGCTCGCGAAAAATACCACCTAGCGTCCAAAAGCGGTGCAATGGCCCAGAAAACCACCTCCCCTCCCAAGCCAGAAAACTGCTCACTGTTCATTTATATTTTCCGCGCCAAAATGTGACTGTTACCCATTAAAAAGCCGGAAAAGCCCAAATTTGCTCTTTTCACTTGTTTTTCATTGCAACTGTTGCTCAAGCTATTTGTGACACCCTGGACCTGAAAACAACTGAATTGACCACCGTTTGCCGCCTGAAGAAGCTCTGAACACCCAATTCAAGCAACCAGTTCACAGTTGAAGCCATTGTACCCTCTGCATTAACTATTGAACCCAATTTGCAAGCCGGAGCGCCAATTTCCAGGTATTCTTGGAAAGACCAGAATGACCCTTCAATTTGATCTAATTGAAAGCTTAATTAATTGAAATAAATTATGAAATTCCCCTACATTGAAGATAAGCTTATTTGTATACCCCAAACCCTCCTTTTACAGTTTGTAATTCCTCACTCACTGTACCAGAAACTCCTAAAACCTATACAAACCTAATTCATATCTCTAAACCCAGTTATGGCTTCCCAAACCTTCCTGGACGTGAGACCTCTGCAAACTCCTCTCCTGGACATCGACCACTTTGCATTAGCAGACATAGATTTTCAAATAAAGGATACTACTTCCCCTGCTTACCTTCTAAATCTCCATTGCTGGAGTAAAGATAGATTCTTAAACCAGAAAGATGACATCCACTTTTGGGAATCTAATTTGCCCAAATATTTGTTTCCAGAAGTACACCCATTCCTAGAGATCATCCATTTCTATCATGCTTGCTACATTCCTAGCCAAAGCGCTGTTGTCACCCCTAAACAGCAACTGTTATTTACCATCACTACAGAATCTATCAACTAAATGCTTCAGGTCCAACCAAGCCCAAATGAGACCCCACTGTCTATTGGAGACTTGTTGGACCTATATGTCAAGTTAGACCTGGCCAAAATAACCCAAATTTTCAAAACTTTCATCATAGAGGAATGCCATACTCCCATAGATAGTCCCCCTTATGCTGCCACCATTTTTTCAGAAAGGGGTAGACAGATTATTACCATGCTCTCTTGCATCTTAGGATATACCACAAATGAGCATGTGGATGAGGTTGTCCTGGCCTTTCTTTCCATCTTTAGCCCAAGAAAGCCTCCTGTTGTTATTTATAACTATGCTCAGTTCATTGCAGATAGGATGCATGAACAGTTCACTAGACTACCAACTAAGAGAGTTTTCAAGTATTCTTCTGTATTATTTCACATGTTTTTATATTATCAATTAGATAAATTCCCTATCAGCATCCAGAAGCTGGATACCAAGGAAATACAAGGTTAGTTATTTACTGGACACCCTTGATCCAAAAATGCTCCACTGCATTCACCTATAAGGACTTCATTGATTCATTTGTCCATCTAGTCATGGACATGCTAACCAGTAGTCCTCAACCCAAAATCAGCCAAGAGATCAAGAGGGTCTTATAGTTGGCCAAGAACAGCAAGGTTGGAGACTGGTATCTGTACCAGAACCACACAGAGATTAGAGTTTATGGATGCCAACTTGCCTCTTACAAACTGCCAAAATACCTCCCTATGAGGATATTTTCACTAGAATATTTTAGGGAGATCATCAATTTTGATGAAATCAACTTCCTAGTAGCTAGGAAGAAAACCTAATTGAAAATGAAAAATCAATTGGGCCCCTTCATTTGTAATAACAAAGAAGCTGGACCAGAGGCAGACAAGATGTTACATCAAATGAAGTTCAAAAACAGCGTTATGTGGCAGTATGACCCTCATGGAGTCATAAATAAATTGAGGATCAAGGTCAAATTGGGACTTTTCATCCACCATCCTAGACCAGATCTTGAGAGGTTTTCCAACCAATCAGAGTGGTTGGAAAACACTCTAATTGACATGGATAACACAATGGTGGATGTAGAAAATACACTAATTGATGTAGATAAACAAATTGATGAAAGTTCTTTCTTGCAGGTTCTAGAACTAGGGGAACCCATGAATATTCCTACTATTTTATAGACCCCAGCAGATGAGGAGAGAAACCCAAAGAGAAACAGGGAGGAGGGTTCTAGTTTTGCTATGGAAACCACATATGAGCAATTTGAGCTTAGGAAAAGGCCCAAGTCGAATCCTATAACTGAACCAGAAGAAACCATTGAATTGGTGGAAATCACTGACATTGATACAATGGTGGAAATAAGCAAAGGCACAACTGCTTCAGGAGAAACACATCAGCCTTCAACATCTAACACTCAACTGATTGAGAGACAGCTTAGTGTTGAGGTTTCTTCTTTCACCAGGCCAACAGATAGAGAAAAAGACATCAAGGACAGATACAAGGAAATCAAATTGAGAAATGAAAAGTTGAAGGTTGAAACCTATGCTTAGTACTTCAAGCATACACCAGCAAATCAAAGTAGGTTGATGTCAGCTTCTGACATCAAAGCAGGAAAAATGCAGGTGTCCTTCATGCAGCCAACTATTCAGCAGCCAAAGACATTAGCTGACTATAGAGAAAACAGACTTTGAGGTGTTGGACAGGGATGTTCATCACATTGACCAGATAGAATTCCACAAGGAGGCAGGAGATATTATCTACTCCACCTTGACAAGAAAGGCCATCGCTGCACATAAGCTGCAGAGATCATTAGACAACATTACAACCCAATACAAATTGGAAAAGGCCTCCTCACAGGCCAAGGACAACAGGATCAAGTCATTCGAGGACTTGGTAATTAAGCTGGGACATGATCCCAATGACATCAAAGCGGCTGAGAAATTGATCAAGAAGAAGAATGAGGACATTGCAGCTCTTAAAAAACAACTAAAACTTCCTCATTTAGAGCACCCACAGACCAAATAAGTCCTGGAAAGACAAACACATCAGGAGGAGATGATGAACCTGGTGCTACAATTGAATGATCAACTAAAGGAGATGGAAAAGGAGTTAGATAGCTTGATACAGTTAAATAAGTTAGTCTGGAGACTGCCCCTGCCACTGTTATCCCAACAATTACTACTGCAGTACCTTCCACTTTGGCAGCATCATTATCTCCTACATCTCCAATGGTTACAACACTACCAGCTTCTACAACGTCTACATCGGCAACAGGGTTAACAGATGATCAGGCTAGCAAATTGGTTAAGGCAATGGAAGACATGTCCATTCAGACCACATAAATGAACAAGCTCAAATAAAATGTGACCAATCTAGAAACTGACTATAAGCTTGCACAGATTATGCACAAAGAGGAAGTGCAGAAATCAACTAGGATGAATGAAAGAATAAAAAACTTGGAGAAGGAATTGACTTTAAAGGAACCCCTTGGATAGGCTAAGGAACAATTATGGGCCAATATCATTGACTCTGTCAACGATATTTGGCCATCCATTTAAGTAATTTTTGAGCAAATTGACTTGGTGAAAGAGGCTACAGAAGCCTACAGAGAGTGAAAAAATAATTGGGAGATATGCCAGAGGAAGCAACAAGGATCATTCACTTCTTGAACTCCAAAAATAAGTATCAATTTTAGGAATTAGAAATACCTGACAGAACAGGTACAATACTGGAAGTAAAAATGGTCCTCACCGAGAGGAATTTAATACTAAAACTTGAAGACAGGTTCCAAACCATGCAACTGGTTACAAATAGGTTCATGGTTAAATTTGAAGTTTTGAGGCAAAAGGGTTTGCCCAATCCCTTGGTAATAAATGATAAGTTAATTCCAAAAGAGGACTACAATAGAAGAATTAGAGAAGTGGTCATGGATCAAGTGAACACTTCATCTATGAAGGGAATGCTAACTGGCAAGGTCCTATACCAAACTTTTGAGAACTTTTTTTACCTCCAGCATGAGGTAAAACACCTTTTTGTGAATAAGCCCACTTTTGCCAAGTACATGGATGTAAATGAAATTTATAGGAAGATGATGAATATCTAATTACCACATGCAGACAAATAGGAGAAATTGAATGACTTATTGTAGAAATACACAGTCAAATGTAAAAATGTACAGTAAGGGTGAAAAGGCATAGTCAAAGGATAATGACAGGCCATATTAGCTCTGATATACAAAAGGATTAAAAATGGATTCAAAATACTTTCAAAGGCTGCAAACACGCTTAAATGCATGTCAAAGGATCCATGGAAGCTGTTAAAATCCCCAAGTTTTGATTAAAAACCTTCCACCGAATGAAAAAGTTGAAAGAGGAAAGCCCTTGGAAGGGCGGAAATACACTATCGGGAGGCACAATTGCTCTAAAATCATAAAAAAATTCAAAAAGCAGGCTTAGAGGTCCGAAATCATATCAGCCGTTGGATCTGGCCGATCAACGGTCCAGATCGCGTCGGCATATCGCAGGTCGGGGGATGGCAGTGGCAGCGACATAATATATCGCCGATGGGCGATCGCCGATATCGCATTGGCGTTTCCAATGGAGCATGGCCTTTTGCATATATATGAGTGATTGCTGATGGGCTGGACCCGACGGCGGTATTAAATTCCTTTTGTTAAATGTGCGGGTCCGCAGCAATATCGCTATCGACGTTTTTAAAGGGGGCGGGGCTTTTAAATAAGACATACCTCCGACCCGATGGGCCGGACTCGACGGCCACACAACACTCCATTTCATATTTTTTCAAGTACGTGCCCCTCGCGTTTTCAATGTATTTTGTGTATTTTCTTTGTATAAAGAAAATACAAAGGGAAGCCTTGGGCAAGTGCCGATTGCGATGGAGTTCGGACCCGATGGGTCGGACCCGATGGTTTATGAGTCATTTTTCATAAAATGTCAAATCCGCGCTTGAGCCATTTTCAATGGTTTCGGGCGCATTTTCTGTGTATTATGAAATATGAAGAAATACAAAGGAAGCCTTGGCAAGTGCCTATTGCAATGAATCCCGGACCCGATGGGTTTCCAAAGCAAAATGGTAAAATATTTCAAGTCTGCCAGAGCCATTGTTTTATGATTTTGCAGCATTTTTACGTGTATTCTCAAGTATAGAGAAACAAAGGATCGGCCAGCTTAAGGTATGCATTGCAGCCCAAATGACGGACCCGATAAATGATTAAGCCATGAATGAACCTTTTGAAGTCCAAGTGAAGCATTAATGGGCGGCAATGAGCAGTTTGACAATATTTCATTGTTTAATAAGCAAAACAGTGATGATGGAGCCATTTTAATGTTCAGCCACTGCAATTAAACAACAGTATGGCCGAGAAGGAAGCAGGACACCACAGATCCAGACAGAGCATTCAATGGTTATGGGTTTCACCCATATTTCATTCCACTTGCCCAAGGAGGACCACAGAGAGCCAGAGAGGGTCAAATCTATTTAAAACTCAGACAGATTTGTATCAGAGGCCCATTTCTGAATATAAATATGGTTGGTGGCAATTTATGGGCTCCTCCACGCATTGTTTAACAGAGATGTTTTGTATTATAACACTATATATACTAAGAACTCAGATGTAATCGGATTGGATGAGTGTTTGATGAATGAGAGCTTATTGTAGCCTTTTAACTTCTGGAGACTGTTAATACTATGAAACCTGCAGCTTCTGGTCTTGATTTCCACTAATACAAGCTTCTTTTGCTATCACCTGCTCGCTTTTCACTTCTTCTATGTTCTAGGCTCTGCCTGCTTTGCATTTAGTTGATGTGCTGTGAATATTTGGAATTTGAGGGGCTGTCATCCCACCTCTATGTTAAAATTTAGTGGTTCATTGAAAACTGCTTGCAGGTTGCTGTTGTTCTAATACCAGAGCTGTCATCCTCTCTGTATATGGAATAGTAATCTTGCAGACCTTCTAACTGGTTGTAGCTGGCCATCACAGAGCCTTGTGCATCTGCTGGTGCAATCAGTCTTCTCCATCATCACTTTTACTTTAAGCTATGAGTAGTTGGTGGTTGAAAGCCTTGTAGTTTGGGGGTCTTCACCTATGTCTGGGGTAAATCATAGTAGGAGTGGTTATCTGGCTTAAAGGTGCTACACATCTTCCATTTATCCATCATTTTATCCAACAAAACTGTTGAATTTTTAATGTTCCTGAGCATCACTGATATACAACCTAGGTGAGTTTCTTGGGGTGATAACATTAATTGGCGCCGTTGCCAGGGAGAGAAGAGAATTGGAGCTCAAGCTTCCATGGGAAGAACGACATAGTTTCAAGCTTTGATGACAGACAAGGTTTGAACATAGTATTGGTTGTAATCTTCTGTCTTGCGACTCCATTGGTGGAAGACCATCCTTTGGTGACTCCACGTTGAAGTTTTGGCTCAGTTTGTGAGGCATACTAGAAGAAATCCACAGAAGTCTCCAGCTGAACCATTGCATGACCCTGAGAAAATTGTTAAATCGAAGAAATCATCATAGAAAGGGGCATCAGGATCAGGTAAGCCTAAAAACTCTAATTTATCTCTGAAAAATGAGTTCATAGCTAAAGAATCACAGCTTGAAGGCTTAGAGCCCAGCATTGTTAATATAGAAATTCCTTCAGAGACTAATTCAGCCCCTTGTGCAATTAGTTCCCCTTTGAATCTCAGTTCAAAGAGAGCTTCCCATACTGTCCAAAACATCCCAATATCTGTGCCATCCATTACATTATTTCCTACTGCTCCATCTGCTAGTGTTTTTCCACATATTCCAAACATGGCAGGACAACAAGCACCTACTAGGATTGAAAGGATTGTTGCTGCTAGATATGGACTTTTGGTCTTGCCCACACCTTTAAATGCCATGCCTACAGGAGAATATCAAAAATATATGCCCAAATTTACTGGAACAGAGGGAGTGATAGTAGAAGAACATCTTGAAGCCTTTTACAGTTATGCTGATAATTTAGATATAAGTGAGAATGATGTATGGATGAGAGTTTTTGTCCAGAGCCTTGATGGAGAGGCTAGGAAGTGGTTTAGAGAATTACCCCAAAGATCTATAATAGATATTCAAGCACTAGATGAGGCATTTTTGAAGCAATGGGGAGATAAGAAGGACTTATTATATTATCATACTGAGTTTGGAAACTTGAAAAGAGAAAAGGGTGAGTCTTTGCATGACTTCAATAAGAGATTTAATAAGATGTATAGTAAGATATCAGCTGAGGTAAAGCCTACCCCCACCACCACCAAGCTCACATACGCTAATTCTTTTGACCCTGATTTCTGCTTACTATTGAGAGAAAGAAGATGTGCTACTTTGAATGATATGCAAGAAGCAGCCCTGGAGGTGGAATCCAATATTATGGCAGCAGAGAAGTTGAAAAGTCAAATTGGTAGAAGAAAGCTTAGAGGGGAGGCTTCTTCTTCCCATGTTTCAACTTCAGAGCCTAAATTAGACAAAATGACGAAGATGATAGAGTCATTGGCTGCTGAAGTTTCAAAGCTAAAAGTAGAGCAGGCTTCAGGCAAAACAAGGCAGCAAAACACATTTGCTCCAAGAAATCCAAACCCATTCAGAAAAGCAAATGATCAGCTACAAATCATGCAAAGAGGTGAACAAGCCAAAGAAGATCATAAGGTTAGAGCTCCTTTTCAAAATGCAGTCATGGAAGGGGAACAATTTGAAGAAGAGGAGGATGAAATTCACTGCATGGAAGACAAAGGCAACGCTGTATTTTTAACATTGGCTGAATATGAAGAGTCATTGTTGCAAGAGCAAAACAAGCAAGGGTGGGACAGTGGTGCTGTTCTGCAATCAGGTGAGCAGCAGCGAAAATATAATCTAAGATCCAATGCAAAGAATGCCAAAGAGAGTGTTGCACAAGAAGATGCTGCCCAAACAGCTCCACAGAATACCAGGCTAAGAAGACCAGTAGCTGATCCGGTCACCCTCAAAGCTCCAGTTCAAGAGGTAAAAAATGCTGATAAATCATTCTCTTCTTTCAGTTTTGAGTCAGAAGTTCAGAAATTGAAAGTTGTTGTGCCTCTGGCTGAGTTGGTCAAGAGTGAATTGTTTAGAAAACCCATCCTTGAAGCCCTTGAGCTACAGTCTAAACAAACCTCTATTGACTCTGTCAATTTGCAAGATGATAAGCCTGCTATTGTGCTTAGTCCCATGGTTGAACCTGCTGATAATAGTTCCCCATGTTTCTATGTTTCATTATCTATCCATGATAAAATCCTCCACAATTGCCTGCTAGACACAGGTGCCAGCCACAATCTAATGCCTAAAACAGTCATGGAAGAGTTAGGCCTTGATATCACTAGACCCTATCATGATTTGTTTTCTTTTGATTCAAGGAAGGTGAAATGCCTTGGCTTAATTAAGGATATGGCCATTACCTTAACCCAGCTGCCTATGAAGAGTATGATGATGGATATAGTGGCGGCCGATGTCCCTCCGAAATTTGGTATGTTGTTTCCTAGAGGATGGATCAAGATACTAAGTGGGACATTACAAAATGATCTATCTTATGCAACTGTCCCGGTGTTTGGAGGAGAAAGCAGGAGATTATATAGAGAAGCACAGTTGGCATATATCATTAGTGATGAGAAGAATCCTACAAACCATCCCATTTATGCAGTGGACACTGATTTTGGAGCATGCATTCTCCAAATAGAAGAATCTCAGAAGGCTATGTTGCAAATCAGGAAACCAACAGACCAGGCCGAGCATGATAGAGGAAGACAGATTTGGGAGATGTTCTTTGATGGAGCTTGTACTAAAGAGACTGCAGGAGCAGGGGTGGTGTTAATATTTCCATGGTAAGAAAGATTTGAATTGTCTCTGAAGCTGGTATTTCAGGTGACAAACAACATAGCAGAGTATGAGGCACTTCTATTGGGCCTTCATGCAGCCAAAGACAGAGGAATAAAGAAGCTGAAGGTATTTGGAGATGCTGATCTGATAATTCAGCAAGTAAATAAAATGTTCCAAGCAAATCATCCGAGGCTGAGAGCATACAGAGATGAGGTATGGAGAATCAAAGAATTCTTTGAATTTTTCTGCATTTCATATATTCCTAGAGCTCAAAATCAACTTGCCGACTCCCTTGATGTCTCAGCTAGTCTGTTTATACCTCCATCACCTCCCAAACTAGTTTATGAGATACAAATGAAGTATAGACCCTCCTTGCCTGATAATGTCCACCATTGGAAGGTTTTTGATGATGATGATGAGTTAAATAGGTTTCTTCAAGTCATTGATGAGTTCTCTGAAATGCAAATTGACCAAAATAATGATACTTTGCTAGAAGCTCCCAAGTCCCAGCTTAGAGATAAGATTGGCAAGAATAGCATAGTCCAGCTCCCTAGCAACCATATTCCTAAGGGTCTGATTCCTCTTGAAAGATTGTTTGACCACAATGATGTGCCTTACAAAGATGCCCATAAAGAAGATCAATCTGCTGTGTGTAAGCATAATATAGGAAGCCCAGGTCAGCCCAAATTTATAAATTTGTCTACTAATCTATCAGCTGATCAGAATGTTGAATACTGCAAGTTAATGAGGCAATTTGCTGATGTGTTCGCTTGGGAGTACAGTGATCTGAAAACATATGACAAAAATGTAATTCAGCATAAAATTCCACTTGAAAAAGACACTATTCCTTTCAAACAAAAGCTGAGACCAATGAATCCTATGCTCCTTCCTCTGGTGGAGAAAGAACTTAAAAAGTTGTTGGCTGCTAAAATAATAGTGCCTCTTAGATATTCTAAATGGGTGAAAATCTGGTTGTTGTGAGAAAGAAGAATGGAGAAATCAGACTGTGTGTTGATTTCAAGAATCTAAATAAATGCTCCAAAAAGGATAATTATCCTTTGCCAAAAATGGAGCATTTGTTGCAACAAGTCTCAGGTGCCAAAGTAATGTCTTTTATAGACGGATTTTTAGGCTTTAATCAAATCGTTGTGCATCCAGACGATCAAGAGAAGACATCATTTACCACGCCTTGGGGCACGTTCATGTATGCTAAAATGCCATTTGGGCTGATGAACGTTGGAGCCACTTTTCAGCGCGCTATGGATATAGCTTTTGTGGGAGAAGAGGATAAATTTGTGCTAATCTACCTTGATGACATAACAGTTTATTCCAGCAGCCATCATGATCATTTGCAGCATTTAAGAAAGGTGTTTTTGAAGTGCAGAAGGTTTGGGATTTCACTCAATCCCAAAAAATCCCAATTCGCTTTGGAAGAAGGCAAACTGTTGGGGCATGTAGTGTCTGCTGCAGGTGTTCAAATCGACCCAGAAAGAGTCAAAGCAATTCAGGCCTTGGCTCTCCCAAGATCAAAGAAAGATATACAATCTTTTCTGGGCAAAATCAACTTTGTAAGGAGGTTCATTCCTAATTTTGCAGAGCTAGTCAAGCACATAACCTCCATGTTGAAAAAGGGAGCAGAGGTAAGATGGACTGATGCAGCAAGGAAATCTTTTGATTCCATTAAGAAGGCTATTATGCAAGCTCCTACTTTAATAAGCCCTGACTATAGCAAGGAGTTTCACTTGTTTTCATTTGCCTCCAAGGACACAATCGCAGCTGTTTTGTTGCAGCAAGATGAAGCAGGTCAAGAGCATCCAGTGGCCTTTTTCAGCAAGAATTTGAGGGATGCTGAACTAAGGTATGATATTATTGAAAAGCAGGCTTATGCTCTTATCAAATCTTTGAAAGCTTTTAGAGTATACATCTTGCATTCCAAAATAGTTGCATATGTGCCTTCTGCTGCAATAAAGGATGTCTTAACGCAGCCTGATGCTGATGGAAAAAGAGCGAAATGGATTGCAAAAATGATAGAATTCAACATAGAGCTGAAGCCCACCAAGCTGGTAAGGGGTCAAGGGCTTGCTAAATTTTTGACTGAAGAAAATTGCAGGTCTTTGGACATGGATTTCTTGTTCACTGTGGTAGAAAATGGTCAAATAGAAGAGCATGAAACAGCTGAATCGGAGGATAAGCAGTTGGTGGCCGGAAGCCTAGCTTCATGTAGCTGGTATGCTGCAATAATCAATTTCCTTCTAAGGCTTGAAGTCCCTTCAGATTTCTCTCAAAGTCAAGCAAGAACTTTAAAGCTCAAGGCAACAAAATATTGCATCAATGATGGCTTGCTCTACTAGAGGGATCCATCAGGAGTACTTTTAAGATGCCTGGACAAAGAAAAGTTAATAGAGGTTATGCAACAATTCCATGATAGCATGTGTCGAGGACATCATTACTGGAAAACCACAGCCCATAAGATTCTTAGAGCTGGGTACTATTGGCCCTCTTTATTTTCTGATGCATTTATTTTTGTTAAATCTTGTGATAGGTGCCAAAGATTTGAAGGTAAGCAGCAATTAAAATCCCTGCCATTAAAACCAATAATTGCAAAGGGACCTTTTCAGCAGTGGGGCTTGGATTTCATTGGTGAAATCAACCCACACTTCAGTGGCCAACACACGTGGATATTGGTTGCCACTGATTATTTTACAAAATGGATTGAAGCAATCCCAACAAGGAAAGCCGATCATAATGTGGTCATGAAATTCTTATCAGAAAACATTTTCAGCAGATTTGGTTGCCCACATAAGCTAATAACAGATAATGCAGCAACATTCAGGGCAAAAGAATTGGTGGAAATGTGTGATTCAATGGGCATTAAACTTGTGCATTCCACCTCATATTACCCCCAAGGGAATGGTTTAGCAGAATCCTCTAATAAAAGTCTGATTAGGATAATTAAGAAGCTGTTAGAGGATAATAAGAAGAATTGGGATGCCAAGCTGAAGTATGCACTTTGGGCGGACAGAGTGACCATTAAGAGATCTACAGGCTGCTCTCCCTTCAAGCTGGTATATGGTATTGATGCTATTTTTCCCATTCAACTTACCCTCCCTGTGGCAAAGTTGCTCCAGACAGCGCAGGATGAAGAGGATGATATGGCAAATAGAATCACTGATCTAACAGAGTTGTATCAGATTAGAGAACAGCTGGTTGAAAAGGCTACAACGCATCAGCAAAAGGTCAAGGAAGCCTTTGACAAGAAGGCAAAAAGAAACAATTTCCAAGTTGGGGATTTGGTCATGAAATGGGATGCTTTTAAAGAAAAGAAAGGCAATCATGGGAAATTCGATGCTCTCTGGACAGGCCCGTTCATCATTTCACAGATTCAAGGGAACAATACCTTCATACTGAAAAGTAAGGAAGGAGAACCAGTTTTTGACGGCCCAGTCAATGGGCGGTTTTTGAAAAGCTATGTGATTTAAGGTCTTTGGCCTTAAAGCTGTAAATATTTTGCTTTTATCGGTTTTTAGTGTAGCTATAGTAGACTCCATGCCCAATGGAACACTAGGAATTTTGGCTAATTTGTTTGTTGCTGCAAAGGCATTGATCTGCAGGTTCTTGAGACCTCACAGGGAGGATCTCATCCCCAGAAGGAGCCAGTGTTAGCTCTGCTATACAAAAGGATTAAAAATGGATTCAAAATACTTTCAAAGGCTGCAAACATGCTTAAATGCATGTCAAAGGATCCATGGAAGCTGTTAAAATCCCCAAGTTTTGATTAAAAACCTTCCACCGAATGAAAAAGTTGAAAGAGGAAAGCCCTTGGAAGGGCGGAAATACACTATCGGGAGGCACAATTGCTCTAAAATCATAAAAAAATTCAAAAAGCAGGCTTAGAGGTCCGAAATCATATCAGCCGTTGGATCTGGTTGATCAACGGTCCAGATCGCATCGGCATATCACAGGTCAGGGGATGGCAGTGGCAGCGACATAATATATCGCCGATGGGCGATCGCCGATATCGCATCGGTGTATCGCTATCGACGTTTCCAATGGAGCATGGCCTTTTGCATATATATGAGCGATCGCCGATGGGCCAGACCCGACGACGGTATTAAATTCCTTTTGATAAATGCGCGGGTCCGTAGCAATATCGCTATCGGCGTTTTTAAAGGGGGCGGGGCTTTTAAATAAGACATACCTCTGACCCGATGGGCCAGACCCACGACCACACAACACTCCATTTCATATTTTTTCAAGTCCGCGCCCTTCACGTTTTCAATGTATTTTGTGTATTTTCTTTGTATAAAGAAAATACAAAGGGAAGCCTTGGGCAAGTGCCGATTGCGATGGAATTCAGACCCGATGGTTTATGAGTCATTTTTCATAAAATTTCAAATCCGCGCTTGAGCCATTTTCAATGGTTTCGGGCGCATTTTCTGTGTATTATGAAATATGAAGAAATACAAAGGAAGCCTTGGCAAGTGCCTATTGTGATGAAGCCCGGACCCGATGGGTTTCCAAAGCAAAATGGTATAATATTTCAGGTCCGCCAGAGCCATTGTTTTATGATTTTGCAGCATTTTTACGTGTATTCTCAAGTATAGAGAAACAAAGGATCGGCCAGCTTAAGGTATGCATTGCAGCCCAAATGACGGACCCGATAAATGATTAAGCCATGAATGAACCTTTTGAAGTCCAAGTGAAGCATTAATGGGCGGGAATGAGCAGTTTGACAGTATTTCACTGTTTAATAAGCAAAACAGTCATGATGGAGCCATTTTAATGTTCGGCGATTGCAATTAAACAACAGTATGGCCGTGAAGGAAGCAGGACACCACAGATCCAGACAGAGCATTCAATGGTTATGGGTTTCACCCATATTTCATTCCACTTGCCCAAGGAGGACCGCAGAGAGCTAGAGAGGGTCAAATCTATTTA
The DNA here is from genome assembly GCA_031772625.1 of Pinus tabuliformis. Taxonomy (NCBI): domain Eukaryota; kingdom Viridiplantae; phylum Streptophyta; class Pinopsida; order Pinales; family Pinaceae; genus Pinus; species Pinus tabuliformis. Next base: position 1,031,102,968 of record CM062807.1, on the reverse strand, counting down.
AAACTCATACAGATTTGTATTAGAGGCCCATTTCTGATTATAAATATGGTTGGTGGCCATTTATGGGCTCCTCCACGCATTGTTTAACAGAGATGTTTTGTATTATAACACTATATATACTCAGAACTCAGATGTAATCGAATGGATGAGTGTTTGATGAATGAGAGCTTATTGTAGCCTTTTAACTTCTGGAGACTGTTAATACTATGAGACCTGCAGCTTCTGGTCTTGATTTCCACTAATACAAGCTTCTTTTGCTATCACCTGCTCGCTTTTCACTTCTTCTATGTTCTAGGCTCTGCCTGCTTTGCATTTAGTTGATGTGCTGTGAATATTTGGCATTTGAGGGGCTGTCATCCCACCTCTATGTTAAAATTTAGTGGTTCATTAAAAACTGCTTGCAGGTTGCTGTTGTTCTAATACCAGAGCTGTCATCCTCTCTGTATATGGAATAGTAATCTTGCAGACCTTCTAACTGGTTGCAGCTGGCCATCACAGAGCCTTGTGCATCTGCTGGTGCAATTAGTCATCTCCATCATCACTTTTACTTTAAGTTGTGAGTACTTGGTGGTTGAAAGCCTTGTAGTTTGGGGGTCTTCACCCATGTCTAGGGTAAATCATAGTAGGAGTGGTTATTTGGCTTAAAGGTGCTGCACATCTTCCATTTATCCATCATTTTATCCAACAAAACTGTTGAATTTTTAATGTTCCTGAGCATCACTGATATACAACCTAGGTGAGTTTCTTGGGGTGATAACAGGCCAATCAGATGAAAGAGTATCAGGTAAAAGTGTATCAGTTGAAAGATCAGAGTAAGAAGAGCATTCAGCGTGAAAACCAACAACAAAACAAATAATAAAAGGGAAAATATCATAGCATAAAGACAACACAACCTAATAAATAGGGACAACATACATCAGTTGAACATCTATCTCTATCTTCTTGCATGAAGATATTTCTTTCTCCTATATTAATTCCCAAGATAGTTTGGGATATTTTGTAAATTATTTTTGTATAAATACTTCATAAATCGAAGTATTGAGTGTGGATTGCTATACATTTGTAGAGTTATTTTGATCATAAACCTAAAGGTTATTGTACTAATTTTTCAATTTAACACACTGGACTAAGGAATAAAGAGATTGCATTACAGGATTCATGTGTTGAGCTATTACAGTGAAGTATTTTCTTTGTCAAATTTGTTATTTTCTTATGTTTTTTCATAAACTTGAATGTTATCTAAAGTTGAATGAATTAACTGAAAATTTATCTTAGAATTTGTTTAAGTACACTTTGTTTTGAAAAATTGATCATTTCCATGTTTTCTTCTGATATTCGGATCTAAGAATCCTTAATTTCTCTCCCATCTCGGTTGACTTCTTTCACTTTCTTCATAATCCAGCCTAAGGAACCCTTAATTTCTCCTTGGATCTTATTGAAAACCATTTCATCGTCCAGCTTTGAGATCTGAAGTAACTCTGCTATCTTGCCTTGTAAACACTGTTTTTAGAACTTGATCTAGTGTTGTTTGCTTGATATTTGATCCCATATCCCAATGGTAAAATACACCCCTCTTTTCGTCTAAGTAAGTGATCCCACCACCAAATCCGAATCAAAACCCAAGTACAATCATAACTAGCCTAAAATCAAATAACTAAACAATGTTAAATCATAAAGAGAGATCTCTCTCTGAAAATTAGGAATGCTAGATCCTAATCTCCAAAGTAGGTTTGTGGTTACCTCTAATAATTCTTTTCTAATCAACTCTTGAGAAATATTGGAGTGATAACACTTGATACCCCCAATGAAGCAATGAAACAGCTCACGAAAGTTTTTGGAATTAAAAATGAAATTAGAGCCCATCAACTCGAAAATGAGTTGCTTACGTTGGACCCCAATAATTTTTCTTCCATTCAAGATTTTTTGTCCAAGTTCAAGACCCTTAGACTTCTCTTAGAAGGTTTTAAGGTTAAGAAATAAGATGGTAGCCTTATCTATTCCATTCTTACCAAGTTGGGACCACCCTACTCTATGTTTGTTTCCACCTTCCATTCTACTAGAGAAGCCTTTATTTCTCAAAGACAAGACTACAAGTCCCTCTTTTTTGATGTCTTTTGTGATTCTTTAATAAGAGAACAAGAAAAACACTTACATCTTGGTCTTCTTAATCTTGGAAACTCTTCTAAGAAAGCCTTAGCCGCCCAGCAAAAACCAAATTCAAAAAATCCTAAGAAACTGTATCCTAAAAGAACGGTCCTAAACCAAGCAAGGGTCTTAAGTAATTTCAGTCTCAAAATGAAAAATCAATTCAACAAAATGATAAGGAAAATAAAAACAAAGGGAAGAAGACTGATAGACATTGCAACTTTTGTAATCGAGATGGCCACTTAGAATCCAAATGCTTTAAGAAGATGGAAGCCTTGGAAGCAGCAATGAAGAAGCATAACATCCATTTGGAGCACTCTTCAAATTCAACTTCATCTTCAGGAATGACACTTTTTGCATGTGGTTGTCAAGCATCTCGGTCTGGTTATGCACTAAATGTATCTTCTTCTTCTCATTATCATGAGTGGCTCATTGATTATGGAGCTTCTTATTACATGGCCAAAAACAAAGCCATGTTTTCTTCTTTAAATGATTGTAACACCAAAAATATATATGTTGGTGATGATAGATCTCTTAGTGTTGTAGGGACTGGAACTATTCACCTAGAAAATGGTCACTTTAATGATGTATTATGTGTTGCAACCTTATTCTGCAACCTTCTATCTGTATATTAGATAATGCATTCAGGTGAAGGTAAAATCGTTGAATTTTCACCTCATGATGTTGTAATTAAGGACCTAAGAAATCCTAGACAGATTTTAGCTACTGGCATTGCTGATGATTCTACAAGGTTGTATAAGTTTAACAACTTTGGGTCATCAACTCTTCCCTCAGTATTTGTTGCTCATAATGATGAAGTGAGCAAACTTTGGCATGAGCGATTTGGTCACTTAAACTATCACTCCCTTCAAAATCTATTTAAAGAAAATATGGTGATAGGTCTTCCTATGGTATCTTGCAAAGATGGTGTTTGTTCCGGATGTGTACTCGGAAAACATCATCAGGATAGTTTTGAAAAATGTGCCTCTTGGCATGCCTCAGTGCCTTTACAGTGCGTGCATAGTGATTTATGGGGTCCACTTCCAGTTGCTTCATTCTCAGGCTACAAGTATTTCTCAACTTTCATTGATGATTTCTCCAGACGCACTTGGGTATACTTCTTAAAACTCAAGAGTGAAGCATTTAACATGTTCTTGGCCTTTAATGCCTTTGTTGAAAAACAATCTGGACATCAAATTCTTAAGCTAAGATCTGATAATGGCGGAGAATATGTTAACAACAAATTCATCAACTTTTGCACTGAGCATGGAATTCAAATGCAACGTACTGTTCCATATACTCCAGAACAAAATGGTGTAGCTGAAAGGAAGAATCACACCTTAAAGGAAATGGCTAATTGTATGCTTCAATCTAAAGGACTTAGTCTTAATTTTTGGCAGAAGCAATTAACTGTGCAAATTACATAGTAAATTGCACTCCTACTAAGGTTTTAAATAATATCACTCAAGAAGAAGCATGGAGCTCAATTAAACGAGATGTAAGTCACTTTCATGGTTTTGGAAGTGAAGCATGGGCCCATATTCCAGACATGAAACATAAACCTTTAGAACCTAAGAGTGAAAAATGTATTTTTGTTGGATATTCTGAAGATGTTAAAAGATATAGACTTATTCCACTTAAGTCCAAAAATGTTATCATTAGAAGAGATGTAAATTTTGCTAAAAATATATCGACCTATGATCCTAGTTCGGTGGATGTGCCACCTCTCTCTATCCCTTCTACTTCTGAAAACATTTCTTCTTTAGATGATGATAGCGAGAATGACAATCCTCCCCCACCTTCTCAGGATCCTCCTTCAGCTCCTCAGCTTCCGAAATGGGTCCGTGCTACTTGCGATGCAGTAGGTACTCTTGCAGGTGATCCTACAAATCAGTGACGTACACATTTTCGGTTCGATACAACCTCTTGTTTACTAGCTCAAGATTCAACGAATCATGATCCTGACACCTTTGCAAAAGCTTCAGGCCGTCCAAATTGGGACACAGTTATGAATGAAGAATATCGTTCATTATTGGAAAATGATACATGGGATCTTGTTCCTTTTCTAAAGGGACGAAAACTTGTTAGACGCAAATGGGTTTACAGAAACAAGTTTGGACCAGATGGAAAAGTTGATAAACATAAAGCTCGTCTTGTTGCTAAGGGTTTTTTCACAAGTTGAAGGCATTGACTATACTGAAACATTCTCCCCTATTACCAAAATGAACTCTATCTGCCTTGTTCTTTCCCTTGCTTCCTCTTTCAAATGGGAAGTCCATCAGATGGATGTTAAATCTGCCTTCTTGCATGGGGACTTGCATGAAGAAATCTATATGGAACAACTGCCTGGCTTTATACAAACATACTCCAACCTTGTATGTCGTCTTAATAAATCCCTTTATGGTCTCAAGCATGCCCTCTGGGCTTGGTATGACAAAATGGATAGCTTTCTTTTAGATACTGTTTTTTCTAGGTGTCATTTTGACAATACTATCTACACCATGAAAGTGGGTAAGTCTCTTGTCATTCTTGTTATTTATGTTGATGATCTTATCCTTAATGGTAGTGATCCCAACCTTATAAGCCATGTGAAGTCCAACCTTAAAAAGTAGCTTGAAATGACAGACTTAGGACACTTGCATTATTTTCTTGGTCTTCAAGTCCTGCAATCCAAGGAAGGTATTTTCCTTTCCCAGTCCAAGTATGCATGTGATCTTCTACGCCACTTTCACATGGAATACTGTAAGCCAACCCCTTCTCCTTTTTAGTCTAGAGTCAAACTTTCAGCCACTTGTACTTTCCCTGAAGTTAATGCTACCTTATACCATCAGCTTGTAGGAAAACTTTTGTATCTGACCCATACCCGTCCTGACCTTTCCTTTGTTGTTGGCCTTATTGCTCGGTTTATGCAAAACCCACATGAAAGTCATTAGAAAGAAGCTAAAAGAATACTTTGTTATGTTCGAGGTGTAGTTCAATTTTGGATTCATTACAGTGTAGAAGCATCTCCTCTATTGGTTGGTTTCACTGATTCTGATTGGGCTGGTGACCCTGATGATCGGAAGTCTACTACAGATTATGTTTTCACTCTTAGTTCTGGACCTATTACATGGGCTTGCAAGAAACAAAGTGACATTTCTCTTTCTTCAATAGAAGCAGAGTATCGTGGTGCCGTAGAAGCTAGTAAGGAATCCCTGTGGCTTCGTCAGATCCTATCATAGTTTGGCTTTCAGCAACAACATCTGACTCGTGTGATAATCAAAGTGCCATCCAACTATGCAAAGATCCAGTTCAACATCAATGCAGCAAACACATTGAACTACACATGCACTTCATTAGAAAGCTCATTCATGGCCATGTTCTTGAAGTGCAATATTGTTCAATCAATGATCAAGTTAAAGACATCTTTACAAAGGATTTCACAGAGGCGAAGTTTACTAAACTTCGATTTATGGTTGGAGTTCAAGAAGTTTTCATTAAGGGGGGATAGGCTCTAATGCCTCCTTCCTTCTCCTATTGTGTCATATTTGTACATCCATCAATCCTATCCCAAGTTGTTATTAAGGGGGATGTTCAGATATTTCGACACATAGGAAATAGTTAAGTATAACTTGGTCTAGTGTAGAGTTAGGTAAAGTGTGTTTGTTTACTATGTACTTTTGTAACTTACAATCCGACGGTCATAATATGTTCTAGACATGAAGTGATCTGACGGCTCATTCTCCCCTTGGTATTACCGACACTTGATCCATGGCTTAACACCCAATTGGTCCATGATCTCTATTTAAAGAGCATGGAGGGTCATTTGTAAGGTAACTGTTCATGAGAGAAGCTTCTGTAAATTTTCTTTCTTTTATTAATAAATTGTCTAAAGTGGCCACGTTGGCTCAGGCCGTGGACTGTTTCCCTCTTTGAGGGTTTTAACCACGTCAATAATACTGGTGTATTGATCTTTGATATTTTTTTGAGCAGTGTCCTTTAGTGTTCTATCTGAGGAACTTACCCTGTAAATTCCTACAGTTTACAATCCGGTTTGGGAAAAACTTGCAATAGACAAATGCAAAACAATCTTCACTTCTAATGAAGACATGTTTCTGTTTTTTCTTATGAAAAAAAATTAAAACTTAAATAACATTTTTTAGAATCAACTGGTATTATTTAATATTAATGTTGGATTCTCAAGTCCTCAGTGTTCTTATGTGGGATACACCATTTATATTTCTCAACTATTTACTTTATATGATTTCTCTAGTTCTAAACATTCATAAAGTATGTAATATCCTAACTTTTCTACGTCTTGTTATATTTTTTTAACATTTTGTCAATTTTATTAGAGATTTGCTAAATTTGCAAATTTAAGTTGTGTAATTTGTATAATTAAAATATTTAAAAAAAAAATTAAATTAAATTCATATGCATTTAAAATATATTTTGAAAAAACTAAAAATCACATTAATATGTTACCATAAAAATTAAAATACAAAACAATCTAACCACCATTAATTTTTTTTTTTTTTGAAAATTTAGAATTTTCTTTGAAGAAATAAATTTAAATTTGGTTTGTTGCATTTTTTTAAAGTATCTATAATCCTAATGGGCTTTTTTATTTTAAAATAGTAGTTTTAAAATACTAATTTTTTCCATTATTTTGTTAACAAAAAGTTAATTTTTTCCCCGTAAATTTTTTAATAATAAAATTAAAATGAAAAAAAAATGATAATGAAATTATGGAAAAAGAATGAATCATGACAATATTCATCAATCTTATGTAAAAGTGAAAAGTTGTAAAAATAAAAGAGCAAGTAGAACCATTTGCATGTGTACAATTTATGTTAGGAGTTCTATTTTTTATTTTAAAAGATGAAATTGAACCAAATATATATGGGATTAGATTAATTCAAAACATTTTTACCCACATGTTCTTTCCATCAAAATTACTCTTTTAAAATCAAATCAAACTTCAAGGTGAAATCAATTCTAGCTTATCAAACTAAATCAAAATTGAATCTATTGCAAAAAGAATTAAAAATTATTCTATTAGAACATAATTTAAATTTAATCTAAGGCAACAAGAATTGAAAATTATTCTGCTTAAATTGAATTGAAAAATCTATTCTAATGGCAGAATTGAAATTCTATTTCTACTTGCAAGAAATTGAAATGTTCTAAATGTTTTTACAAATTGAAATTCTATTCTACTCAATAGAAGAATAAATTTAAATTGAACTACTTCAGCTACATAACAAGCTAAAGATATAAGTAAGAAGGATTACTTATGTGCCTAGTTATGATTCAAAATTGTTGTATCCATTACTCATGAAATTAAAATAAAAATAACTGAATGAATCAACGTGTGAGAAGGAAAAGATTAAGTTATAAATTAATAAACGAAATACCTTTCAAAACACTAACAAAACATTAACTGCGATGGAGAAGATATTGTTCAGGAAAATGTAACATAACCAAAAACGAAAGTAATCTTACAGCTCTCTAGGGGGTCTCTTATTGAGTGCAAACTCGCAATTGAATATCAAACTTTTAGCCATGCATTGATCACCAAAATAATAAATTATTTGTATTAAATGTTGAAGTCTTCAACAACAAATGATTGCAAATTTAACCAGAGTAAAAATTTCTATTGCTTCTCCTCAGATCTTTTTATAACCTTCTATTAAACAATTGTCTTAAGATTCATAAGCTGAGAGGCAAGTTTTTACTTTGACAACTAAGAAATGAAATTGAAATTGGAGTCTTTTTTCTCATGATTTTCTATTGAAAGAGAAAATCATAAGAAGATTTTTATTTGACATATCAACTACAAATTCTTCTCGTCCGATTCTATGCTCGCTTGATAACGCCATGATTTCCTTTAAATCCTATGCATCGCTTGAGTGTTATAACCATAGTTGTCTTCTAGTTTGACCATCAGATTTCTTGAACTGGGTGACTTGCCAGATCACTATGATAGGTGGATATCCATTTGTCAATCATTTTCCATCTACCTGTGTCCATTATTCCTTCTCCATTGCGTTGAAAATTGTCTAACCATGGATGTAGATGCAGAATCTTCGGTTAGTTGCAGAATGAGTGCAATTCGGTAGATATATGAATGTTTTGATTAAATTTCATAAAGAAACAATAGATTATAAACCATGAATGATTGATACCTTTTATGATGTTTGAGCATAATTGAGGTGACCTTTCAATTTTGAAAATGTAGCAAACTAATATGAAAAGAAAATAAAAAAGAGCTGTAAAAAAAAACGACAATTTTGGACTTCAACATTCCCCCACATCGAGGGCTTTGCATGTTTTCATGCATCAAAACTTCAAAATTTTCCCAATCCTTCATCCACTATACTATCTCTGAAGCTTGGATCAAGACATCCAAGCTAGTGCCCTCTTTTTTCTTCTTAACGCTGAATCCTACTCTTGGTTTCTTCATTAAAATATTGCTTTGTAATCCTCTGACTTTGTTTTTAAGGAACCTATTGTTAGCTTTGAGTTTCTTGTTCTTCTTATACCAGTGGCACAAATGCAAGAGTATGTTATTCTTTTGAGTTCTTAGGATCTCATTCTATACTTTTATTTCCTCATGCTCTTGTTAGAGATACTTGTTCAATATTTCTAACTCATATATATTTCGTTTTAGAGCATCTTCTAACTTATATTCTTTTTGAGTAATATCATCAATCAAAGGAACTTATTCATTGAAAGCATTTGCATATTCATTTTGAAGAGGGGAATTTACCTTTCGTTGTGTTCTTATCTCAAATGATTCCACATAATCATAAATTTGTTGTTGGACTAGGTCAATTTCGGGTGTCTTCCTAGTTGGATTTGGAGTCTGATAAAGCAGTGATGTTATGGCTTATTTACTTATGTTATGATCTCCCTCCTCGAGGTCAACTATCTCTGGTGATTGTATGCTTAAACGCTTAGAAATGTGTTTTCTCCTTCTCAATTTCACTTTTGACTCCTCTGTCTTTTGGATGCTTTTTCTTTTGCTTGTTTTCCTCTGTTCCTTATCCTCTAGTTCTTCTTCTTTTTCTTCAGACTACTCAACACTTGTGCTGGATTTCTTTCTTCTAACAACTTCTTTTTCATATTTCTGTCTAATATTTTCTAAGAATTGACAAAGAGGAGTATCATCTTCTAGTACCTATGGTGAGATTTCCATTTGTTTTGCCTCATCAACAATCAAGCTTTCTTCTTCATTAATGGGTTTAGGGTTAGGGTTTAAGGCTATTTTGCATCGACTTCTTCTAGTTTTCGTAACCATTTCTTCCTCTTGTACTTCTATAAAATGTTTTCGAACCAAAAAGCTTTGCCAATTGTCTCCCTTGGCTCCCAGCTATAGTGCTTCAATGAGAATTTTAATTAATCTGTGGTGATAGATGGAATTGTCGAGGCTTTTCGACTCTCGTTGTACACTAGAAGCCATTTTCTTGATACTATAGAGTAGGAAGTATGGTAAATATTATTCACTTCCATCAATGAAATGCACTAAGAGCCGAACATCATATAAAAAATGGTGCCATATCTCCCTTCACAAGTTAAAATTGTTTGAATGACTAGAAACAAATTCCTCCACTGAGTTTTCAATGCAGTCACTAGTATTTCCTTTTTGAAAATGGAAGTATCCATACCTGGGTCTTGGAGGAAGACTATCCACTCTTTTTCCTTAATTTTCCTATCTTTAAACCAACTTTCTCCATTTTTGAATAATTATGTTGCTTCTACCACTATGGCCTTTGCAAGTATGAGCTTAATGTCGTCAATTTCTTCCTCTACTCCATCAAATGCTTGTGAAAAATATTTTTTAACTTCTATCTCATTCTCATCGAATTTTTCAAAGAAACTAAGCCAACCCACCTACTGCAGTTGATTCATGGCCCAAGGATATGCCTAAAGGAATTTCACTCCATTGGGTTTTGTTCTGACAAGTACACCCATGGTGCAAGAGGAGTTTTGATCATGGATTGTCTCTCTTTGAAAAGGGTGGCGAAGGAAAATGGAAATATGGTCGATAAGACTAGAGAGTCTGAGGATGTCAAGTGAGGGTGAAATAGGTCGCTTGTGGCACTATGTGATTCATAAATAAAATATCCTTTTGTGTTATTGATTTCCACGACCCTTAGATCCAATTTTATAGGATCGTTAGAATTTTGGCGATTTTGGAGAGATTTTGATGTGACGCTCGAGATATATATGGTAGGGGGTGTTATAAGGTCTAGGATTTGCCTAATTTTTATATGTATCATGCTCATTCAATGAGTTAAAAACGTAATTCTCTTAGATGAAACCTTACAACATAATGCTTTGAAATTTTATATATTTTCCTCCGTTGGAAATTCTACAAGCTTCTTTCTGTGTAGATTGATCTGGATGTAGAATTTGAAATCAACTACAAAATTTAAAGTTGGTTGCATAATATCATGGATTTAGTAGTTATTTTTTTAAAGAATTTTGTTATTGTTATTGGAATGGAATTTTGTTGTTTTCTGTGTAGATTGATCTGGATGTAGAATTTGAAATCAACGACAAAATTTAAAGGTGGTTGCAGAATATCATTGATTTAGTGGTTTTTATTTTTTTAAGAATTTTGTTGTTGTTATTGGAATGGAATCTTATTGTTGCTTCTCCTTGAAGAAAACTAGGCCTCAAAAGTGTTGCTTTAGAGCTGAAATTTTATTAGAAAAAGAGGGATAACAAGAAAATGGGAAAGAGAAAAGGGTTGTGAAAAATCTAAACCACCAAGAACTCTTGGTTTTCAGTTAATATTTTATATATAGACATAACAATGTTTGTTTTCATATCTATACTTATTATTTTATATTTTCCTTCTCTTTTTTTTTTCTTTTTTATTTGAGAAAAAAACAATACAATTGGGTTGGAAGATGAAGAGAAGAATTTCCTTTCTCAACCAATTTGAAATCAAAATTACTTTGCAAATATTTGACAAATTTTTCTTCTTGTTAATGGTTTATGATATAACCTTAATCTATTGTAGAAATTTTGAATAATAAACACTTATTCAACAGAGATTATCCCGATTATACACTATTGCGGAATACATGCATAATACATAACCTCCTCTACGTTGATCATCAATTTAGTAGCATTAAAAACAATGAAACATCAATCGCATGCACACATTAACACAGTATGTATCCCGGGGAAAGCTTACAGCTGAAAACCCCACACTATCTATATATTAATGATTGAGAACATGTAACAATACATAGTACAATACTCCTCACAAGTATCCAGCACTATCTCCACTTGTTACACACAAACCAGCTTAGACCTGAACAAGTCACAGGTTCAAATCTTCTCCACTGCTTTGCCTGCCTCCACTGCACAATCCTGCAAGAGAATGAATGATGAATGGCTGATCCAAACTCCTATTTACCTTGTGAAAATCACTCACACTAGAAATCACGTGAGCACAGGCTATTCTACTGGGCATATACTGGGCAATCATCATAGGCATACTCAATCCATTGATTGTGCAAGATCTCATGCACAACTATAGTCACAACTGATAGCAATCTCAACCTCTAACACCTGTCTCCCCTGAATTGTACATGCACTGAGTTAACTGATGTATTCTTCAGTTGCATTATGAGTTAATAATTAGTGAATTAATTAACAATCAATTCACACAACTCATCACTAGTGTATTATTTAGTTAGACTAAATACAACTAGTTCAACTAAGTCAAATTGAACACAACTCCATCAACTCCACATCCAACTCCACAGAACTCACATGTATGAGTTCTAACTGAAGTCCTCCATGCAATAGCTCAACTAACACATAAGAAACCATGTGATTCCTTTTGTCAGCTGCATGTGCCACATCCGTAGCTCGAACTGAAGTGCTCCAAGAGAATAAGATAATGTTTAGAGTCCAAATATTACTAAGGGCTAATAATATTTGACTGTTTCTATTTTTAGCTTGGCAGTCTAAAAATAGACTCTGATCACTCCGCTGTGAACCAAAAATAGAAGTCCATCTACGTTTCCCAACATGACCAATCATCCATAAACAGCGTCTTGCAACTCATAGACCATGATCCATATGTCTAAAAATAGACTTTGCGCCAAAAATAGTCTGCGGGCCCACTTAGTGAAGGCGAGTCCTTTCCACTAAGCTCCATCATCTTGTTGCATTTTTAACACTCCCTCTCAACAAGATATGGATTATCTGCAACCCCTATCCTGCAGCTCTGGAATGTTCTGCATGCAACACATTTGCCCGGTCCATTTTGCTCCAACAACACTTGGAACAAAAACACTCCCAACTGACCACTCTGTTGGGCTAGGAACATACTCTGATGCCGAAGCTCTACCTGCTGCTGACAAGTGCTCCCTCTTTGACATCTGCGTTACTGCAACATCTCCATGCATCTCACACCATTGCACACCTCTCTGTGCCACCTAGCACTGTTCAAAACACTTGTGCCTCTCGCATTGTTGCAACCTGCTAGCTATGCACTGTCCTGGGATTCCCTACACTGTCGCTCTCTCTGCCACTCCATCCGCATTTGTCTCTACCCAATCAGTCAATTCATGCTACTCCACATCGGGGCTCCCGTAGCAAGGTCTCATCCAAGAGGTTGGGTACCTGAAGGATCCTACCCGTCCTCCTTGGGACGATCAATCCACATCACCCCACCTCCTACCTGGAGGTATGGCTGCATGCGATCCCTCTGTCCACCTGTGTTATAGACATTTTTGGGCACTACAAATCCAAGCATGAAATGTCCATAAACCAAGGGCTCCTAAGTCCCTAAAAGTGTTGTTCTAACCCCTAAAGGAACAAGGTCAGCTGATTATAGCTTCTCCCGGAAGTTCTCCATGAAAAACTGCTCAGAATTGGTCAAAACAGGGTCATTTCAGCTGCTCCACAGGCCAAGTGCGTTGCATCTCACCTAGATACACTGTGTGGGTGCGTTGCATTTCAAAAAGCCCTTCTATGGGGTGCGATGGGTGAGAAATGACAAATGGTAGTGTCATTCCGCGAGGTGGAGAGGCAATGGAAGCTTCCAAAAACTTCTCCTATGACACTTGCCTCTCTGAATTCGACCAAGGATGAGTAAGAGATCATCAATCTCCAAGTGGAAGCAAGAACTATCAGAGGGAAGACACTAATCAAATCACATGCTGACTCATCTCCCTTACAGATATCTATATATGGATCCCTCATCCCAGAGGTAAGAGGCTGGAATTTTGCATATTGTAAGGAATTGTTGTTGGTTTCTTGAGACAAACATGAGATTGTTGGGTGATCTAAGCTTTGTATGAGGTGAAGAGGGGCTTCCTTGCTGAGAGGTTGATGCTGGGTCAGAACAACTGGTTGTAACTCCTCTTGGCTCTTTCTTGTTTATCAATAAAAGCTATTCAAGTTTTCCTCCATACTCTTGTGTCATTTATGTTTGCTGCATTTGTATGGTCAATTTACATCTGATCCTAGATTGTTTATGATTATAGATCCATGTTCTTGTATAGTGCTATGCTATTATGATCTTACAGGTACTCTGTGAAGCTGGGCGTGCAAGGGAACAAGTAGAGAAAGACTATCAAGAAAGAGAGGAATCGAACCAGGAGATTAGCGCAAGACAGAGGTTGGTCTTCTTTGTTCTTCGCTATCTATACTTCATAAAGGAAAAACGAAAGTAGCTTTACTTTGTTTGTTTTTAAGGTAGCTATCACACCTTAGTGGGATAGAGCAGTTCTGTATAGACACTTTTCCCTGTAACAAAATGGCGACTCCGCTGGGGATGAATTAGTTTGTTTGTTTATCTTCCTTCTTGTCTATTTCATAAACTTACAGACGGAGTCTGAAGTCGTGCTAGGTAGCTTTCAAACTGCATTTGCTATGCAAATGCAAAGTATATAAATGCCGCTTCAGTCAATCTCCAGGATCTGTTTATGATTTAAACAACTGATTCACAAACTCTCTGATTGCCCCTTGTGGTAGCTCTTAGATCCTCCTTAGATCTACCCCTGATTGTTGCATTACTGATTACCTTTTGCTCGACCAAAACCCATGAACTAAACTGCAAACTGTGACCCGGAACCCAAGCAAAGTCTCATCTCTGGCCCAGCGCAGGTATTGTTCTGAGAATCTGAAATTCAACGCACTTCCTGAGTGTAGTAGGTGCGCTGCATTTCAAATTCCCTGTGTTACAGGTGCGCTGATCAGACTAGGCATTGTGCAATTTTGGTTTCTGTGATTCATTCTTTCCAGTTCTATTCATGAATTTTGTTGCCTGTGATCAGTATATCTCTGTTTGAAACCCCTTTTCCTTGCTATTATTTTGTCTCCTTTGTACAAAAGAACTGTAAATGTTTTTGTGTGTTTGTTGAGTCATTTTCAGTTCTCCTTTGCAAAAAGTAACATAATCGCACTGTCATCCTTTGATTTGAAAGTGTCGCAAGTGTCGATTTCAATCATAGGAAAGAGTTTGATTGCTGTTGATAGTCAGTTATCCTATTACTATTGTTTTTGGTATGAATTTATAATTTTTCTAGTGTCGAAAACAAGTATTCATTTCAAAATCGTAAGGTGTTGTGATTGCCTCCATTTTTGATTTCGAAAAGAAACTTGTTGATAACTGTCACTTGAAAAGTAATTCAGATTTGTGCATCAACTTTCTTTTTATCATTCATATACTAAGAAAGTCGAAAACAAATACATGCATGTGCATTTTCATTTAGACAGTCTGATTGTTTTGATTTAGGAAAGTGCATTTAGAGTGTGCTCTTTGCTCTTTGTGAAAGGATTCTGTCTTTCTTTCCTTAGTAGCTAGGATTTTCATTGCACAAAGAAGATAAAAAGATTGTTTATCATCTTAGATTGCATTTTAGGAATTACATCTACATCTCGCGATGAACCTGAAAGGCAAACTTCATAAACAAGATCAACTATAAAATAAATTCAATGAATCTAACAACGCTTTGGAACCTAACGCACAACATTTAGAAGTCTAGGCTAGAGACGTATTCAGGCATCGTAAAACCTAGTAACTGTTGTTCTCACTGATGGTTGGGTGATTCCTCGACTTTGAGACGATAAGTGCCAGTACGGACTTGTGCTCCCACGTACCGTCGAGTATATTTTGGGAGACCACAATAGGCTTAATCCTTTATCCATGGGAAGCCGTGTTTGCCGCCCTATCGATCGCAATGCACTGAACACAGCATTCAGGAAGATTGACTGCCGTATCGTAAAAAGTATTCTGCAATTTTGCGATTGGTTTGGTAATCCCTCTACCTAGATTTCCAGAGCAGTCCCTTTCGTTCCTTTTCAGACTCTTTAACAGAAAAGGTCCATCTGAGCACTTGTCACTTCAGGCTCATTAAAAATCGAAGGCAACTAGAGTCATCTTTTGTTTTTTCTCGACTCTTAAAAATTGAAAAAACAAGTTGTGTCAAAGCGTCTAAAATTCATTTAATTCGGAAACATACTTCCCCTTTATTTTTAGTTGATCGAGTAATCCGCAATCGTGGAAGAAAGTCAATTGAAACCCCATCGTTCGCGGAGGCTTACGAGTCAACTGTCTTTGTCTCCGGAATCGAAGCTAGTATGGACAATGCGAACTCGTTTAACCGGTTCTAAATCTCCTGTTAAAGTTAGAACAAGTGTTCCAACAACATCAGAGACTCCGGTTACTCCAAACATTTCTGGTATCCCTGCCTTTACAGAAGAAGTTCAACAGCCACAGAAGGACAGTAGTACTGATCCTAGTCTGAGGGTAAACACTTGTGTTACCGAACCAGTTCCATTTACAACCGGTTCGGAGAGTCTTACTCCTCAAACATCTGTCGCTGCCAATTCCATACCTTCTTCGGCACCAGAAATATTCTACGGACCTGACGGTCTACCCCTTCCACCTGGTCTGATTGCCATAGAAGAGATTGTGGAAGATCCTCCATCTAGTACTCCATCGTAATTTGGAGTCGGGATCACTCTGTATCCTTCTTCATCAGAAGTTAGTCTACCGCCAGCGGAAGCTCCTGTAGAATCGCTAGGTAATCTTTTGGATAGACTAGAAATGTCTGAACAACCGTCAACATCTAGGACTGTGTCGTCTGACACAGCGACGACAGAACTCCTTGCTATCACTCCAACAATGTTCGCCGGTATGCAATCTGTCCCAACTAGCTCTCAATCGCTAGAAGGAGCCCACTCAGGGGCCATTTCGACAGTATGGTCTGTTCCTGTTTGTTCATCTGGATTAATATCCAGAAACTCTTATGTTGAGTCTCAACAAATTGATCCATTTGGAGGTCAATTTGGGCAGTCCGGCCCTCAAGGGCAAGCCATTCCCTTGAGTTCTGGATTACCACCGTATGGGGGGCAGTATGCCCTTTAATTATCCCCTCCGGGAGGACAACCATACGGGAGTTCACAACAAAATTCGGGTTATGCTGGAATTACTTCAAGCGGTTGGGTACCGATACTACCTCAACAACCAAGAGTTGTATATTCGATGCAACAATGCTTACCTATGTCAAATATACCAACTACGCCAGCTATTGTGACGATGTCGCAAGTTCAAGCGCTGCCTGTTGTATGCCAACCTCAGGTTTCTCAGGTTGTAATGAAACAGCCCCTTGACCCTGCGACTCAACCACAATCGCCGACTAGTGGAATGACACAGGTTCAGACGAGTAGAATTACCCCTCAACTTGGTCAAACAGTTAGTATCGGGCAACAGCACATGGCTTCACAACCATGGCTAGTGCAATACCAACAACCGCAGTTCCAACAAGTATACCAAGGTTCTGAGCAACAAATCTTTGCAAATGGTGGGCAACCGTATATTCAAAATGGTCAAAATCAACCATTTTACAATGGTCATGCCCACCAACCTTACCAAAGTTACCAGCATCAAATGCATTATGCTGGTATGCAAAGACAAACTACCCAGGCAATCCCATCTTATCCTAGGTATGCTTCACCTAACTTGAATCAACAGTTACCCTTCGTGGCGACTTTAGAGTTACCTGATTTAAATCGGTTAAAAAACGATCCAATCGCTTACGCTCCTTGGTGGCTAGCGATTACGCATAAACTTCCATCAGATATTCCTAAATTTAATGGGAATCTAGGTGAAGATCTGTCGAATCATGTGATGACCTTTCATCTGTGGTGTTCATCTAACACTCTAAACGATGATTCGATTAGGCTTCGCCTTTTTCAGCGAATGTTAACTGGTTCGGCAGCAAAATGGTATATCGAATTGCCCAGAGCTTCGTTTGACAACTTCAGTACCCTAGCCACAACCTTTCTAACCCATTTTCAGTTACCGATAAGGTACGAAACGGGAATGGAACTTCTTACCAATTTCAAACAAACGACGGCCACTCACATATCTGATCATATTCACGAGTGGCGACGTCGTCGTAGAATGGTAAAAACGTATGTTCTTGATCAGCTTTTAGCTGAATGGTTTATTAAGTCATTATTACCTTCCATTACAGAAGATGTGGCAAAGGGAGGAGTCGTCATTGAAGAGCAAGTTATTGCTCGTGCGCAATATTTAGACTTGATTTATACTCAGTCTGGCACGCTCTATGATAAAATCCCTGACGCTCCCAGACCAGAATTTTCCGTTCCACCTCCTCCTAAATCGAACAATGATTCTCATGCCGGCGATGGCGTGATTGGTACTACAAACACGAAATCAACAAAGGCTACATCTAAAAAGGCCCGTAAGATTTCTAGTCAAAATGCAAATGAGGAACTTCTCGCCTCGGAGGTAAATGCCGTGTCGACCGACAAGGGCAAACGACTGAAGATACCAGTGGGCAAGAAGAAAAAGAAAGGGAGAAAAAAGAAGCAGGATGAGTCATCTCCTGAAAAACCTTCTGCAAACCCTTCTGGGCAAAGGAAACCCCCTGCGGGGTGTCATATATGCGATGAGGATCATCGGACGAGAGATTGTCCACATAAAGCTGAAGTTAAGAAACTCTTTAAGAGTTCAAAAACCTCAGCAGTATTGATTGATCCGTTTCCAAAACCGGGGACCAAACTGGTTGCTAATCAAAATGCTTCCCGATCCGAAGTGCTTATGTTGTCTACCTCAAAGCAGCAAAATGATGCTTTGATATCGACAAGGAAAAAAGATTACGGGAATCCACAGCTGTCGAACAACAAGGATAAAGGTCAACCTAGTAGTTCGACAACAACTTCGACAGAAGTTGTGTCGCCCATCATTCCTGAGCTAACGATAAAGCCGCCAAAGGGAGTAGTACACAAATCGACATTTAATCCTCGTGCCAGAGCAGCACAGAATTATAATATAGTAGAGGACTTGGCCCAATCGCCGTCCGCTATGTCGACACTTAAGGTACCGCAAAATTTCCCCTCCCAAAAGCAAGCTTTATTATCAGCAATAGGTGGGATGGACCCAATGGATTCCAATCTTGTAGCCTTTGATCATAAAGGATATGACCCCCAATTACCAGCTCAACTAGCTTTCCTTATTCAAGTAAAAGCCCTCAAAAAAACTGTTCATCGAACAATTATTGATGAGGGGGCATCTACATGTATTATGTCGATGAGTTTCTGGAAAAGTTTAGGCTCACCACCCTTGTCGCGATCGTCAACGATGTTAAAAGCATTTGATGGATGATCATACACTCCATACGGGATTTTAAGTAACTTGCAAGTTGAACTAGGGGGAAAAACAGTAGAAATTGATGTTGAAGTAATCGACAGAAACCTCGATTACAACATCCTACTGGGAAGGCCCTGGATATATGCCATGGCCGCAGTTGTGTCGACCTACTTCAGGAAGATTGCATTTCCCTTTCAAGGAGGAATTACAATCGTTGACCAACAAACATTTCTCCCCAATAGTTCACAAGTTACGGGAAGCATTCCAATGATCCATGGAAGCAATCATCCGCTTCAAAATATCGGAGTAGGTCTCCTAAAAGACCCTGCCTTAATGGGTACTTTTGCCCTACCGCCTCAAAGTAATCTGGCGGAAGTGGCCACAGTGGAAACCTACAATATGAAATCTTCTATATCTAATGGATTCGGGAGATTCCTAAACATTTTGTCAGCATGGATCATCGCCATTTTAGAAATATTGTAGCAATCAATTTTCTTGGCCTGGGGGGCAAACCCAAATCAATGCTTATCGAGTGTTTGGATAGATAGGTCTAAGGAATATGGTACCTCTTCATATCCTTGGTCGCATGTACATTCTATAGACAAAGGAATCATTCAGTCAATGATGTTAGGAGAGGCACCATGGGAAGATTACCACCATCATTCCCATCTTCTGAATTACCATGAAGATTATTCCAGCAACCTCAATCATCCATTAGTTTTTGATTTTCTATCAAATACTGTAAATACAGTGGATTCTGAGGATAGTTCTTTTACTGTGTCAACCTCATTAAAAAATGAAACGACTCCCTTTCCAAATCGAGTCTTTGATTACGATCTCGCAAAATCAAAGTCGAGCCTTTCGAAGATCTCAAAGGTAAACCTTCATTCCAACCACCGAGTTGAATGCAATGAAGCTTGGGGGGCATGCACCTCGATTTGCATTATTATGCTGGGGGCATGCAAACTTATCACGAGTAGTGTTACCGCAGGGTTGAAGCTCATTAAAAAATAAACCCGCATCGAGCAGTTTTAGCACATAACTCAAGCTCGTTAAAAAATAAACATAAGACATGAGCAAATGTTTCCCCCAGTGTTTAAGCTCAATCAAAAAAAATGAACCGATTTCCAGTAAATAACCATCGTGAATGTAGTACTTCAGCCTTTAAAGCCCTGGTCGTGTTCTCATCATCACCTCCACTCTGTATTGGCCGATCATTCACCTCCATTTGATTGTTGACCCCTTTTGAGGAACAACTGCGAAGAGTGATCTCACTAGCCATCCTTGTAACACTACCTTGATTGGAAAATTCCAAACCTTACCTGGAATCAGTTGCTACCCATTTTATCACTCGTTCCTCAAAAGACGAGTCTCCTTTAAGCTCTTTTCAACTGACTCGTAAAATATGAAAAGATTGCTGAGCCATTGGCCTCTCCAGCTCGTTAAAGGGACCGGAAGTGCTATCCCTCCTCTAAATTTTAATCTTTTTGGACCTGAGGGATTATTACACAAAAAGATCGAGTGCTTGTTTTGTTCGGCTCGTTAAAAGGATCGAAAATTCATTCCTTCTGTATTGTTTTATACTTTTTCGGACTTAAGGGATCAGATGACGAAAAAGGAATTTTGGAGTTACCTTTACATTCCTTTTCAGACTCTCTAAAATTGAAAAGGACCGAGTTATCTTTGTCGTTAAACTCGTTAAAACTTAATAGCGACAAACTTGTCTATAGACGAGAACGAGTTTCACTATCGCTAGGCTCGTTAAAACATAGCAATGGGTTTGCTCGAAGAGAAAATTATAGAACAAGCATATGTTATCCTCCTCAAGCTTGATAAAAATAAAGATGTACTGGTCAGCAATGACTGGGGAAAAATTGGGAAGAAAACTTGAAGAAGCTTTGTTGGTAGCAAGTCGCTCTTGAACATGACACTTTCACTCCGCATCCAAGTCGGGTTGGGTTGTTTCATTCACCGGTCACATCACCATGGTCCCATCATACCATCCACATTTGGGGTTAATGCTACCAATCCATCACGTCAGTGTCGCTGATATGTTCAAGAGAAGTCATTCAGAGAATTCACCTGTGTCTCACCCACTACAATACATTTATACTCCATTCTTTCATGACCGCCACCCTGAACCTTATATCACCAGATCATTTTCACCTCCATTAAAATCATTTTCTCCATTCCGTGTCATTGATGTGGGATTCATTAAGGCCCTCCTGTGACGGATCGCTTCTTGTCGACATCAGCTCATTATCCAAGAAGTTGATCTAGGAACACCCCATTCAGTACTTTGAAGCTTGCATGCCTCAATGGCAAGTTTCTCACTTCCGGCGACAGGTTTACATCAATGACCTTCAACCGAAAGATTTTGCGTGGTGTTCAACACCAAGTCCTTTATTCACACCACATGAATTGTACTGCAGTACCTTGAGGGTCATTATCATTATCAGTGATTCCTGTCGCGCTTGTTAACAACTTATATCATTGGCTGGTAATCAAGCGGTGTCTTTCCATGTTCGACTCCAGAACATCTCTCACATGGATAGATTTGTACTTCGAGTGAAGATTGAACGAGATTGAAGACCCCGGATCTAGTTTCATCCATTCGTGCTGCGATATATATTCAGGGAAATAAAAACATTAAATGTACATCATTGCTGCACAGATAATCATCCAATCAAAGGGATGATGGCTCTATCTGAATCATCAGTCTAGACTCAGACGATTGTCTGTCCTATGTACATGGAAATGAATTTATAAAGCTGAGCATGGGAATGCCCGCCTCAGCTAGATCATGAAAATATTATGAAGATAATGTATTGTATTGTATCTTATTACAGGTCTCCTCCCAACTTGAAAGAACTTCGGATCCTCATAATAAAGCATTTCACCCGACATCAAAAGATTAACGACCTCATGCTTTAGGGGGCAACTGTTATAGACATTTTTGGGCACTACAACCCCAAGCTTGAAATGTCCATAAACCAAGGGCTCCTAAGTCCCTAAAAGTGTTGTTCTAACCCCTAAAGGAACAAGGTCAGCTGATTATAGCTTCTCCCAGAAGTTCTCCATGAAAAACTGCTCAGAATTGGTCAAAACAGGATCATTTCAGCTGCTCCATAGGCGAAGTGCGTTGCATCTCACCTAGATACACTGTGTGGGTGCGTTGCATTTCAAAAATCCCTTCTATTGGGTGCGATGGGCGAGAAATGACAAATGGCAGTGTCATTCCGCGAGGTGGAGAGGCAATGGAAGCTTCCAGAAACTTCTCCTGTGACACTTGCCTCTCTGAATTCGACCAAGGATGAGTAAGAGATCATCAATCTCCAAGTGGAAGCAAGAACTATCAGAGGGAAGACACTAATCAAATCACAAGCTGACTCATCTCCCTTACAGATATCTATATATGGATCCCTCATCCCAGAGGTGAGAGGCTGGAATTTTGCATATTGTAAGGAATTGTTGTTGGTTTCTTGAGACAAACATCAGATTGTTGGGTGATATAAGCTTTGTATGAGGTGAAGAGGGGCTTCCTTGCTGAGAGGTTGATGTTGGGTCAGAACAACTGGTTGTAACTCCTCTTGGCTCTTTCTTGTTTATCAATAAAAGCTATTCAAGTTTTCCTCCATACTCTTGTGTCATTTATGTTTGTTGCATTTGTATGGTCAATTTACATCTGATCCTAGATTGTTTATGATTATAGATCCATGTTCTTGTATAGTGCTATGCTATTGTGATCTTACAGGTACTCTGTGAAGTTGGGCGTGCAAGGGAACAAGTAGAGAAAGACTATCAAGAAAGAGAGGAATCGAACCAGGAGATTAGCGCAAGATAGAGGTTGGTCTTCTTTGTTCTTCTCTATCTATACTTCATAAAGGAAAAACAAAAGTAGCTTTACTTTGTTTGTTTCTAAGGTAGCTATCACACCTTAGTGGGATAGAGCAGTTCTGTATAGACACTTTTCCCTGTAACAACCTGGCTCGAAGTTTCCCCCTACTGGAGGTCTCTGCATGAGTAGATGTCTCTACTCAATCTCCTCTCAGCTTCCCTTGTTGTGGCTGCTCCACAACCTCCTGAAGCTGCTACACCAATCGTGGCTCCTCCACAATCGTCTGAGACTTTTTCTGGCTTTGCATGTTGAGTGGTAATATGCGCTCCCTCTCAACCACCAAGTCTCCATCAGTTGCCTTGTTGCTCAAGGCTTTGCATGCATCTTGAACGTCAAGAGCATACAGGTTCTTGACCCGTGAATCAATCTGCTTCACCTGTCTAGTGATGATGTGTTTAAGGAAAACCTTTCCCTTACTAAAGACTACATCATAGCCTCTGTCTTCTAGCATCGCGATCGACACCAAGTTCCTCTCATACTTGACATCGGACAAGGTAAGGCGAGCTCCATGCTCCCTCTGAGAAATAACTATGCCTACACCTGAGACACTATACTTCTCATCATTACCCATCGCTATGAGTATCTGGAGATCTTTCTCCTCCAAAGTACTGAACAAACTTTTGTCACTGGTCATGTGGAAAGAAGCTCCACTGTCAAGAAACCAACCACTTCCCACCATGGATGAAACCATGCATGCGAAGAGTGTGAAATCCAACTCAAATTGTGAAGCAAGTGCCTCACCTTCAGATCCTTCCCCGAATCTCTTCTTGGATTTCTTCTTTTGGCAATTAGTAGCATAATGGCCCAACTCATGACAACAAAAGCATCTCACCTTCGACTTGTCAACCTTCTTCCCATCATTGGAAGAACTGGATTCAGAAAGAGAACCCTTCACCTTCCCCTTCTTCACCTTAGTCGCTAAGGCACAGTTCTCCTCATCATGCATGCATGAAGAACTGTCTCTGGTGCTCCGTCTGATCTCCTCCTACACAAGATCTGACCATAGTCTCTCCCATCCTGGCAATTTCTCCTGACCATTGACAGAGTCCTGATAGGAATGCCAACTCTTCGGAAGACCAAGGAGAGCCAAGCTCACCAAGTCCTCATTATCAACAGTCACCCCCACACTTCCCAGCTCATCTTTGCACTGAGTGAACTTCATGAGATACTTGTGCATACTGTCTCCCTTCTCACATTTAATGTTTTTGAGTTTATCCTTGAGCGCCATTCCACCAACTCAAAACTCAATCGCTTCTGATCTAAAATTCGTGAGAACAAAGTATTTCTTCTACAGAGATCCACTGTATGGGCATTCACCAGATATCTCACCTTCCAAAAGAAGGATGAATCCAGAGGCTACCTGGCCCGATTACAGACTCTGCCTGAAGAAATAAAATGTAAACACTTTCTGAATAGTAGATCTGATGATCAACAGCTTTGATACCATGTAGAAATTTTGAATAATAAACACTTATTCAACAAAGATTATCCTGATTATACACTATTGCGGAATACATGCATAATACATAACCTCCTCTACGTTGATCATCAATTTATCAGCATTAAAAACAATGAAACATCAATCGCATGCACACATTAACACAGTATGTATCCCGGGGAAAGCTTACAGCTGAAAACCCCACACTATCTATATATTAATGATTGAGAAAATGTAACAATACATAGTACAATACTCCTCACAAGTATCCAGCACTATCTCCACCTGTTACACACAAACCAGCTCAGACCTGAACAATTCACAGGTTCAAATCTTCTCCATTGCTTTTCTTGCCTCCACTGCACAATCCTGCAAGAGAATGAATGATGAATGGCTGATCCAAACTCCTATTTACCTTGTGAAAATCACTCACACTGGAAATCACGTGAGCACAAGCTATTCTACTAGGCATATACTGGGCAATCATCATAGGCATACTCAATCCATTGATTGTGCAAGATCTCATGCACAACTATAGTCACAACTGATAGCAATCTCAACCTCTAACACCTGTCTCCACTCAACTGTACATGCACTGAGTTAACTGATGTATTCTTCAGTTGCATTATGAGTTAATAATTAGTGAATTAATTAACAATCAATTCACACAACTCATCACTAGTGTATTCTCTAGTTAGACTAAATACAACTAGTTCAACTAAGTCAAACTGAACACAACTCCATCAACTCCACATCCAACTCCACAGAACTCACATGCATGAGTTCTAACTGAAGTCCTCCATGCAATAGCTCAACTAACACATAAGAAACCACGTGATTCCTTTTGTCAGCTACATGTGCCACATCCGTAGCTCGAATTGAAGTGCTCCAAGAGAATAAGATAATGTTTAGAGTCCAAATATTACTAAGGGCTAATAATATTTGACTGTTTCTATTTTTAGCCTGGCAGTCTAAAAATAGACTCTAATCACTCCGCTGTGAACCAAAAATAGAAGTCCATCTATTTTTCCCAACATGACCAATCATCCATAAACAGCATCCTGCAACTCATAGACCATGATCCATATGTCTAAAAATAGACTTTGCGCCAAAAATAGCCTGCGGGCCCACTTAGTGAAGGCGACTCCTTTCCACTAAGCTCCATCATCTTGTTTTATTTTCAACATCTATGACTATTAACAAGGAAGGTAATTTGTTCTTCATCAATGGTTTTGATTCTAACTACTCCATTGTCAAAGATAGTATCTATTTCATAAGGACTAAGCCAGTGAGTTTGAAACTTTCCTTAAAAATATTTGAATTGAGAGTAAAAAAGAAGAGCCTAATCACCTGGATTGAACCTTTTAGCTTTGATGAATTTGTCATGCAATCTTGATCTTTGCTACTAAACTATGTTGGTTTTATGGATATGATCTTATTGAATCTCATCTAGCTCATTCAATTATGCTAACATTTTTTTTAACCCTAAGATAGATCAAGGCCCAATTTTGTTGTTGTTCTAAAGGTCTCTTCTTGCAACTTGATTGGAAGAAAAACTTGCTTCCCATAGACAAGCTCTTAGGGTGTATGTCCAGTTGTATTTCTCTGTGTGGTACAATATGCCCATAATGCCTCTAGAAGTCTTTCTGCTCAATCTCTTCTATGAAAATGCACAGTCTTGGTTAGAATTGATTCAAGTAACTTATTGGTGGGTTTCAATTACCTATTCTCTTGTGGATGATATGGAGTATATTTCTGATGTTTCATTTTTTATTGCTCCATTATTTTCTTCACCAACTTGGGAGTGAATTGAGTACTTTGATATGTCACAATTTCCCTTAGGACATCAAAATGAGTAAAAATATCCTAAAAAAGAAATGTAACTAAAACATTTTCATTTACAAAAGGAAGTGGTTTAGCTTTGACCTATTTTGTAACCTAATATGTACAAACGAGTATATACATTTTTTGTTTAGATGGAGGATTGATTGGACCAACAAAATCTAGAGCCCATTTTTCAAAAGGCTCTACAAGTACCTATGGTTGTAGAGGCATCTTGTCTGATGGAATTGGCTTTCCCATTATTTCGCAGTTCTCACATCTCTTGACATATTCTTTGGCATCTTTAAATAGAGAAGACCAATAATATCTCAAAAGGAATTTATAAGTCAACAAAGTGTCCTACACATGGTTCATCATGATAAGCTTTCAATATTTCTAGTACTTCATCTTCTCGAACACATCTTCAGATGATTAAGTCAAGTCCAGTTCTGTATAATTCTCCATCTATCCAAGAATAAGGTGCACTCAATTCGATAACTTTATGCTTCTATTTGAGTGATAATTGTTGAGGTAACTTTTTTGTAGCCAAATAGTTAGCAATATCTGCAAACCAAGGAGTTTTATTAGATACTGTAAAAATATACTTGTCAGGAAAATTATGTTTTATAAGAACCTCATTATTATCATTTTGAATCCTAGAAAGGAAATCAACAAACGTGTTTTCTTTTCCTGGTCTGCCAAGAATAGTAATATTGAATTCCTGAAACAATAACTACCATCTTGTAATCCTTCTATTAGTAACTGGTTTATTCATTAAATATATAATAGAAGAATGATTTGTATGAATGAAAGTTTCATAACCAGTGATATAATGTCCAGACTTGTTAATGGCATCCACAACAGCTAAAAACTCCTTTTCTGTTACGACGTAATTTAACTTTGTAAGATTCAATTGTTTTCTTGTGTAATAAATAACCCAAGGAGTTAGATATTTCTTTCCCAACACAGCTCCTAAAGTTGTATCTGAAACATCAATTGAAATATGAAAAGGAAGAGACCAATTAGGTCCCCTTAAAATTGGTGCTTCAATGATTTTCTGCTTCAATGACTCAAATGGTTTATGGCAGTCAAAATTCCAAACAAATTTAAAATCTTTTGCAAGAAGTTTGAAAAGTGGAGAGGCTATTTTTATGAATTTTTCTATTAATATTCTATAATAACCAGTAAAACCAAGAAAACTTCTAACATCTCTTTGACAAGTAGGAATTGAAATTTTAGAAATTACTTCTACCTTATATGTATCCACCTTAATTCCATCATCTGAAATATGGTGGCCTAAAACAATTCCTTCATTAAACATCATAAAACATTTTTCATGACTTAATGAAATATTTGCTTCTTTAAACCTAATGAGAGTTTCTTTCTAAATTTTCAAGAGCTTCTTCAAAAGTATTTCTATAGAAAATAAAATCATCCATGTAAACTTCCACAAAATCATGCATTAGATCAGAAAAAGATACCCAAAACGACTCTTTGAAATGTTGCAGATGCATTACATAACCCAAAAGGAAGTACCCTATAGGCATATGTACCCCATGGACATCTAAAATTTATTTTGTCTTGATCTTCTGGTGCCAATTGGATTTGGTTATATCCACTGAAACCATCAAGAAATGAAAAGTATTTCTTCCCTGCTAATTTATCTAGTACTTGATCTATAAAAGATAGTGGAAAATGATCTTTCAAAGTAGATTTATTCAATTCCCTATAATCATTGTACACTCTCCATTTTCCATTCCTCTTTGGAACAATCACAAAAGGTGAAACCCATTGAATATATGATATTGGATAAATAAATTCAAATTAAGTAACTTTTGTAATTCGTCCTTAAAAATTTCTCTCGGATTAGGATTCATCCTTCTCTGAGGTTGTCTAACTAGTTTGGCATTTTCTTGGATGTAAATATGATTCATACATGTTTTAGTATCAATTCCATTCATGTCAATGTATTCCCATGCATAAGTAGATGAATGTTTTTGTAGCATCTTTATCCACTTTCTCTTTTGAAATTATTCCAAGATATTATTGATATTTAATGTTTTACCTAGAAATATTTATCCTAAATAATTGTCAAACTTTTCCATAGAATGAAAAGTCATTTGATTTGATGATAAATATTCAATATGACATTTTTCTTGAAAACTCTGATCTTGTTCACAATATGAAGAAGAATCATTAATGTTCATCAAATTTATTAATTAATATTCCTCCTCTATTTGTGAAAGAGTAAATATTGGTTGAATATCATCAAAGCCTTCATTATCATCATCTATCCAAACTTCACTTTCTATTTTAGTTATTGTTTTTGTAGGTGGATACAATGTGTAAATTATAAATCTTGCTTCAATACAATACCATGATACTGTAGGTGGGGTTTTTATCAATTACTCCGAATTATTAGCTGAAGCTGAACTCGATTGGTTAAGACTCGTACACACCTCACCGAGCTATGTTAATTCAATAACTAGATGAGTGTAATCTTGTACTTTTATATATATTGAAGTTAAAGTTAAAATAAAAGAGGATTGATATTAGGAAGGGTAATTATATTTTAAATATAATTATGTGTACCCATGATATGTACCATATGTAAAATTATCAAATTGATATATACGCGCCCTAAAAAAACCAAGCGATAGTGGGGCCAGATATGGAATTGGAGCATGTAGCGTAGATGATCTTGGGTGGGGAAAAATCTGGAATTTGAGCATGTAGCATAGAGGATCCTGAGTGCTTTCAAATTCTCAAAAGAGGGAGCATTTTGCATTTGCGTCAAAAACATTAAAGCCCACGGACAAAGACAGTTGTACTTGAAGCACCGTAATAAATGGGATCATTGTGTTCCTAGCAATAAGTATCTAAAGAAGGATGAGTGCCTTTGTTACAAAGATATGAAATTTACAGCTGGCAAGCCCAGGTGTCTTCGATCTCAACACTTTATATTGATTAATTATTAAAATAAACAAGTCGTGATGGCACTTTTGTACTTTTAGCTCTTTAATCAATGAAATGATAAATAACATGTTCAATATGATAGCCAATCAAATTGAACATAAATAAATAAAAATATTGTCAAAACATACAAAATTTGAATGTGCAAAATTAAACTATGGAAATTTTGTACATTTTTTTAGTCAAACCCAAACTAATATGGATTTGACCAAAAATCCAATACAATATCCACTCACCCACATAAAAAATAATATATAAAATTTAATATTAATCCACACTTAAATCACTTTCAAAATTTCAATTCCAATTTCTCCCTAATAGGATAAATTCTCTATTTTTTATTCAACAAAACATTAATTCTATTAAAAGATAATAATGGTCGATTGTTTGTATTAAATGAAACTCCACCACTGTACCTCCATGGCAATCAAATTGATATCATCTCTAAGCAATATAGGAGCATTATGACACGCAACAAGCTCATCCTCATTTAATGACAAAAATCATAGTTTATCTTCTCAAAGTCATAGCCCCAAAATATAATATGTCCAAATTAGGCAACATAACTCACTGATAGAAAGAAGTCCAATATAGCTAACAAAGGCATGTTTGGAGTGATAAATCATGATTCATTAATAACAATCCATAAACTTAATGACTTGGGCTTTGGTACACATACCTAGGAATTTACAGAGGTTCCTTTCTCCATTAATTTCTAGAAAAAATTCCAATGCCACCCAATTGCAATGAATTCTCCACATTTGGGGAAACCGATTGTTGTGTCGTTGTTGCTTGATGAATTGATTTTGGGCCAAACTTTATGGTGTGTCTCCTAACCTTAAGCCCACTCGTCGGCATCGGGTAAGGCTTAGGTTATTGCTATATATAATGAGTTCCTGATGTTTGAGAAATATGTAAACTTATAGCAAAGTTCTGAAGTTGATTGAACCGCAGTTGAGAAAATGTATTGGAGACAAACTTGGTGGATAGTTCTAGGGTTTCTTCTTATCTCTCTGAGTAGAAATCAAGGTGAAGCCAATTTAGAGAAGGGGGATGAAGCAACAAAATTGGATAAGGTGACCCATTTGCTTGGGCTGTCGAATGTTGGATTCAACCATTGTGCTGGTCATCTGATTGTGAATGAAAAGCAGGGAAGATCTCTCTTTTATTGGTTCTTTTAAGCTTCTTCTCAGAAACAGCAGAAGCCTCTTGTTCTATGGCTTAATGGAGGTACTCATCAATTTCCTCTTAGCCAATATTGTATCATATTGCATTCATATTCATTGCATTCAATATGCATTCCTAAAATAATATCCAACCAACACGTCTATTCAAATGCACCTCCCTGTAGGTTGATTTCTCATAATGATATATACATTTTATATATGTTTGGAGTAATTGTCACATTCATTTTATTGAAAATCAATTAAGCAGACTAAAATAAACCAACACATTTATTCAAATACACCTTCCTATAGGTTGATTTCTCATAATGATATATACATTTTATATATGTTTGGAGTAATTATCACACTCATTTTATTGAGAATCAATTAAGTGGACTAACTGTCAATCTGAGAATGAATCAATTAAGTTTACTAATTGCTGTTTTTGGAATCTGGATTAGTTGTATATTCAAAACATCATAATGGTAAAGGTTTGAAAGTTTACTGCAAGTTTTGATATAACTAAAACTTCAATAACTAGTGGTTCGTTTTTGTTTATATTCTCGAGTTTATGTTACGATATTCTGACACATAGGAAATAGTTAAGTATAACTTGATCTAGTGTAGAGTTAGGTAAAGTGTGTTTCTTTACTATGTACTTTTGTAACTTACAATCCGATGGTCACGATATGTTCTAGACATGAAGTGATTCGACGTTTCATTCTCTCTTCGGTATTACCGACACTTGATCCGTGGCTTAACACCCGATTGGTCCATGATCTCTATTTAAAGAGCATGGAGGGTCGTATGTAGGGTAACCATTTATGAGAGAATCTTAAGTAAATTTTCTCTCTTATTAATAAATTACTAGAAGTGGTCGCATTGGCTCAGGCCATGGACTGTTTCCCTCTTTGAGGGTTTTAACCATGTCAAGAATTCTAGTGTATTGATCTATGATCTGTTTATGAGCGGTGTCTTTTGGTGTTCTATATAATGAACTTACCCTATAAATTCCTACATGGTATCAGAGCTATTTGACGACCGCATCCATTGGTGATCCAAATCTAAAGCCGGTACAACTGCATCTGACTATTGTTTCCTAGATCTGTTATTTCTGACTGCTTTCAGGCTGATAGGATTACTCTATTGTGTTAGGAGCATCTATTCCAGTGAGGAACCCCTTTCATTTCACGCGAAAAGGTTTCTGGTAGCCCTAGCTACATCATTTTTAAGATCTGGAGGTATACAGTGTTTATTTGTAGTTTTAGTTATTCATCTCTCTATTTATTTAGATCTCTGTTTTTTTATTAACGAATCTATACTTTTCATTTTTGCGTTTTCTCTTTGCCTTACGACTCTGTGCGATCTGGGAAAATCAGAAACAGAAATGAAGGATTTTTCTCATGCGTATGCTCTTTTCCGCTGCGCCTTATTGTGATCTCGGAAAATCAGAAACATTGAGGAAAATATTTAGTTTCCAGCAAAAGCTAACTTTAAGCAATAATGGTTGGGTTTTTTTGCATGTCCATGCTAGGTTGTGTGGTTTTCTGTTTTGTAGGAAAAAAGAGCTTTTTCAAGTAAGCACGGGCCCCAAAGCTTCAATGAATAAAAAAAATAAAAAAAAATCCCCCTTCCTGTTTTCCAAAAATTACTAACCTTTTAATGTAGCTCACTTGGTCCAAAGTTACTTTATGAGAATAGAGGTCTTGGGTTTAAGTCTTTCTTTTTGTTGAGTTACTTTTTCAAAAAGCACATGTAACTTATGTTTTAAAGTTACTTTATGTAAAAGTGTTCTCACCCATTATAAAAATTGAGTCACTTATAATTCTAAAGTCTCTTTATATTTTATTTAAGCTACAATTTAGTGAGTAGCTCATAAAGTACCATTGTAAAAGTGAATTTCACTTATTTATAAAAGTGAGTCACATAAAATATTTTTTAAAGTAAGCTAATTAGATTAAGTTTGGAAGGGGGGGGGGGGGATTTTTTTAAATATAACATTATCATTCACTTCCGCACATTCACGCATTTCGTCGGCATCTTCAACAACTTTTCTTCAGAAAGCCATAACTTATTTATCCGGAAGCCGTTTTTTTTAATCGGCTTAATTTTTTGAGATCTTTCCATTGGAACACTTAGTTTCATCATCTACAACTTCAGTTTCTATTAAAATGGAAAGTCCATGCCAAGTTATTCTTGACAACACCAACTACTTCCAATGGTGGTCCTACATTGTGGATTTACTTAGAAGTAAATGTCTTTACAGAATAGCCTCAGGCCAAGAAATTAAACCTAAAGATGAAGACAAGGCAGCCAAATGGGAAAATAGGCAAGATCAAGCACGTGGGTTAATAGGGATGTCTATTTCTCCAAACTTTAGATTCCATATAACAGAACTTGATGTTAGGGTCTTATAATAATATGATTCATAATTTTGAATTGACTATGGTTAGTCTTGTAATATGGTACATACTTTTTCTTTCTACAAGATTTTTTCCATATTAAAAATTAAAAAAAGTAAAGAGGGTATATCCTAAAAGAATAATCAAAAGACAAAAGGAAATAGAAAAGATCAAAAAGTGAAAAATATGAACCCCAAAAAGAAATAAAACAGATCATGAAGGTGTGCAAATTCAAATGCCACTACCTTTTACTTTTTATGCAAAATAAGGTTGTGTGCAGCTTGTCAGAAATGCCACAATCCATGATGGTCAAATAGCTTAATCTTGACTTATTCATGCTTTAACTTTTATGTTGATAGATAGAGAATAAGAATCTAGCTAAACTGTTTAACCTTGGTAGATCAGTAGTTAGGTAGATAATAAAAATAAGCTCATCAGTTTAATCTGAGCCATTGGAAGTTATAAGGTTAGAAATAGATAGTTTGCTTGTAAAAATAAAAGGGAATAAAGGATCAACAAGCTTAAATACACCCAATAAAGTGAAGAAAAAATGTTAGGATAAATAAAGGGTAGGTAGAAGAAAGGTTGCAAATGTACAAGGTTGCTGAGTCAAAAGCATATTTATCATGCTTAATCCTATGTTTCATGTGCAGGAGCATTATGAAAAAGAAAAGATGTTCACAAGCTGGTTTAACTAATTTCCCCTCATTTCACTATGCTCCCACATGCTTATTTGTTAATTTCCCCATTATCCCTTTATTAGTTATAAATCCCCTTTTCTTTTCATTTTGACCCTTACCCCTTGGTTTCACACATTTCCCTAGTAATTTTGCTTCAAAAATCATCCCCTACCTAAAACCCCTTTTCCCTATTGTGAAACCCATTTCTCATTGCAAATATTACCTTCCCCCCTTATTAATTTCCCTATTTCCGTTCAAAAACCTATAAGAACCCCCTTATCCTCAGTTTTTACCCCCCCCCCCCGCATTATCCAATTAACTTCCCCACTTTATATTTTCCCGACAAATCCTTTTTTAACACACCAACCCTTGGTACGGTTAAAAAACCCCGCCACATAATCCTTAGTCCCACTTTATTAACGCGTTCTTATATTTAATCCCGACCTTATACACTAATTAATTACAATTTGTTGTAATTAAACCCCGGGCCCTGCAAATCCATTTCCCGATTCCCTCCGTGCAACTTAACCACGTGACAGCCGTCCGATCTCCTTCCCGAAGATCCGATGGTGTGCATCCATATTGCATGGGTTCACCATCCGACTGATAGCAACCCGAGAGCACGTGAGGTTCACAGTTTTGTGTGGCCGTTGTTCTGCTACGTGGCGGCCCCAGGCTAAATTGCGTGCTCGCGAAAAATACAACCTAGCCTCCAAAAGCAGTGCGATGGCCCAGAAAACCACCTCCCCGTCCAAGCCAAAAAACTGCTCATTGTTCATTTATATTTTCCGCACCAAAATGTGAATGTTACCTGTTAAAAAGCCGGAAAAGCCCCAATTTGCTCTTTTCGCTTGTTTTTCACTGCAGCTGCTGCTCAAGCCATTTGTGACACCCTGGACCTGAAAACAACTGAATTGACCACCGTTTGCCACCTTAAGAAGCTCTGAACACCCAATTCAAGCAACCAGTTCACAGTTGAAGCCATTGTACCCTCTGCATTCACTATTGAACCCAGTTTGCAAGCCAGAGCGCCAATTTCTAGGTATTCTTGGAAAAAGCAGAACGACCCTTCAATTTGATCTAATTGAAAGTTTAATTAATTGGAATAAATTATGAAATTTGCCTAAATTGAAGAGAAGCTTATTTGTATACCCCAAACCCTCATTTTACAGGTTGTAATTGCTCACTCACTGTACCAAAAGCTCCTAAAACCTCACTTCTAAAACCTCTACAAACCTAATTCATATCTCTAAACCTAGTTATGGCTTCCCAAACCTCCCTGGACATGAGACCTATGCAAACTCCTCTCCTGGACTACGACCAACTTGCATTAGCAGACATAGATTTTCAAATAAAGAATACTACTTCCCCTGCTTACCTTCTAAATCTCCACTGTTAGAGTAAGGATAGATTCTTAAACTAGAACGATGACGTCCACCTTTGGGAATCTAATTTTCTCAAATATTTGTTTCTAGAAGTACACCCATTCCTAGAGATCATCCATTTCTGTCATGCTTGCTACAGTCCTAGCCAAAGAGCTGTTGTCACCCCTAACCAACAAATGTTATTTACCATCACTACAGAATCTATCAACCAAATGGCTCAGGTCCAACCAAGCCCAAATAATACCCCATTGTCTATTGGAGACTTGTTGAACCTATATGTCAAGTTAGACCTGGCTAAAATAGCCCAAATTTCCAAAACTTTCATCATAGAGGAATGCCATACTCCCACAGATAGTCCCCCTTACGCTGCTACCAATTTTTCAGAAAGGGGTAGATAGATTATTACCATGCTTTCTTGCATCTTAGGATATACCACAAATGAGCATGTGGATGAGGTTGTCCTGGCCTTTCCTTCCATCTTTAGCCCAGGAAAGCCTCCTGTTGTTATTTATAACTATGCTCAGTTCATTGCAGATAGGATGCATGAACAGTTCACCAGACTACCAACTGAGAGAGTTTTCAAGTATTCTTCTATATTATTTCACATGTTTTTATATTATCAATTAGATAAATTCCCTGTCAGCATCCAGAAGCTGGATACCAAGGAAATACAAGGTTAGTTATTTATTGGACACCCTTGATCCAGAAATGATCCACTACATTCACCTATAAGGACTTCATTGATTCATTTGTCCATCTAGTCATGGACATGCAAACCAGTAGTCCTCAACCCAAAATCAACCAAGAGATCAAGAGGGTCTTACAGTTGGCCAAGAACAGCAAGGTTGGAGACTGGTATCTGTACCATAATCACATAGAGATTCGAGTTTATGGATGCCAACTTGCCCCTTACAAACTACCCAAATACCTCCCTATGAGGATATTTTCACGAGAATATTTTAGGGAGATCATCAATTCTGATGAAGTCAACTTCTTAGCAACTAGGAAGAAAACCTACTTGAAAATGAGAAATCAATTGGGCCCCTTCATTTGTAATAACATAGAAGCTGGACCAGAGGCAGACAAGATGTTATAGCAAATGAAGTTCAAAAACAGCTTTATGTGGCAGTATGACCCTCATGGAGTCATAAATAAATTGAGGATCAAGGTCAAATTGAGACTTTTCATCCACCATCCTAGACCAGATCTTGAGAGGTTTTCCAACCAATCAAAATGGTTGGAAAACACTCTAATTGACATCGATAGCACATAATGGATGTAGAAAATACACTAATTGATGTAGAGAAACAAATTGATGAAAGTTCTTTCTTGCAGGTTCCAGAACTAGAGGAACCCATGAATATTCCTCCTATTTTACAGACCCCAGCAAATGAGGAGAGAAACCCAAAGAGAAACAAGGAGGAGGGTTCCAGTTTTTCTATGGAAACCACATATGAGCAGTTTGAGCTTAGGAAAAGGCCCAAGCTGAATCCTATAACTGAACAAGAAGAAACCATTGAATCGGTGGAAATCACTGACACTGATACAATGGTGGAAAGAAGCAAAGGCACAACTACTTCAGGAGAAATACAGTAGCCTTCAACATCTAACACTCAATTGATTGAGAGACAGTTCAATGTTGAGGTTTCTTCTTTCACCAGGGCAATAGATAGAGAAAAAGACATCAAGGACAGATACAAGGAAATCAAATTGAGAAATTAAAATTTGAAGGCTGAAACCTATGCTCAATACTTCAAGCATACACCAGCAAATCAAAGCAGGTTGATGTCAGCTTTTGACATCAAAGTAGGAAAAATGCAGGTGTCCTTCATGTAGCCAACTATTCAGCAGCCAAAGACATCAGCTGACTATAGAAAAACAGACTTTGAGGTGTTGGACAGGGATGTTCATCACATTGACCAGATAGAATTCCATAAGGAGGTGGGAGATATTATCTACTCCACCTTGAAAGGAAAGGCCATGGCTGCACATAAGCTGTAGAGATCATTAGATAACACTACAACCCAATACAAATTGGAAAAGGCCTCCTCATAGGCCAAGGACAACAGGATCAAGTCATTCGAGGACTTGGTAATTGAGATGGGACATGATCCCAATGACATCAAAGCGGCTGAGAAATTGATCAAGAAGAAGAATGAGAACATTGCAACTCTTAAAAAACAACTGAAACTTCCTCATTCAGAACACCCACAGACCAAAGAAGTCCTGGAGAGCCAAACACATCAGGAGGAGATGATGAACTTGGTGCTACAATTGAATGATCAACTAAAGGAGATGGAAAAAGAGTTAGATAGCTTGATACAGTTAAAATAAGCTAGTCTGGAGACTGCCCCTACCACTGTTATACCAATAGTTACTACTGCAGTACCTTCCACTTTGGCAGCATCATTATCTCCTATAGCTCCAATGGCTACAACACTGCCAGCTTCTACAGCGTCTACATCAGCAATAGGGTCAACATGTGGTGAGGCTAGCAGATTGGTTAAGGCAATGGAAGACATTTCCATTCAGACCACACAAATGAACAAGCTCAAAGAAAAGGTGACCAATCTAGAAACTGACTAGAAGCTTGCACAGATTATGCACAAAGAAGAAGACTTGCAGAAATCAACCAGGATGAATGAAAGAATAAAAAACTTGGAGAAGGAATTGACTTTAAAGGAACCCCTTGGACAGGCTAAGGAACAATTATGGGCCAATATCATTGACTTTGTCAACAATATTTGGCCATCCATTTAAGTAATTTTTGAGCAAATTGACTTGGTGAAAGAGGCTACAGAAGCCTACAGAGAGTGAAAAAAGAATTGGGAGATATGCCAGAGGAAGCAACAAGGATCATTCACTTCTTGAACTCCAAAAATAAGTATCAATTTTAGGAATTAGAGATACCTAACAAAACAAGTACAATACTAGAAGTAAAAATGGTCCTCACTGAGAGGAATTTAATACTAAACCTTGAAGAGAAGTTCCAAACCATACAACTGGCTATAGACAGGTTCATGGTTAAATTTGAAGTTTTGAGGTAAAAGGGTTTGCCCAATCCCTTGGTAATAAATGATAAGTTAATTCCACAAGAGGACTACAATAGAAGAATTAGAGAAGTGGTCATGGATCAAGTGAACACTTCATCTATGAAGGGAATGCTAACTGGCAAGGTTCTATACCAAACTTTTGAGAACTTGTTTTACCTCCAGCATGAGGTAAAACACCTTTTTGTGAATAAGCCCACTTTTGCCAAGTACACGGAGGGAAATGAAATTTATAGGAAAATGATGAATATCTAATTACCAGATGCAGACACATAGGAGAAATTGAATGACTTACTGTAGAAATACACAGCCAAATGTAAAAATGTACAGTAAGGGTGAAAAGGCATAGTAAAAGCATAATGACAGGCCAGCCAGATGAAAGAGTATCAGGTAAAAGTGTATCAGTTGAAAGATCAGAGTAAGAAGAGAATTCAGCGTGAAGACCAACAACAAAACAGAGAATAAAAGGGAAAATATCATAGCATAAAGACAACACAACCTAATAAACAAGGACAACATACATCAGTTGAACATCTATCTCTATCTTCTTGCATGAAGATATTTCTTTTTCCTATATTAATTCCCAAGACAGTTTGGGATATTTTGTAAATTATTTTTGTATAAATACTTCATAAATCGAAGTATTGGGTGTGGATTGCTATACATTTGTATAGTTATTTTGATCATAAACCTAAGGGTTATTGTACTAATTTTTCAATTCAACACACTGGACTAAGGAATAAAGAGATTGCATTACAAGATTCATGTGTTGAGCTATTACAGTGAAGTATTTTCTTTGTCAAATTTGTTATTTTCTTATGTTTTTTCATAAACTTGAATGCTATCTAAAGTTGAATGAATTAACTGAAAATTTATCTTAGAATTTGTTTAAGTACACTTTGTTTTGAACAATTGATCATTTCCATGTTTTCTTCTGATATGCAAATCTAATAATCCTTAATTTCTCTCCCATCTCGGTTGACTTCTTTCACTTTCTTCATAATCCAGCCTAAGGAACCCTTAATTTCTCCTTGGATCTAATTGAAAACCATTTCACCATCTAGCTTTGAGATCTGAAGTAACTCTGCTATCTTGCCTTGTAGACACTGTTTTTAGAACTTGATCTAGTGTTGTTTGCTTGATATTTTACCCCATATCCCAATGGTTAAATACACCCCTCTTTTCATCTAAGTAAGTGATCCCACCACCAAATCCAAATCAAAACCCAAGTACAATCATAACTAGCCTAAAATCAAATAACTAAACAATGTTAAATCATAAAGATAGATCCCTCTCTGAGAATTAGGAATGCTAGATCCTAATCTCCAAAGTAGGTCTGTGGTTAACTTTAATAATTTCTTTCGAATCAACTCTTGAGAAATATTGGAGTGATACCACTTGATACCCCTAATGAAGCAATGAAATAGCCCATGAAAGTTTTTGGAATTAAAAATGGAATTAGAGCCCATCAACTCGAAAATGAGTTGCTTACGTTGGAGTCCAATAATTTTTCTTCCATTGAAGATTTTTTGTCCAAGTTCAAGACCTTTAGACTTCTCTTAGAAGGTTTTAAGGTTAAGAAATAAGATGGTAGCCTTATCTATTCCATTCTTACCAAGTTGGGACCACCCTACTCTGTGTTTGTTTCCACCTTCCATTCTACTAGAGAAGCCTTTATTTGTCAAAGACAAGACTACGAGTCCCTCTTTTTTTGATGCCTTCTGTGATTTTTAAATAAGAGAATAAGAAAAACTCTTACATCTTGGTCTTCTTAATCTTATAAACTCTTCTAAGAAAGACTTAGCCACCCAGCAACAACCAAATTCAAAAAATCCTAAGAAATAATATCCTAAAAAGATTGGTCCTAAACCAAGCAAGGGTCTTAAGCAATTTCAGTCTCAAAATGAAAAATCAATTCAACAAAATGATAAGGAAAATAAAAACAAAGGGAAGAATACTGATAGACATTTCAACTTTTGTAATCAAGATGGCCACTTAGAATCGAAATGCTTTAAGAAGATGGAAGCCTTGGAAGCATCGATGAAGAAGCATAACAACCATTTGGAGCACTCTTCAAATTCAACTTCATCTTCAAGAATAACACTTTCTGCATGTGGTTGTCAAGCATCTCGGTCTAATTATGCACTAAATGTATCTTCTTCTTCTCATTATCATGAGTGGCTCATTGATTCTGGAGCTTCTTATCACATGGCCAAAAACAAAGCCATATTTTCTTCTTTAAATGATTGTAACACAAAAAATATATATGTTGGTGATGATAGATCTCTTAGTGTTGTAGGGACTGGAACTATTCACCTAGAAATGGTCACTTTAATGATGTATTATGTGTTGCAACCTTATCCTGCAACCTTCTATCTGTATATTAGATAACTCATTCAGGTGAAGGTAAAATCATTGAATTTTCACCTCATGATGTTGTAATTAAGGACCTAAGAAATCCTAGACAGATTTTAGCTACTGGCATTGCTGATGATTCTAAAAGGTTGTATAAGTTTAACAACTTTGGGTCATCAACTCTTCCCTCAGTATTTGTTGCTCATAATGATGAAGTGAGAAAACTATGGCATGAGCGATTTGGTCACTTAAACTATCACTCCCTTCAAAATCTATTTAAAGAAAATATGGTGATAGGTCTTCCTATGGTATCTTGCAGAGGGTGTTTGTTCCGGATGTGTACTCGAAAATCATCATCAGGATAGTTTTAAAAAATGTGCCTCTTGGCATGCCTCAGTGCCTTTACAGTGCGTGCATAGTGATTTATGGGGTCCACTTCCAGTTGCTTCATTCTCTAGCTACAAGTATTTCTCAACTTTCATTGATGATTTCTCCAGACGCACTTGGGTATACTTCTTAAAACTCAAGAGTGAAGTATTTAACATGTTCTTGGCCTTTAAGGCCTTTGTTGAAAAACAATCTGGACATCAAATTCTTAAGCTAAGATCTGATAATGGCGGAGAATATGTTAACAACAAATTCATCAACTTTTACACTGAGCATGGAATTCAAATGCAACATATTGTTGCATATAATCCACAACAAAATGGTGTAGCTGAAAGGAAGAATCACACCTTAAAGGAAATGGCTAATTGTATGCTTCAATCTAAAGGACTTAGTCTTAATTTTTTAGCAGAAGCAATTAACTGTGCAAATTACATAGTAAATCGCACTCCTACTAAGGTTTTAAATAATATCACTCCAGAAGAAGCATGGAGCTCAATTAAACCAGATGTAAGTCACTTTCATGGTTTTGGAAGTGAAGCATGGGCCCATATTC
Organism: Pinus tabuliformis; assembly: GCA_031772625.1. Taxonomy (NCBI): domain Eukaryota; kingdom Viridiplantae; phylum Streptophyta; class Pinopsida; order Pinales; family Pinaceae; genus Pinus; species Pinus tabuliformis. The sequence goes on along the minus strand of CM062807.1, from coordinate 1,031,062,079 downwards.
CAGATGTGAAACATAAACCTTTAGAACCTAAGAGTGAAAAATGTATTTTTGTTGGATATTTTGAAGATGTTAAAAGATATAGAATTATTCCACTTAAGTCCAAAAATGTTATCATTAGAAGAGATGTAAATTTTGCTGAAAATATATTGGCCTATGAGCCTAGTTCGGTGGATGTGCCACCTCTCTCTATCCCTTCTACTTCTGAAAACATTTGTTCTTTAGATGATGACAGCGAGGATGACAATCCTCCCCCACCTTCTCAGGATCCTCCTTCAGCTCCTCAGCTTCCTAAATGGGTCTATGCTAGTTGCAATGCAGCAGGTGCTCTTGCAAGTGATCCTACAGATCAGTGACGTACACATTCTCAGTTTGATACAACCTCTTATTTACTAGCTCAAGCTTCAATGAATCATGATCCTGACACCTTTGCAAAAGCTTCAAGCCATCTAGATTGGGACACAGTTATGAATAAAGAATATCGTTCATTATTGGAAAATGATACATGGGATCTTGTTCCTTTTCCAAAGGGACGAAAACTTGTTAGATGCAAATGGGTTTACAGAACCAAGTTTGGACCAGATGGAAAAGTTGATAAACATAAAGCTCGTCTTGTTGCTAAGGGTTTTTCACAAGTTGAAGGCATTGACTATACTGAACTATTCTCCCCTGTTACCAAAATGAACTCTATCTGCCTTGTTCTTTCCCTTGCTCCCTCTTTCAAACGGGAAGTCCATCAGATGGATGTTAAATCTGGCTTTTTGCATGGGGACTTGCATGAAGAAATATATATGGAACAACCGCCTGGCTTTATACAAACATACTCCAGCCTTGTATGTCAACTTAATAAATCCCTTTATGGTCTCAAGCAAGCCCCTCGGGCTTGGTATGACAAAATGGATAGCTTTCTTTTAGATATTGGATTTTCTAGGTGTCATTCTGACAATGCTGTCTACACCATGAAAGTGGGTAAGTCTCTTATCATTCTTGTTCTTTATGTTGATGATCTTATCCTTACTGGTAGTGATCCCAACCTTATAAGCCATGTGAAGTCCAGCCTTAAAAAGCAGTTTGAAATGATAGACTTAGGGACACTTGCATTAATTTCTTGGTCTTCAAGTCTTGCAATCCAAGGAAGGTATTTTCCTTTCCCAGTCAAAGTATGCATGTGATATTCTACGCCACTTTCACATGGGACACTGTAAGCCAGCCCCTTCTCCCTTTCAGTATGGAGTCAAACTTTCAGCCACTTGTACTTTCCCAGAAGTTGATGCTACCTTATACCATCAGCTTGTAGGAAAATTTTTGTATCTGACCCATACCCGTCCTAACCTTTCCTTCGTTGTTGGCCTTATTGCTCGGTTTATGCAAAACCCACATGAAAGTCATTACAAAGTAGCTAAAAGAATACTTCGTTATGTTCGAGGTATAGTTCAATTTGGGACACTTTACAGTGCAGAAGCATCTCCTCTATTGGTTGGTTTCACTGATTCTGATTGGGCTGGTGACCCTAATGATTAGAAGTCTACTACAGATTATGTCTTCACTCTTGGTTCTGGACCTATTACATGGGCTTGCAAGAAACAAAGTGCCATTTCTCTTTCTTCAATAGAAGCAGAGTATCGTGGTGCTGTAGAAGATAGTAAGGAAGCCCCGTGGCTTCATCAAATCCTATCAGAGTTTGGCTTTCAGCAACAACATCTGACTCATGTGATAATCAAAGTGCCATTCAAATATATGCAAAGATCTAGTTCAACATCAACGCAGCAAACACATTGAACTACACATGCACTTCATCAGAAAGGTCATTCATGACCATGTTCTTGAAGTGAAATATTGTTCAATCGATGATCAAGTTGAAGACATCTTTACAAAGGATTTCATAGAGGCGAAGTTTACTAAACTTCGATTTATGGTTGGAGTTTAAGAAGTTTTCATTAAGGGGGGATAGGCTCTAATGCCTCCTTCCTTCTCCTATTGTGTCATATTTGTACATCCATCAATCCTATCCCAAGTTGTTATTAAGGGGGGATGTTAGGATATTCTGACACATAGGAAATAGTTAAGTATAACTTGGTCTAGTGTAGAGTTAGGTAAAGTGTGTTTGTTTACTATGTACTTTTGTAACTTACAATCCGACGGTCACAATATGTTCTAGACATGAAGTGATCTAATAGTTCATTCTCTCCTTAGTATTACTGACACTTGATCTGTGGCTTAACAATCGATTGGTCCATGATCTCTATTTAAAGAGGATGGAGGGTCATTTGTAAGGTTATTGTTCATGAGAGAAGCTTTTGTAAATTTTCTTTCTTTTATTAATAAATTGTCTGGAGTGGTCACGTTGGCTCAGGCCGTGGACTATTTCCCTCTTTGAGGGTTTTAACCACGTCAATAATACTGGTGTATTGGTCTTTGATCTATTTTTGAGTAGTGTTCTTTAGTGTTATATATGAGGAACTTACCCTGTAAATTCCTACAGTCTACAATCCAGTTTGGGAAAAACTTGCAATAGAAAAATGCAAAACAATCTTCACTTCTAATGAAGACATGTTTTTGTTTTTTCTTATGAAAAAAAATTAAAACTTCAATAACATTTTTTAGAATCAACTGGTATTATTTAATATTAATGTTGGATTCTCAAGTCCTCAGTGTTCTTATGTGGGATATGGGGCAACACAGGAAATAGGACCTTTCCTTGTTGACTTTACCTGTGATAGGCTTACCTCAAATAAATATTCTTAGAACACTGGTTTTCTTTTCTCTGTTTTTCTTTGCTGCCTTTTCAATTGTTTTTCTATTACAACTCCCACCCTTGTTGGAATATTCATGCGAAACTTAAAAATTCCATGCAGAGGCCAACTTATTGTTTCTAGATTCGCCCGTTGTAGTAGGGTTTTCTTATTCCAACACGTCATCAGATTATGACAATCTTGGGGATAACATGGCTGGTAATTTCTTTTTCTAATTTCGAGGTTTGAGATTGATTTGAATGCAGATGATAAAATTGCTTTGAACATGATGACAGATGCAGACACATTTGTTTTTTTTTCGAAATTGGTATTCAAGGTTCCCCAAATGCATAGCACAGAACTTCTACATAGCAGGAGAGAGCTATGGAGGCGAGTAAATTTGGCAAGATTTAAATTCACACTGTATCTCCATAAGACTACCTGTACTTAATTACAATCTCACTTTAATTTGGAGCAGGAAAATACGTTCTAGGACTTGCAGAGGTCATTTATGATTTCAACAACATTACTTCTGATTAGGGTCGCCATGTCAACCTCAAAGGCTTCATGGTAAAATAGTCATAGTCAATGATTGCAACTTTCAAATTTTCAAACAGTAATGCACGTTTGGGCTTTTCTGTTTGTGTGACAATGAGTATTGAAATGGAACTGTATTTAAGTGAGATTTTTTGAATTTTTGGTGGATTATTTATTGAAAAATGTGGAAAAATTTGTGGTGGGATCTTGATTTGTGTTGTTTAAATTGATTTTTTATTGATTTGTATTATTTAAACTACTTTTTTGACTTCATATATGGATTGAATACCTTGAGAAAAATTTAAGGCATTTTGATTATGAAAAATTTACTCATCAAAATAAATCCATATAAAATTCTAAACAAATTAGATAAGTAACTAATCCATAAAAATTTTCAAAATATCACACTTAAAACTTGTTAAAATGTCACAACTCTAGATGAAATGGGCTACTTATTGGCTAGTTAGGGTCCACTTCGTTCGTATCATGTCCACTGGCATCTTGATTTTCTTTTGCTAGCTACCCAGTACCGGGAGTGGGCTAAAAGTTGTTCAAAATGCACCCTTTTGAAACTTGTGGTTTTCCACATGGTCCCTTTTACATTAAGGTTCTTCTCTTCGTTCCACAATGCTTTAGGTTTCCTCATGGTCCCTTTTACATTAAGGTTCTTCTCGTCGTTCCACAATGCTCCAGGAGATATTCACCATGTTTGAATTGTTTCAGAGTGTGAGAAAATCTGAAATGTATTAGATGTCATGAATAGGATAGCTTGAAAATATGAAAACACTATTTTGTTTGACTTGAATTTAATGTGGTGTTAGATTCTAGAATATTTTATAGATTTGATGGAGAATATTTAAGAAATTTAATAGACAAAAACAATAATGTGCTTCGCTTTTGTTTATTATATTTCTAAATTATTTCAAAATCTACAATCTAAACTCAATTTCTAAATTATTTCAAAATCTGCAATTTAGATTCAACAATTCCATAATAAGTGCTCACACTGGATCAGACTAGACAGTGTGGAACCTTGAATTGGGCCAGTTGGGCTAGTCATTTATGGTTTTACCTTGAGCTTGTAAATAAATTTAACTTTCTGTCCAAGGATTTTTCCTTGCAAGTTTTTCTGTGTTTTGTCCTCAGCTTTGTAAATTAATTATTTTTTTGAAGAACCTTTGAATTTTCCAGGTGGGCAACCCAAAGACACATCATGGCTATGAATGGAAAGGTAACATGGATTACGCATGGAGTCATCGAATCATATCAAACGAGACTCGCCATATCATCGCATCCAACTGCGATTTCTTTAGTGGCAAACCATGGAGCAACCTCAAATGTAAAACATCAGTAGACGAAATGCTGAAGCAATTAAAAGAGATTGATATGTATAGTATACACACATCCAAGTGCTTGGCAAATCTCACAGTTGGGCAAAAGGTTACACCAAATTTTGTAAGTAATAACATCAGTGTTATCAGTAATGTTTAGAATTGAGATCAATGTATTATGATTTTTCTTCCATCTAAAACAATGTAAACTTTGAAACGGGAACTATAAACTCAAAACAGGAACTCTGGCCAAAAAAACCCTGAAAAACCATAAAAAACAGTGCTAAAAACGAAAAGTGTGTATACTGGAATGATGGTTTTTTTTTTTTTTTTTGGGAATTTTGAACATGTTTTAAAAATGGCATTGAAAACGAAATTTTCGTGCAAAAAACACCTTGAAAACGAAAAAGTGGTGATACTGAAACGATGATTTTTTTTTAGGGTCAATTTTCAACATTTTTAAAAAATGCTAGTAAAACCAAATTTTTATGTGCCAAAAAAAGTTGTTTATGAGGGAGAAAACACACTAATGTTTTTGGTAGAATAACAATTTTCTTTCCTAAGTATAAATTCAACATGTTTTCAACCATAACATGCTAGATACAAAAGAAATTTGATTTTTTTCAGCCATAAAATTAAAAAACCATGACATTATGAACAAATTATATGACTAAATGAATTCAAATGTCATTATTTGTATATTGAATGAAACATACATTATATCTCTAATTTAATGATGCATAGTAGATATTCTAAACAATAAAAATTACCATAATTAAGACAAATAATCCAACAACATAAAATTGACTCATAACTTTGGATTTAACACTATATGGAAATCAAAAATTTTATTTCAAGATACGATGCAAACATCTGTTATATAAATTGTCTTATACAGTTATTCAAAATCACTCATATTTTCTTGCACACCATCAGAATTCACATCTTCAGATGAATGATTGGATGCTGACGAAGATGTTCCATATTCTTCTCTTTCATCAACTAGTGCCCCATCTGAGTCCACATGCATGCCCACCATTTCAGGTTTCAAAATTCTTCTAGATCTATGACTCATTTCAGTAGACTCCCATCTCAACATTGTTCCTTCTGGTAACAACGTTTTCAGAATCTCTATCTTCTTGAAGTGAAGAGTTTCTCTCTTTGTTAAATTGAATTCATAAACAAGTATGTGAACATCCTCCAATTTTAAGATGTCTGTGCGGCGACGATTTATATTTATACCCTTTCTTTTTCTCTTTCTGCCTTTTTTTTGTCAACTACCATCTTTGGCTTATACACACCATTGAATGGGTGTGTATTTGTGGCATACCAATGTACTTCAACACCTGTAACATCCTCATTTTCTGTAAAGACCTTTATAACTTTAGTAACTCAGAATGGATAGCCATTGGGATCTCCATCTGCTAGCATTGCAATCATGCAACCCTCCTTAATATCTTGTACTGAACCCTTGTAAAGGTCTTCCATGGCTTCACGTTGTGCAGGACATCTTCTGGAACCAATATACATCTCTCTTTCCTCTGCCTATGAAGAATTAATAATACCTTGAGATTGTTGTTGTTCAACAATGTTTGTTTCCTCATGTTCATTCGACACATGTTGTGGCCAAATAAATGGATTTTTCAAAGGTATATCTTCATTTGTTGTTGTTGAAATGATATCACTTTGATAACTGAAAAATGACTCCCACCAAACTGAGTCAGCAATGTCAAAGTACTCATATGTATATCTAATACATTTTTTAATTTCTTGCAGGCAATTAGAATAATTTATATCTCTATTCTATCTTCGTGCATTATGAACTTCACCAACTGATTATAATGACAATATTTTTGATGCAAATATTGGATGATTTGGAATGAACTTTAAAAATTCCAAACCTGATGACGGTGCCTATTCTGCAGTAGTTGAATACTTCTTGCCCCATATTAATGTTTTCCCATCAATTTTTTTGATACGAAATTGATGTTGGAAGCTAATGTCATTAAGTTGTTCAATGCATTTCTCCTCACCATGCGATCCCAGAATAAGCCTTCGCATGTCAATAGTTTCTTCCCACACATCAAAAGTAAGCTCTGGCATGTATGATTTCTTAATACATTCAATTAATGATGGCAAGCTCCCAACTTCCTTCCTCTTCAATGTGACAGAAAAATGATTGAACATCTGATCAATATGGTCATCAGTGTGCCCAACAAGAAGGAAACCAACCTTTACCTTCTGAAAAATTCTCAATTCAACAAGCATGTTTAGATATCCAAAAACAAACTGATTTTTGCTTTCACGGCAAGTGTTGTTCAATTGTAGATACAAAACTTCAGGAAGATTACCAGACCAATGAGAAAGAAAATCATGAATTATGGTTATTGTCAAATTTGCATCATTATGAATATTTGGAGCTGCGAAGTACACCCTTGGCAACATTTTTCCATTGAAGACCATATAACCGACCAAGTGATACTGAATAAAATTTTCCTCCTGTAAATTTTTGGGTGTGCGAACAAAAAGTGGTAAAAGTGTTTTCTTCTAGTCTATACCATCAATTATCAAACCCAACTATTTATTTGGATTATCATAACACTTCTTTCGATGCTTGTACAACTTTTTCCTTTCACTTGTTTGTTGTTCACGATGCTCCTGAAGTTCTTTGACAATTGAATCTACATAACATAAAAGAAAGCCATTAAGAAATATGTTTTCATAGTTGATGACTATACAATTTTAAAAGTTAAAGTTATGAATGCTTACCTCTTTCCGACCCTTCACATTTGTTCATTTTTTATTTAAGAGAAGCATATGTGCTACAAATCCCCATCCTTGTCTTCTTAGGAATACGAACATTCTTGAATTATTTCTTCCATAACTTCACAAAATATTGATATGTAATAAACCAGCCATGTCCCTCAGCACCTTCTATATATTCTTTGTATAGGTTGTAGATTTCTCATCTTGAAAATTTATTTGGAATATGTATTGTCTCTCTATTTGGCATACACTCTCCATGCTTTGAAAATAAATCTTTCATCCATGACATTGCAGTGTTTGATAATGGCCCAAACTATCTTTTATGACATACTTCTGAATAAAATGTGGGATCATTTTCTAGCTTTTCTTGAATTCTCGAGAGACGAAAATTCCCCATCGAATGAAACATTTTGAAAGCCTTTCTACATATAAATAAAGACCCAATATGATAATCATAACTTGACAATGTAGATTGCATGCACCCAACTAAATATGAATTTTGCATGCTTTTAGTCATTAACAAATATCTCTTCCTTCTCTCTAATGCAAATTTGGAATCCATATGTTTCAAGCAATCTTTTTGACAACATTCACTTAAAATGAGAGCATTGATAGAACTTCTTCTCGTCAGATATTCTGTCCTACCCCTTGTATAACTAGAACATCTTACATTGATACGAAAAGATTTTCTCCTACTCCTCGATACAATATTTCTTAGCAATATCTCCATCATTGGATCATCATTTGTATAAGCATTTTCATCATCGTTAAGAGGAATGTTATCCACACTATGATCAGTTGTGCTTTTCAAATACTGACTTGGACGATATTCTTCATCTTCCACTTCTTCAGTGCTACTGTCATAGTCCTTACAATTGGGACTAAATGGAAAATTTGACTCAATGTTTATTGGATATTCTTCCTCACGTGCATTGTCAGTGTTGCTCTCATAGTCCATAGAATTAGGACTACATCGAAAATGTGACTGTTTACTTACTGAAAAATCTACATCCTGTCCTTTGTCACTGCTACCTTTCTATTTATTAGGATTAGGACTAAGTGCTTCGTCCTGTCCTTCATCACTACTGCTCTCATAGTCCATAGGATTAGGACTAAGAGGACACCGTGACACTCCATTCTTTTCAAAATTTTCACCATGCTCTTCATCACTACTACTCTCATAGTCCATAGGATTAGGACTAAGTGGAGACCGTGACACTCCATTATTTTGAAATTTGTCATCATGTTCTTCATCACTGCTAGTCTAATAGTCCATTGGATTAGGACTAAGAGGACACCAGGACACTCCATTCTTTTGAAATTTTTCATCATGCTCTTCATCACTGGTGCTCTCATAGTCTTAAGAATTAGGACTATGAAATTATTTTCAATTAGGACTAAGTGGACACCGTGACACTCCATTATTTTGAAATTCATCATCATGCTCTTCATCACTGCTGCTCTCATAGTCTTTAGAATTAACACTAAGTGGACACCGTGACACTCCATTCTTTTGAAATTCGTCATCATGCTCTTCATTACTGTCGTTCTCATAGTCCTTAGAATTAGGACTAAATGGACACCGTGACACTCCATTCTTTTGAAATTCGTCATCATGCTCTTCATCACTGCCACTCTCATAGTCCTTAGAATTAGGACTAAGTGGACACCGTGACACTCCATTCTTTTGAAATTCGTCATCATGCTCTTCATCACTACCGCTCTCATAGTCCTTAGCATTAGGACTAAGTGGACACCGTGACACTCCATTCTTTTGAAATTCGTCATCATGCTCTTCATCACTGTCGCTCTCATAGTCCTTAGAATTAGGACTAAGTGGACACCGTGACACTCCATTCTTTTGAAATTCGTCATCATGCTCTTCATCATTGCCGCTCTCATAGTCCTTAGAATTAGGACAAAGTGGACACCGTGACACTCCATTCTTTTGAAATTCGTCATCATGCTCTTCATCACTGCCGCTCTCATAGTCCTTAGCATTAGGACTAAGTGGACACTGTGACACTCCATTCTTTTGAAATTCGCCATCATGCTCTTCATCACTGCCGCTCTCATAGTCCTTAGCATTAGGACTAAGTGGACACCGTGACACTCCATTATTTTGAAATTCGTTATCATGCTCTTCATCACTGCCACTCTCATAGTCCTTAGGATTAGGACTAAGTGGACACCGTGACACTACATTATTTTGAAATTCATCATCATGCGCTTCATCACTGCTGCTCTCATAGTCCATAGGATTAGGACTAAGAGGACACCTTGAAACTCCATTCTTTTGAACACACTCCATTCTTTTGAAATTCATCATCATGCTCTTCATCACTTCTTCTCTCATAGTCGTTAGAATTAGGACTAAGTGGACACCATGACACTCTATTTTTTTGAAATTCGTCATCATGCTCTTCATCATTGCTGCTCTCATAGTCAATAGGATTAGGACTAAGAGGACATTGTGACACTCCGTTCTTTTGAAATTCGTCATCATGCTCTTCATCACTGTTTCTTTCATAGTCCATAGGATTAGGACTAAGAGGACACCGTGACACTCCATTATTTTGAAATTGGTCATCATGCTCTTCATCATTGTTGCTCTCAGTCCTTAGAATTAGGACTAAGTGGAATCCGTGACTCTTTATTTATTTGAAATTATCCATCCCCTCTTTCATCAGTGCTACTTTCATAGTACTTAGGATTAGGACTAAGTGGAAGAATTGACTTTCTATTCATAGTGGAAGAATTTATGTTATATTCATCAATATGATTAGAGTTGTTACGTGATGAAGACGTTAATGCTTTACAAAGCGAAACTTCACTATCAGAAGAATCCATCCCTTTCAAATAGAAGAGGTTGAATAATACAAATGTAGACTCTCCTAAAGATATTATATAGCTTAGAGAATGAAATTTTCCCTCCAAAAATTATGTTTCATATATTTCCCTTCATTATTTTATTTTACAATTTATTAAAAAATGTTAGCTAATTTTTTTTATGAAATAAATATTTAAATTTAAAATTGTAAACTAAAACCTTTATTTAAATTATTTTAATAGTTAAACTATCTAATATTTATTAAACAATTGATTTTTTTTTAAATTTTTATAATACCTTCTAAAACAAATTAATCCCACATTCACTGCATTGTAAAACAATTCCATAATATTCGCTTTATCATAGTTTCCTATATTGCCATAAAAAAATTAACATGTTAATTTTTTTTTAGAACAAAGTAATCCCACATTTACCGTATGGTAAAACATCTCCATAATTTCACCTATATAATAAATTTCATTATCACTATTACTCACATCTCATCAAGGTTTTCTGAGGTTCATTGAAAGACTTGGAGCGAATTTGTAGAGCAGTTATATTGCTATCAACATATTCAACAGAAAATTCTCGCAATTGAAAGGTTAATTAATTTTTTCCTTGTAAATTTTAATATTAGATAAGTTTAATAATTTTTATTTTTATTTTTATTTTTTTAAATTAAAATTTTTGCGGACAAAATTTACTCACTACGTCCGCTGTGGGCATGGTGGGCCTGGTAAAGCTCATGGCGGCCAAACGGGTTAGGTAATGCTCACGGTAGCCAAACGGGCCCGTATGTTATGGGCGATGGGGATGGATGGCCCGCCCGCCCGTGTGTTGGCAGGGAAATTCTTAGAATTGCCCCGCCACCCCGCAAGTGGGCGGGCTGTCAGGGTGGCGCAGGAGGAGGTTGTGGCAGCTAAGAATCGCCCCACCACCCCGCGGGCGGGCGGGCGGGCCACTGGGGTGGCGCGAAGGGGCTTCTGTAGTGCCCTTCCCCCCCCGTGCCACCCCAGCAGCCCGCCCGCCCGCGGCAGCCACCCCCCACGCCACCCCAGCGGCCCACCTGCCCATAGGGTGGCGGGGCAACTCAACAATCGCCTCACCACCCCGTGGGCAAGCGAGCTACCAGGGTGGCGCAGGAGGAGGTTGTGGCAGCTGAGAATCACCCCACCACCCCACGGGTGGACGGGCCGCCGGGGTGGCACGAGGGGGCTGCCGCAGTGCCCCCCTGTGCCACCTCGGCAGCCCTCCCGCCTGCGGGGTGTCGCTCCGCCACCCCGCAGGCGGGCTGACCGCCGGGGCCCCCCCTGTGCCACCCTGGCGGCCCGCCCGCCCGCGGGGTGGCGCCCCGCCAGCTCCGCCATCCCGCAGGTGGGCTGACCGGTGGGGCCCCCCCTGCGCCACCTCGACGGCTCTCCCGCCCGCGGGGTGTTGCCCCGCCACCCCGCAAGCGGGCTGATCGTTGGGGTGGCGTGTGGGGGAGCTGTTTTTTTGCCAAAATTGTTATGATTTATAAAATTAATTATTATTTATCATTTTCGTTGTTAATTTAAGTTAATATGTTTTCGTCATTTACTGATTTATGTGTTTCTTTTTTTCAGGAAAATGGCATCAAAGAAGATTTTTGTGAATTTTTCTGGACCAAAGACTCTTAAAGGTGGATCTTCAAAAAACATTGGTGACCAAACCCCACCTAAGCTGATGGCTACAAATCTTTCAAGTGCCTCAAATGATAAGAAGATGATTTCGTACTGGAAGAAATAAAAAAAAGTGAAACTTCCATAAAAAATCTGGTATGTGAAAGAAAGAGAAAGCAAAAATGTACAAATATATCTATTTGTTGATATACCTAATGATAATGAAATTTATGACTTGATGGGAAGAGTCATAAACGTGTTCGGTACTGGACAGTGAAGTTGTTTACATCTTATAAAACCGCCCAAGTCACATGAAAGGATTAAATAGCAGTTATCATATTCATTGTATGACACGAGAGAGGTATCTACAAAGTTGTGTAAACAAATCATAAATGAAATGAAACAAAATATCGTAAGTATTGTTATTTATATTTGTGTTTTGCATTCTTGTAACTGTCTCACTATATTTTTTTAACTTCGTTTTTATTGACATATGATATTTTGTTTGACAGAATTTTGTTGAAAGTTGTTCAATTAGGTTGGGAGGCATTCATTTCATAGAGCATGATATTATGAAAGTTGTCAGTAGTTTCTAATCAGTGTCAAAAGAAGATATGAAAAACAAGCAAAATGTAGTAATTCATGATGCTACAAAACTACATCCAATGGATCATAAACAAAGGCCTTTAGTAAATAAATCTAGCAATAGTAGACAAGTTACTTTTGAAGACGAGGAAGTTGAAACTGGCAGTGAAGAATATGTTGTCGTTACTGAAGATGACATTGGAACTGAGAAGAGTCATAAAAGGCCAAAAGTAACAATGCCCAAGAATAAATCTGTTACAGTTAATGATGAGAATGTTATGAAGAAGAAAAGTAAAGTTGAACATTTTGAAGTAGTCATTACCAACAGTCAAGAACTGAGTGAGACTTCAAAATAAAGCAGATAAATCATTATACTAGGCGCTGATTTAGAGGATGGCATTATCAAAACAAAACAAAATTCCATTCGACAGAACTTGACAAAGAGAAACTTACTTGAGGGTGGTCATACATTTCAGCTTAATGTCAGACAAATCTATAAGGCAAGTGAAGGACAATGTCAATATCAAATCAGAAAGTCACATCATCTGCATGTTCACAACTTGAAGACATTGATGAGGTACAATCCATATGCTCATGTGGTTAATTATGTGCTTCTTGTTGATCCAATTCAAGTTCCCAACAAAGAAGCATTTGATAAGTCAAAATGTTTTGAATACAATTATTATGTGCTTGGGGGTAACTATTCTGTAGAAGCTCAAAGACAATTGATAGAGGAATGTCCCAATAACCCACGTTTTGAAACAATGAAATGTATCATTTATGCTGGTTTATCATATATAGAAGAAAAGTTAGTGGCATGGGATTATAACTCAGATAATGAATATAGGATGTTTATGACTTTCATCCAAAGAGTTAGATTTATTCATACTGAATTTGAAGAAAAATGTGGTGGAGATATGATAAATGTTACTGTAGATTCTGAAAGGAATGTTGTATGGAAATAGGTTATCCAATTGAAGAGAAAATCAATTCAAAAGGTGGAAAAAGTGGAAAATTTAGTGATTTATTCAGAGGCGTTGATAACATTTTTCAGTTGGCATTTAGAATTAGAGAGATATGGGAGTTGATTAATAAGATTTTTAGCATGTGGGAGAACATTTGCATTAAAAACTAGAAGGTCAAAAAGTCTAAGCCATTGATATATAGCAACAATAAATCAGGTCCTAAAATGAAGTAGCTTCCAGAGGATATGACTATCACACCTTGGAGATCATTACAAGGAGTGAAGGATGAAAAAATTGTAAAAGAAATATTATCTCGTGTGAGATCAGGGGAATTATCATTGGATGAAATGTGTGAAGAATTTCAAAAGTAAGTTTGTTGAATTATTTTTATTTATTTCTAGATTATAATTTTATTTTAAATATAACATATTGTTCTTGGTAGTATTTGTTATACATATCATTATATTAACTTTTTAAACTTTATCTATGCAGTGATAAAGTTTACATGAAAATTCAAGAACAAATGGTTAAATTGTTGAATTAAGATGGTTAGGATGATGTTGTATGCAACTATCTAGATTCAAGTTTTACATCAACATTAAAAATTTTTTATCTTGCATTTTAAAAAGTATGTTGATTTATACACTCATCTTTATTCATCTGTGTACTATTTTTAATTTATAACTTACACATATATTTGTTTATTTTATAAAAGATAATGAAGGATGATAATGGAGCACCAAATAGTTTCAGAACCTTTATTGAAAAAATAAAGATCGAAAAACTAAAGAAGCAACGTATTAAGAATGTTGAACTTGATCCAACTCTTACTCATTTCATTTAGAATGGGCTAGACACTATTCAATATCAAGTAATACTTAGTGACCCTTATACTTATTAGGCTCTTAGTAAAGTGGTTGCAGGATTTCTAGAAGTCACGTCATCACCATTGTGGAGATTTGTGACATTTCATTCAGACACATAATTGATAATGTTATTGTCAAGCTTCAAGGGGAAAACAAATCCAAGGATGCAGCTTACATGGTAAAACATTTAAAATGTATATTTGAATAATGTTAAAAAATTCATTTATGTACAAGTTAATTGAACTTTTACTATTTCATGTTACAAGGAAAAGTCAAATCTTCTTAACCGTGAAGAACAACTATTTATAAATGATTGTGAGTTCATCCATATTGATAGTTGGGCAAAAGATGATAGCTATATGTTTATGATTTTTAATCGGGTAGATGGAAAGAGTCATAGCCAAATACTGACTTATGATGTTGTCATGAGAAAACTAACATATGAAAACAAAGAAGCAAAAGGAGAGATAGTTAACATTTATCAAAAACCACAGTTATTGATTAACTATCTTATAAACATATGTTCAAATGAAGGAGATTGGGTTCTGGATTTATTTTCTGGCTCATGTAAGTTCTGTTATATGGAATTGAATTTCAATGTGTTATTTCTTAATTAATATGTGATTGTACTGATTTACTTCATTATTTCTTTTGTGCTTGATAATTAGGTACAACACTAGCATGTTGTCTTCAGAAAGGAAGAAAGTGCATTGCAATTGAAAAAGATCCAATACAGTGCAATTTCATTCAGCAAAAAATTAATTCTCTTCAATTTCTTTCAGATGCAATGCAAGAAATTGGGTTGAAGAAATGGGACTTTAGTGAATCACGTGTGGACACAGAATGATTGGAAAGGCATACATTGGGAGATTTGAAGACAATAAAGATCCATTAGAAGAGGAAAATGAGCAAAATGAAGCAGAAAATATTGTGCAAGAAGACAATGATGAAACTCTAGAGGACGAAGAGTTTGGATTACATGACATTGTTCATTAAATTTAAGTTATGCTTGGAAATAAAGCTAATTTTTTGTAACTATTAATTAGTTATACTTATAATGTTTTGAATTTGACATTTTATGAGAAGAATATACACTCAATTAAGGTTGTTATGCGTTAATATTTGTATTATGTGATTTTCGTATTAATTTTTATGATAATCATTATCTAAAAAAAATGATTATTATTATTTTTTTGATATGAAATTCATTAAAAAAACTATTATTTAACTATACAAAACTATTTTTTTAACATGTCATTTCTAGCAAAAAAAAATACAAAAAATTATCAAAACGTGTAGTTTTTTAGTTATATTTATGTCAAAAATGATTATTTTTATGTCAATTGTTAAAAAAATTTGTATTTTAGAGAGAATTATTTCATGTGGATTGAAAAATTAATTAATGATGTATAAATATGTAAAATATCGAAAATTCAAAATATCGACCTTCTTCTTTCAATATGCAAAATAATAAAAACCTCACTACAAAAAAGAAAAATTAAAATAAAGAAAGGAAATATGAAAAAAAAACCACTTCAAAAATTATTATATTTAGAAAATAATTATTTACATTTCATATATTAGAAAATTTTAAGTAAAAAAAAAAGGCATTTTAAAAAAAGACTAGGGTAAAATTACCACTTTTTTAAATCAGCGTGAAAATCACTACCATTCTAAAACACAATGTACATAAAAACTTTTATAGTGCCAAAAACTATGCTCTAAAAAAAATGTGTGCAGTGCATCACCCCTTTTTAAAATGGGGTCATTTTTTTGCTATCTTTAGGAAACGGATAACAATGTCAGTTCCTGTTTCGAAGTTTACATTGTTCTAATTTATTGATTTCAGCTTTCTACGATTTATATTGCTATTTAGAATATTTTTGGGATTAATTACATAAATAATTGTGACTAATATTAGTATAGATTCATTTTAAATACACATAAAACAAGAATTAAAAGGGATCCAATTTCTTCATGTGTAATTTATTTAAATATTTTATATAGTTATTTATTTATTTTTTATTTTTTAAAATTTTAATTTTAACCAACATAAGTAAAATTTCAATTTTGATGATGGAAAAATATAGTCACAGATTATGGTAAGCGGTAGAATAAATCTCTAAACTTAATAAATATTTTGTTTGATTTTTCACAATAAAACAAAATATCTTTTAAATTAATCATATCATTAATATATTAATTGTGATTAATATAAATGTTTTATTTGAATATTTTTTGCAGTCGAGAAGAAAATTAATGACAGGATCATATGATCCTTGTCATGGTAACTATACAATCGTTTATTATAACAACCCGGATGTTCAAAGAGCACTGTATGTCACAAGTGGTGGACATCTTACAAAATGGGTTCCATGCAAGTGATAACTAAACTCAGAGATTGATATGTTACAGTTGGATAATGAAAATGGTTAATGACACTTGAAATTCTGCAGCCATACCATCTTTAACAACTGGAAGGATTCCTTATTCTCTGTGCTGCCCATATACCAAAAAGTCATAAGAGCAGGCCTTCGTATATGGGTTTACAGGTATAAACATATCACTTACATGAGTTTGACTGGAGTTGCAAAATAAAATGTTGAATATATGATATGAATTTCTGTAAATTTGAAATGATGCAGTGGGGATACAGATGCCCGGGTCTCAGCTTTATCAACCAGATATTGTATAAATGCACTTGGACTTCCTCCCAAAAGCTCTTGGCAACCTTGGTATCATGAACAACAGGTAAGAATCTGCAATGCATTTCTATGATATATATATATATATATCATAAAATTTCTCAAGAAGCATGAGTGTGGGAATATTGTATTAATTTATGTAGGTGGCTGGATGGACTCAAGACTACGAGGGCCTGAAATTTACAACTTTTTATGGTGTTGGGCATGCTGTGCCCATTTTCGATAGCAAACGTGCTTTTCTATTTTTCAAATCATTTCTTTCAGGTGCATCGATGTAATCATTGCAAATAATAGTGTTACTAGATCACCATGGGGAGTTTTTTAAGAATAAAATCAGTATAGATTTATTTTAAATATGGATTTAATATGAATTAAGATATTTGATTTTTTTTATGAATGAATATTATTTAAAAAATTTGTATAATTATTTTTTTTAGATTTTTAAAATTTTTTATTTTCGTCAACATAAGTAAAAATTCAATTTTGAGGCCTGACACTTTTACACATTATATTAATATGTAGAATGAGCTTTTCTGCTCAACTAAAAATTTAAAAATTCATTACTCTTTGTTATTTTAAATATCGATAGAGAAAAGTAAGTGTAAAGTTTTATATGTTTAGTTTTTATGTTATATGTTTTAGAGTGTTTTTGATATATTTTCTAATCAAATTTACCTAAAATTAGTGAGATAGAGAAAAATAAGTGTAAAGTTTTATATGTTTAGTTTTTATGTTATATGTTTTAGAGTGTTTTTGATATATTTTCTAATCAAATTTACTTAAAATTAGTGAAAATTTATAAATTTGAAGTGTAAATTCAGAATGCTCCAAAGGTTTTCGTAATCAATTCATTTTAAACAACAGAAGAATAATAGCTATCTAACACAAAATTGTTTTACCCAATTCCTAAAAAAGCCTCTAAAACATTATTTGAAAATAAAGTTATAATTTAATTAATTTTTATGATTTTTTTCTTTTCAATTTTGGCAATGTGAGAGGTATGATGAGATAGGTGTTCTCACGCCATCTATATTTCTCAACTATTTACTTTATATGACTTCTCTAGTTCTAAACTTTCATAAAGTATGTAATATTCTGACTTTTGTTATTTTTTTAAACATTTTGTCAATTTTATTAGAGATTTGCTAAAGTTACAAATTTAAGTTGTGTAATTTGTCTAATTGGGATATTTTAAAAGTTTTAAAAATGGTTAAATTCATTACATTTAAAAATACATTTTGAAAAAACTAAAAATCACGTTAGTTAAATATTGTAGGTTACTATAAAAACTAAAATATAAAACAATTGAACTACCACTAATAAATAAAAAAAATAAAAAATAAATGAAAATTTAGAATTTTCTTTGAAGAGATAAATTTAAATTTGGTTTTTTGCATTTTTTTTTAAAGTATCTATAATAATAATGGTATTTTTTATTTAAAAAAATTAATTTTGAAATGCATATTTTTACCATTATTTTGTTAATAAAAAATTAATTTTCTTTTTTTTCATAATTTTTTTAATAATAAAATTAAAATGAAAAAAATTGATAATAAAAACATAGAAAAAGAAGGAATCATGACCATATTCATCAATCCTTTGTAAAAGTGAAAAGTTGTAAAAACAAAAGAGCAAGTAAAAATACCTCTATGTACACAATATATACTAGGAGTTTTATTTTTTATTTTAACATATGAAATTGAACCAAATATAAATGGGATTAGATTAACTCAAAACATTTCTACGCACATGTTCTTTCCATCAAAATTACTCTTTTAAAATCAAATCAAACTTCAAGGTGAAATCAATTCTAGCTTATGAGACCGAATCAAAATTGAATCTATTGCAAAAAGAATTAAAAAGTATTTTACTAGAACATAATTTAAATTTAATCTTTCTTTTTTTTCGAGATGAAAAAAGCAGAATATATATTCAAATATTAAGAAGTTCTTACAGGTCTTCATATTCTCAAAGACTATCTACAGGATTTCATACATCAAATGGATAGAGTCTTCAATCATAATACAAAAAAGATGTTGAAACAGTCATCCGAGATATTGGGAATTGCCATCAAAGATCAACCAAAAAAGATGTTGAAGCAGTCATCTGAGTTATTGGGAAAAACCTTCAAAAATCAACCAAGAAGATAGTATGCAGTCAAGAAATAGAGAAAGTTTTTTGAAAAGAGAAATCCAAGTATTAGCAGGGAATTGGAAAGTTGCCAGCATCGAGCCAAGTCTCCTGCAATTTAATGGACACATGTAAACCATCAAGATCCAAATCCAGAGCATTCTTTGATAATCTGTCTACCTCAGAATTTAAATTTCTGCTAATATGCTGGATTGTGGGATTTTTGAGGGAACTCCAAATGTTTTTGATTTGCTTTAGCCAACCTTGTAGAGAGGATTTATGAATATGAGCCTGTAAACAAACATAGTCAATGACAACCTTGGAGTCGCCGAAAACATGTAAGTTTGGAATGTCCAAAAAATTTGTGAACCAAAGTAATCCCCACAGAGCCATTACTTCCGCCTTAGTGTTTGTTCCAGAGCCCGCCCCCCAGTAGACATGGTATGATAGTTCTGAATGAATGTTGATGATGAAACCACAACCACATTTGTGATCTTTTGAAGCCCCATCAAAGAAACCAGATGGATATACCGACTCCATAATTTGCAATGGCCGAGAAGGCTTCTGTTTTGGGGAGGATTATAGAACATCATTTAATTTTTGAGCAATTTTCTCCAGCACATTCGATGCCAGCTCCATGTGATTGTTGAATATGATTTTGTTGCACCATTTCCATATTTCCCAAATGAATATGGCAGGAATGAGTCTTCGCGGGCTGGATTGGTTGCTCCACCAAGTCAGCCAGAGTTCAATGTCGCAAATGTATGGTCCCAGGCTGCCAATTCTATGCTCCAATTGATGCCATAAAATGGAGACCGAATTACAAGTTCTTAAGAGGTGATTATTGTTCTCAGCTTCATTTCCACATATCACACAGTATCCAGGGCTAGACCAATTCCTCACTTGAAGGTTTTCCTAGGTCAAATTCTTATTCTTCCACACAAGCCAAAGAAAAATTGTGATCTTAATGGGAAGAAGTGGACTCCAAAATTTCGCAAACCACCCATTCCCCGAGTGGTCAGATTTTAGTAAACATAATTGATAGTATTTGTCAAGCCACTACAATATTGTTTTTTGATAATTTGTTAGTCTAGGTAATAGAATCCACATTATCATTTCTGTAAAGACCTGCCAGATTCAAATGAGAGCATATGAGCTTCCAATCGACAGCAGCAGCACCGGAGAGATTTAGCTGAGCAGCCTCTTTCCAAATTGGTCTGTCATTTTCCCAAGTAGAAATCACTTGGTGCCAAAAGAAGATACCACTGCGATGTAGAGTTTCAATGAAGTGGTCTGGGAGGAGGACGAAGTCAGACAGTCCTTTGATGTGGTCGCGGCCCATAATTATATGGTGACCAGAGCCTAGGTTCCAAGCTAGCATATTAATAAAAATAGTTTGAATTTTAATGAAACTTCGCTAGATAGCAGACCCAGTAGCTTTCCCAATATGGCCATTTCTCATCCATACTTTAAAGTCAACGTTGCTAAGATATTTACTATTAATGATATCACTCCATATACCGATCGCAACAAGAATTGAAAATTTTTCTACTTGGATTGAATTGAAAAATCTATTCTAATGGTAGAATTGAAATTCTAATTCTACTTGCAAGAAATTGAAATGTTCTAAATGTTTTTACAAATTGAAATTCTTTTCTATTCAATAGAAAAATAAATCTAAATTGATTGATCTACTTCAGCTAAATAACAAGCTAAATTGTAACTAAGAAGGGTTACTAATGTGTGCACTTATGATTCAAAACTGTTATGTCCATTACTCATTAAATCAAAATCAAAATAATTGAATGAACCATCTTGTGAGAAGGAAATGTTTTTGTATTTTTATGAGCGTTCAGCCTGTTCAGAACACTGAAGATTAAGTTAAGTTATAAACTAATGAATGAAATACCAATTCAAATGGAGAAGATATTGTTTAGGAAAATTTAACATAACCAAAAACTAAACTAATCCTATAGCTCTCCAGGGGGCCTCATGTTGAGTGCAAACATGAAATTGAATATCAAACTATTTAGCCATGCATTGATCCCCAAAGGAATAGAGTATTTGTATTAAATGCCGAAGTCTTCAAAAACAAATTATTGCAAATTTAACAAGAGTACAAATTTATATTACTTTGCCTCAGATCTTTTTATTATCCTCTATTAAACAATTGTCTTAGGACTCATAATCCAAGAGGCAAGCTTCTACCTTGACAACTAAGAAATGAAATCGAAATTGGAGTTTTTTCTCATGATTTTCTACAGAAAGAGTAAATCGTAAGAAGATTTTAATTTGATATATCAGCTCCAAATTATTCTCGTATAATTTCATGCTCACTTGCTAATTACATGAATTGCCTTCAAATCCTGCACATCATTGGAGTGTTATAACCCGAGTTGTCTTCTAGTTTCACCATTATATCTTTTGAATCGGGTGACTTTCCAGATCACTATGATAGGTGGATATCCATGTGTCGATCATTTTCCATCTACTTGTGTCCATTATTCCTTCTACAATGCATCGAAACCTGTCTAACCATGGATGTAGATGCAAAATCTTCGGTTAGTTGCAGAATGAGTGCAACTCAGTAGCTATAAGAATGTTTTGATTAAATGTCATAAAGAAACAATAAAATATAAACCATGAAAGATTGATACCATTTATGATGTTTGAGCATAACTGAGGTGACCTTTCAATCTTGGAAATGTAGCAAAGTATCATGAAAAGGATGAAAAGGAAAGTAAAAAGGGTTGTAAAAAAAAAACAATTTTGGACTTCAACATTCCAGCACATCAAGGGCTTTGCATGTCCTCGTGCATCAAAAATTCAAAAATTTCTCAATCCTTCATTCACTATACTATCTCTGAAGCTTGGATCAAGACATCCAAGTTAGTGCCCTCTTTTTTCTTTTTAACATTGAATGCTACTCTTCGTTTCTTCATTAAAATCTTGCGCTGTAATCCTCTGACTTTGTTTCTAAGGAACCTATTGTTAGCCTTGAGCTTCTTGTTCTTCTTATACCAAGGCACAAATGCAATAGTGTTATTTTTATGAGTTCTTAGGATCTCATTCTATACTTTTATTTCCTCATGCTCTTGTTTCAGGTACTTTTTCAATACTTCTAACTCATATATACCTTGTTTTACAACATCTTCTAACTTATATTCTCTTTGAGGAATATCATGAATCAAAAGAACTTATTCATTGAAAGCATATTCATATTCATTTTGAAGAGGGGAATTTACCTTTTGTTGTGCTCTTTTCTCAAATGACTCCATATAATCATAAATTTGTTGTTGGACTAGGTTGATTTCGAGTGTCTCCCTAGTTGGATTTGGAGTTTGATAAAGCAGTGATGTTTTGGCTTATTTACTCATGCTATGATCTTCCTCCTCGAGGTCAACTATCTCTAGTGATTGTATACTTAAGCGCTTAGAAATGTGTTTTCTCCTTCTCAATTTCACTTTTAACTCCTCTGTCTTTTGGACGCTTTTTCTTCATACTCCTTAAAACGTGTGCTGGATTTCTTCATTCTAACATCTTCTTTTTCATTTTTTTGTTTAATATTTTCTAAGAATTGACAAATAGGGGTATCACCTTCTGGTACCTCCCGTGAGATTTCCATTTTCTTTGCCTCATCAACAGTCAATCCCTCTTCTTCATTAATGGGTTCAGGGTTAGGCTTTGAGGCTATTTTGCGTCGACTTCTCCTAGTTTTCGTAACCATTTCTTCCTCTTGTACTTCTATAAAATGATTTCAAGCCAAAAATCTTTGTCAATTGTCTCCCTTGGCTCTCAGCTACAGTGGTTCGATGAGAATTTTAATTAATCTAAGGTGATAAGGGAACTATCGAGGGGTTTCGACTCTCGTTGTACACAGAGGGAATTTTCTTCATACTATAGAGTAGGAAGTATTGTAAATATAATTCATTCCCATTAATGAAATGCACCAAAATCCGAACATGGTAGAAAAAATGGTGACATATCTCCCTTCACAAGTTAAATTTTTTTGAATGCATAGCAAAAAATTCCCCCTTTTGTTTTCAATGCAGTCACTCATATCCCCTTTTTGAAAATGGAAGTATCGATACCTGGGTCTTGGAGGAAGACTATCCACTCTTTTTTCGTAATTTTCCTATTTTTAAACCAACTTTCTCCGTTCCTGGGTAATTATGTTGCTTCTGCCACTATGGACTATGTAAGTATGAGCTTAATGTCATCAATTTCTCCCTTTACTCCATCAAACACCCGTGAAAATTATTTTTTAACTTCTATTTTTTTCCCATTGAATTTCACAAATAAACTGAGCCAGCCCATTTGCTGCAGCTATTCCCTGACCCAAGGATACTCCTAAAGGAATTTCACTCCATTGGGCTTTGTTTTAATGAGTACATGCATGGTGCAGAAGGAGTTTTGATCTTGGATTGTCTCTCTTTGACAAGGGTGGCGAAGGCAAATGGAAATACGGTCATAAGACTAGATAGTCTGAGGATGTCAAGTGAGGGTGAAATAGGTTGCTTGTGGCATTGTCTAATTCATAAATAAACTCTCCTTTTGTGTGAATGATTGCCACAACCCTTAGATCCAATTTTATAGGATCATTAGAATTTAGCTGATTTTGGAGAGATTTTGATGTGAAAACTCGAGATATATATGGTTGTAATGTGTATGATTATAAAGATATAGTGGTAGCGGGGTGCTATAAGTTCTAGGATTTGCCTAATTTTTATATGTATCATGATCATTAAATGATTTTAAAAACCTAATTCTCGTAGATGAAAAATAATCTAACATCCTAGTTACATACCTTAGCACATACCTCTTTCAAATTTGATATATTTTCCTCTGCTGCAAGTTCTGGAAGCTTCTTTCTATGTAGATTGATCTGGCTGTAGAATTTGAAATCAGCTACAAAATTTAAAGTTGGGTGCAAAATATCATTGATTTAGTAGTTGTTACTTTTTTTAAAGAATTTCGTTGTTGTTATTGGAATGGAATCTTATTGTTTCTGCTCCTTGAAGAAAAATAAGCCTCAAAAGTGTTACTTTAGACCTAAAAATTTATTAGAAAAAGAGGGATAACAAGAAAATGGGAAAGAGAAAAGGGTTGTGAAAATATAAACTGGCAAGAATTCTTGGTTTTCAGTTAATATTTTCTATGATGATGATGATGATGATGGTGATGGTTAACATCCACTGAGACCAAACTTTGGTCTATCGGACCTAAAGAAACGAATTGTTTAGTTTGATTTAAGATTTTATTCCTATGCTCAAAATGTTTAGAGAGAAGCCTCCCGAGCTCACTATAATTTTGACATTGTAAAAGGCTAGGAAGGTCAGTACTGCAACGAAGATTATGAAACTGATATCTAATGTGGTTGTATGTGGGGCACTCTAAGAGGAAGTGATTTTCATCATCGATGTTCATATTCTCACAGAGATGGCAGATCCTTTCCATCCATGGTGTTTTAGGAACTACCCAACAACCCGTTTTACTATGGAGCTCATGAGAGTTTGTTCTAATCTTGCTATATTAATTTTCTTATTTGAGATAGTTAAAACAAAGAGAAACTTTTGATCTTCTAGGGTGGGGTTTATGACCTCCTTATAATATCTTGATTTTCTTTTAGCTGCTAAATCTTTCTCACACCACATTTTATCTTTGAACTTAGAAGTAACAATATTTTGAATGTTATTAATGTTTTCCAGTGCAACATTCTCGTTGATCTTCCAATGGTTTAACCAGACCCTTGTGTCTTTATACCAACCTCGTTTGAGCCTTAGGTGGTTTTGGCTAGAATTTAAAGCTAGCTTAGGAAGTTTATGGTCACCTATGTTATTGGGTTTGTGCTTGTACAACAGAAGCCTAGTCATATTTAGGCTCTCGATAGGGGAAAGACCCACTTCTATAAGGAGAATATGATAGGGTGTATTGCTTTTAATTTTGAAGTTATACATTATAAAATGCTTCTGAATTTGCTCAATCTTTCTCCAAGATTCTCTAGAGATGTTGCAACCCCAAACCTCACATCCATATAAGATAACAAGAGTGACTAAAGTTTCAAAGAGGAACTTATTTCTATCCCACATTACGAAGTTTGTCATTTTACAATTATTTTCAAAACTAAAATAGGCTTTCCACCCCCCATTAATCCTTTTCTCAATGCTATAGTTCTAATTAAGCTTGTGATGAATATCAATTCCTAGGTACTTGTAAGAAGACACTTCCTCTAAGTTACTATTGTCATACATAAAATTAGCGTAAGTGTCCTTCTTGGATTTGATAATCATAACTTTTGTTTTGTCAGTGTTAACAGTCATACCCATGGTAGAGTAGAAATCCTTAAGAAGTCTAATTTTCTTATCAAGATCAGATGAGCACCTTGCGAGAAGAACAATATCATCAGCATAGAGAAGAAGGATGATGACTATCCTAGCTAAAATTGTGCCAACATAACCTGCTTCCTCTAAACAACCTTCTAGCTTGTCGATGTAAATGCCAAATAGGGTAGGTGAGAGGGGGAAACCTTGTTTAACTCCGATATTAGACTTAATATCTTTCGAGTACCCCTCATTTCTCTTTAACTTGGCAATTACATTCTCGTATAACCTTATAGAGGCAGCTCTCAAATCAAAAGGAACCTTTAGCTCTTCTAATCTATTCCATAGGTTGTTTCTAGGAACCGTATTAAAAGCCTTTCTAAAGTCCACAAAACAACAAAAGAGATTGGATTTATCATTGCGACATTCATCCACAATGATCCTAAGCGTGATGAGGTAGCCTATTGTTGAGTGCTGCCTTCTAAAAACCTCTTGGCCTTTAGCCCGCTTACCTTCACTTTCAAGCCAGATGCTCAACTTCTTTTCCAAAACAATACCATATAACTTGGCTAAGAGAGGGCTGATCATAATTGTCCGATAATTAGAGGGGATATTTGTATCCCTACTTTTAAAAATAGGGATAATGAGGCTCTAAGTCCATGGTTTAGGAACCCTTGCTTGACCGCTTGATTGAAAAGCTTGTGGATGTGGGGGATGAGGACATGACCTTCAATTTTTAAGATTTCTGCCTGGTAACCTTCAATGTCCTTAGCTTTCCCATTTGCCAAGCGTTTAACCCCAAAATCAATGTCTTCTACTGAGAAAACATCTTTCATTGTGAGCAGGGTTTCAAAGTTATCCATGACATTAGGAGATTCATAAAGCTTTTTAAGATAGGAATTCTAGTTGTGTAAAGCAATTTTATTATTATCTTTTGTTTTCCTAGTTAGAATCTGCCTCCAAAATGTCTTAGAAGCTACCTTAGAGAGGTGTAAGAGGTATAGACATGCCAACACTGTTTGTTTTCATATCTATACTTATTATTTTATATTTTCTTTTTTTAAATTTGATTAAAAAAAATTAAAATTGGGTTGGAGGATGACGAGAAGAATCTCCTTTCCCAACCAATTTTAAATCAGAATTATTTTGTAAATATTTGACAAATTCTTCTCGGGTTAATGGTTTATGATATAACCTTAATCTATGACCATTACCAAGGAAGGTAATTTTTTCTTCATCAATGGTTTTGATTCTAACCACTCCATTGTCAAAAGATAGTATCTATTTCATAAGTACCAAGCTAGTGAGTTTGAAACTTTCCTTAAACTATTTGAATTTAGAGTAAAAGAGAAGAGCCCAATCACCCGTTTGAACCTTTTAGCTTTGATTATTTTGTCATTCCATCTTGATCTTTTCTACTGAACTATGTTGGTTCTATGGATATCATCTTATTTAATCTCATCTAGCGCATTCAATTGTTCTAACCTTTTTTTTACCCTGAGATAAATCAAGGCCCAATTTTTCTATTATTTTAAAGGTCTCCACTTCGAATTCAATTGGAAGAAAAACTTTCTTCCCATAGACAAGCTCATAGGCAGTATGTCCAGTTGTATTTCTCTGTGTGGTACGGTATGCCCATAATGCCTCTAGAAGCCTTTCTGCTCAAACTCTTCTATGAAAATGCATAGTGTTGGTTAGAATTGCTTCAAGTACCTTATTAGTGATTCCATTTTCCAATTGGCTTGTGAATGATATGGAGAATACCTCCGATGTTTGATTTTGTATTGCCCCATTATTTTCTACACCAACTTGGATGTGAATTGAGTACCTTGATGTGTCACAATTTCCCTTGGGACACCAAAACGGGTAAAATAATCCTAAAAAGGAAATGTAACTACAACATTTTTAGTTACAAAATGAAGTGGTTGAGCTTCTACCCATTTTGTAACATAATATGTACAAATGAATTTATACCTTTTCTGTTTAGATGGAGGATTGATTGGAACAACTAAATCTAGAACCCATTTTTCAAAAGGCTCTACAAGTACCTATGGTTGTAGAGGCATCTCGTCTGATAGAACTAGCTTTCCCATTATTTGGTAGTTATCACATCCCTTGACATATTCCTTGGCATCTTTAAAAAGAGAAGGTCAATAATATCCCAAAAGGACTTTATAAAGTCAACAAAGTGTCCTACACATGGTTCATCATGACAAGCTTTCTATATTTCTAGTACTTCATCTTCTCAAACACATCTTCAGATGATTAAGTCAAGTCTAGTACTGTATAATTCTCCATCTATCCAAGAATAAGGTGCACTTGATTCGATAAATTTCTACTTCTCTTTGGCTAATAATTGTCGAGGTAACTTTCTTGTAGCCAAATAGTTAGCAATATTTGCAAACCAATGAGTTTTAATAGATACTACAAAAAGATGCTCGTCAACAAAATTATATTTTATAGGAACATCATTATTATCATTTTGCACACTATAAAGGAAATCAACAACTGTGTTTTCTTTTCTTGGTCTGTCAAGAATAACAATATTTAATCCCTAAAACAATAACAACCAACTTGTAATCCTTCCATTGGTAATTGGTTTATTCATTAAATATATAATACAAGAATGATATGTATGAATGAAAGTTTCATAACCAGTGATATAATGTTGAGACTTGTTAATGACATCTACAACAACAAAAAACTCATTTTCCATTACGGTGTAATTTAACTTTGCAAGAGCCAATTTTTTTCTTGTGTAATAAATAACACAAGGAGTTAGATCTTTCTGTCTCAACACAACTCCTAAAGTTGTATTTGAAGCATCGGTTGAAATATGAAAAGGAAGAGACCAATTAGGTTCCCTTAAAATTGGTGCTTCAGTGAATTTCTGCTTTAACGACTCAAATGCTCTCTAGGAGTCAAAATTACAAACAAACTTAAAATCTTTTGTAAGAGGTTTGAAAAGTGGAGAGGCTATTTTATGAAGTTTTCTATGAATCTTATATAATAACCAGTAAGACCAAGAAAACTTCTAACATCTCTTTGACAAGTAGGAATTGAAATTTTAGAAATTATTTCTACCTTAGATGTATCCACCTTAATTCCATCACCTGAAATATGGTGGCCTAAAACAATTCCCTCTTTAAGCATCATAAAACATTTCTCATGACTTAATGAAAGATTTGCTTCTGTACACCTAATGATAACTTTTTATATTTTTTCAAGAGCTTCTTCAAAAGTATTTCTATAGACAATAAAATAATCCATGTAAACTTTCGCACAATCATGAATTAGATCAAAAAAGATACCCAAAATTGCTCTTTGAAATGTTGCAGATGCAATACATAACCCAAAAGGAAGTACCCTATAGGAATGTGTACCCCATGGACATGGAAAAGTTGTTTTGTCTTAATCTTCTGGTGCCAATTGGATTTGGTTATATCCATTGAAACCATCAAGAAATGACAAGTATTTCTTCCTTGCTAATATATCTAGTACTTGATCCATTAAAGACAGTGGAAAATGATTTTTCAAAGTAGCTTTGTTCAATTCCCTATAATCATTGCACACTCTCCATTTTCCACTGTTCTTTGGAACAATCACCAAAGGTGAAACCCATTGACTATCTGATATTGGATAAATGAAATTCAAATTAAGTAACTTTTGTAATTCCTCATTAAATTTTTCTCTCGGATTAGGATTCATCCTTCTCTGAGGTTGTCTAACCGGTTTGTAATTTTCTTGGATATAAATATGATGCATACAAGTTTTAGTATCAATTCCCTTCATATCAATGTGTTCCCATGCATAAGTATAGGAATATTTTTGTAGCATCTTTATCAACTTTCCGTTTTGAAATTATTCCAAGTTATTATTGATATTTAATGTTTTACCTTTAAAGATTTCTACTAAATATTTGTCGAACTTTTCCATAGAATACAAAGTCATTTGATGAGATGATAAATATTCAATATGACATTGTTCTTGATAATTCTAATATTGTTCAAAATATGAGGAAGAACCATTAATATTCATCAAATTTATTAATTAATCTTCCTCACCTATTTGTGAAAGAGTAAATATTGGTTGAATATCATCAAAGTCTTCATTATCATCATCTATCCAAACTTCACTTACTATTTCAATTATTGCTTTTGCAAGTGGATACCATGTGGATTTCTTAGTAGAGCTACCATTAGAGATATCATATATCACCAGATCTACAACTTATGAATGCATGAGCTGTAGCTAGCCAGGGCTTGCCAAGGATCAATGGATGACCTCCTAAACTATTCTTGGGAGTTAAAATCGTAAAATCAACCAGATACTCTCATGAATCCAAAGAGACAGACACGTCCTCTAATATACCATCTGGTTTGATAACAGATCTATCTGCTAATTTGAATAATGTTGTTGTATGATTTTCATCTAAGCTAATGAAAGCAAGGACAAATGTATTTTCAAATAAGAAAAAACACTTCCCATGTCATTAGGCAGGCTTGAACATAGTCACAATAAATGAAACAATTCCATTTCACATACTCTCCAAAGAAGAGAACATAAAGAAAGAGTAAACACTAGATAAATGATATCCAAGTCTTATCATAAGAATCACATCCTATATTTTTCCTTAAAAAAAATCGATTAAAACAGTATAGTTTTTCAAATATTTAGCTTTAGGGAAAACATTATTTTGTACTTTCTATATCTAATAACTTATCCATTATAACTATGGATTAAAAACTTAAATATCATTGTATGCCTGTAAACCTCTTCTCAGGATACTATAATGGATGGAAAGTTTGTTTGGTTGACTGCATCAGGGAATCCCTGAGTCTCCAAGCACAACCCTGCATGCTTTCCATAAACAACATCTTCTTTGCCAACAATACATCAAGAAATTTCCCTGTGTAAAACAACATGCCTAGTGCACTCGTCCACAAATCAAGAACTCGTGAACTAGGATCCATGACTTTGCCAACATGCTTCAAACCATCCATTGATTCTCCACAGTGGAGCCCATAAATGTGATCCTATCCTTTGGGAACTTCACTGATTGTGCTTCCAATAATTTTCTCATTTATAAAATAAAATGTAGTTCCTTTAATGGGAAGAAGATCCCTTGATGGAATCAAGTTCTCATCCAGAGGGGTTATGTGGAAGCCCCAAATTTGAACAAAATGGCTAACTATATCTCCACAATTTTGTCCTACTAAATTCCAATATGTGTGTTGAGCCAAGCTCACTGGTTTTGGTTTATTTCTTAGTATGACCTCCATATCAAGTCACAATTCCAAGTTCCCACTTAGAGTTTAGGTTGCAAAGACATCAAGATCCTCGGGGAAACCTGCATCAAGAATTTGAATAAGAGAAGCTGATTAATGACCTATACCATGTCATTGATTATTATATATTGTTCTTTTTCTTGGAGGGGGTATTACAGTAGTAGATTCAAGTAACCGCAATAAAACCAACTTTCCTTGGAGTGGGTATTACAGTGGGAGATGAAATAAGCACAATAAAATCAAGCTCACTTCGTGAAGTTCATAAAATGTCCCAAATTTAATCCCTGGTGTGTGGTGCAGTGACTATGCTTGTGGGGTAACCATTCTTCAAAATTGCGTGGGACTTGCAGAGAGCTTACATGGCCTCATACCATTCAAGTGGGGACATGGAGCAAACCATGAAAAATATGGAAACCCCGATGAATGTATGTATACTCTGAGATTTGTAACTTGCCAATGAACTAGGCTATGATTGACAAGACACCTATTTATTGAAAAAATAGAACAATGCTTCTTTTACAAGCCAAGAAAAAGGACCATAGCTTTGCAAGTCCTAACTTTGTTGTTTTGTTGAGGCAAGACGATTGATTTGATGGTGATTGCCTTTCCACACCATTTTTCTCTTTATTCTTGTGTTCCAGTAGTTTTTGATATCATTATCAGTTCTACCTATAAAATAGGCCATAATGATAGACCACCTGCACAATACCTAGAGTCTCAAATCACGTGTCATGTTCCTAGAAATAACTATAAAAATATTTTACAAAGGAGTAAATGACAATTCATCCTCATAGGAAGACTGGGAATTATTTAGAAAATGAGCTTTTGAAAATAAAACTATAACTGAGAATGATATTATGGAAGATAGAGCCAAAGAAATTTCATCGAATTGCAAAGGCTTTCCGCTGGTGACAAATGCAATTGTTGGAGCCATGAGTTTCAAAAAGACTGAAGATGAGTGGAGCATCTCCATTCGTCCAAAAAATGGTAGAACTGAGGCCATTTTCCATGAAAATATATTGTAAATTTTCTTTGAATTCTCGAGGCACCAAAAGAATCAACAAACTTTTATAAAGAAAACGAAATGTTGGTTTTGTTGTAGATGGATCACAATATGCTACATCTAATAAAATTGTCTGCATATTTTGCGTTCTTTTTAAAAAATAGTAAAAATATGTTGTTTTCAGCAACAAAAAGACAACACATTTGAATTTCAATAAAAAAATTTGCATCAAAGAAGAGAAAAACTCTTCTTGTGCCTCTAGTAGGTTTATTGTTCAATGAAGGCAACCAAAAATAAATTAAACCTACGAGAAAAACACCTATGAAGGCTTGAATTTCTTAAAGAAAACTTTTGCTTCAAGAACCTCGACTCTCTATTTGTTCAAGATGGAAAGGAAAGTTTTAATAAAAAACCATATGCCTAAATCTTGAGACTGTTCCTTCCAACTACCTTCACTTGGGATGATTGAATGGTTGAACATCCTCTAGTCGTTTAACATATAATCCAATGGCGAAGAGTGATGACAGGTGGGTGGGAGGGAAGTTCTTCTCAAAGGGGAACTCCTTACTGTGTAACAAGTGAGATACAATTTTTTGGGCATGTCGTATTGATGAGCCATGATATTAGCCCATAGTATTGTGAGAAATCCTATTTACAGATTAAGAATCTCCATAGTTAAGAACCTTGTTCCATGTTTTTTTAAATATATAAACATTTAACTTATATATATTAATTATTTTTAAAATAATAATTATAAGAATAAAATTATTTTATCTTATTTTTATTTATAAAAGTTGATCTAAATGGATAATTAATTTCGTCATCTATAAATAGATTAAATTAATGTATATAATTTTACAATAATTTTCAAAAAAATAATTTAATTATTCATTATTTTAAAATTAAATAAAAAAATTTAAATTCTATTAATAAATTTTTTTAATAAACTAACTCAATTCCATTTAAATTCAATCTTTTTAAAATTAAATATTTTTAAATAATCCAAAACTCTCAAAACAAATTTGCTTATGCAACTTTTTCACATATTCATTTTGTTGGTTGAATTATCCATTACATTTAGAGTAGTCGATATATTAGTTTTCTTTGGTAGGATGATACAATATTTACATATGATTGCATTGCTCACTAGGGAGGACTTTACCCTGGAAACTCAGGGAATTAAAGTCCTCAGTGATCACATGTCAGAATGCCTCGCTTAAGCTAGTTGTTATATTTGGTTATTTGACTATATATATATATAAGCTTTTTTTATTAATTAATTAATATTTTTAATCAAAATTAAAAAAAATTATTAACTAAAAAATTAGGAATGGTAAGTACAGGAGACATAATCTTTGCGAGGAAGGACAAGTGAGAAAATTGTATCTGTGGAGTCTAGGTCAAGCATTCAACAATTAAAATTGGTCTATAGTTTTTCTATCAACAAAATAATCATAATAAGAAACTTCAATAATCTTATTAGGCACAGAGCTTGACCACAAAACCGACAAATTTGAGACTCCTTTAATCCATAAAAAGATTATCAAATGCCTAATTTAATTCTCTAAATCCTTCCATGTTCTCATAGATCTAAACTCAAAAGTAGACAAACTGTCAAATCAAGCAACAAATAGAAGTTATGGAACATTCTAGATTGATGGAATCTCTAGAACCTCTAAATGGTTCAACGAGGACCCATTAGAACCAAGAATCAAGTCGATGTGGAACCATGAGACTCCTTTATTTCATAAAAGGATTATCAAAGCCTTCTATGTTCTCATAGATCTAAATTCAAAAGCAGACAAATTGTCAAATCAAGCAACAACTAGAAGTTATGGAACATTGTGGATTGATGGAATCTTTAACCTTTAACTCGTTCTATGAGGACCCATTAGAAACAAGAATCAAGTCAATATGGAACCAAGGATAAGAGATGTGAGGGTTATGGTTCCTTGAGGACCAACCAAAACTGAAGTCTAAGCCAAAATGGACCCATGGCAAGTAATAAAGCCTTAGATGAAGAAAGGAGGAAGAAGGTTTGCATGAAGAAGTGGTGGAATTATGAAGTGTTAGAAGTACAAAGTGGTATGGTGAGTGGGCTCATTTAACTGCATCCATAAATATACCAAGTATGCCACCACCCTTAGCTAGTACGAAGGGAATTGGGTAGTCTTCTTGGCAGATCAATGCAAGAATGAACTAATTTATTCATGGGAAATAAAAGGTCAAAGGCATTATGATGATATAAATAATTAAATGAGAATCATGGAAGGAATTGGCGCGAAATGTATGACCTGTGAAAATTCAGATCTATCCTCTAGTAGGTCACTCAATTCAACAGGGAAATTAATTTTGGTAAGGTGCAACAACACTATACATATATAATTTGAGATAGAGACAAGGCTAAAGTGGTAAAGCCACTAGATTTTCAAGTTACTTAGATTTAGGTATTTTGGTGTTCATTTTGGGCCGAAGGTGGTAGGATGGACATAGGAGAAGGAAGTAAAAGAGGTTGAGCAGGCCGAATGGAATCCATGGAAGAGGAGCTTTAGGAACTCTAGGGAACATGCATGTTGCTCAACTTGCGAACCAATCAATTGGCAATGGTCATTTGGTCAATAATGGACATAATATTGGAGAAAAATAACCTAATACAAAGGTGGAGAAACACGATAGACTAATGCAAAGGAAGTTGGAAGAAATGTAATTCAATGAACGACAACTCTCCTCATCTTCAATGCCCTCATCGTCTTTAGAAAATTTGGTGAGCCCTTTAGATGGAAAGCTAGAATTGAGCAAACCACTTGTAATTATGGAAAAAAAGGATGAAATACCAAGATACAATGTAGAACACTCTTAAGCTAGATAATTTATGTAATTTTGGTTAAATTTAGTAAAATTGGAGGGGTTTTTCATTATACATGTAAATCTCCAAGAACCATTGTTTTTGTGAATTGGTGGATGAAAAAGGAAAATAAAAGGCCATAAAATAGAGATAAGTAGGAAATTGTGGTTGCTATGTAACCTCTAAGTAATCATTGTTTTTTACTAATATATATTTTACTCTTTAGTGTTAATGAAAAGGTTAAAAAGTACATAGTTTGTGTTATTCATAGGTTATTAGGGAAACTGGACTAAGAGAAAAAGAAAATGGTTTTTAATACACATTTTTGAGTGAAATTATTAGTCCAAAAATTAAACATAAAAACTTCAAAATTGAGAAGATCTAATTTGCAAAAGAAATTTTCTGTAGTAAGAAAGGCACAAAAAATATTACATAGACTATGCATAACAAGACTAAGGTGGAGAGGAGTTTTCTTTAGAGTTTGTGACCTAGACAAACACAACAATGAGTACTAGAGATTGTACATATGGTGCTTCAACATAAACCTTCGACTTTTCTATTTCCTTGAATTGCAATGTCAACTCATCTAATTTAAGAAGTTTGACATTGTATTCCTTACCCTTACTCTAAATCATAAGTTTGTCCCTTATGGTTTTCATTTGTTAATATAGATTTAGAGGATTAAAATATCATAGATTCTAGAGGCACCAATGTCTAAATCCCATGGTGCAAAAAATTCCAGAATGTCAAAAAATCAATTCTAGTTGAATGTATGCTTGAGTCATTTAATTGGATTCTTAGCTATACTACAGGTGCACTAATTAAATATGGCCTTGGAGGATTTAGCTTCATGTTGGGTCTCAATGAGAGGTTGTTAGTGAGGACCTCTACTATTGTAGTTGCAGTTCCCTTTGGCCATTGAAATTCTACTCTAAAAATGACACCAAGTAACCACAATAGAAGAAACCCTTAGAGGAAGATAAGTTGGAAACAAAATAGAGGGATTGAGCAAATGAATTTAAAGGCAGAGGGAATTACCATACCAAGTTCACAGATGGAGGAGGTTGACTTTCAAGAAAGACTAGTTTAAATGCCATCAAAATGCAAGAAACTCCTAGCCATAAAAATTAACATTATTAACATTCATGGAAAAGCATGAGGATCTATTGGTCTCATGAGTATTAGGCAAGTAATAGGAATAGAAAAATCCATGAGGGATTATACCTCCCAATCAAATACTATGAAGGAATAATTAATATATTATATAAAATAAACTATTAAGAGAAAACACTTCTAAACAAGTGCTACATATTAGCTTATCCTCCTAAGTAAAAAACTAGTGAAACTATCAATATATTAAAACTTATTTTCAAATTATGGCATTTGTTATTTGATGGTTTGTATCATAGTTTTATAATTATGCTATGTAAATGTGAAAAGATAAACATGAATTAGAAATGCCAAATTGTTAATGTTTGAAAGTATACATGATGATTAGTAATTTCAATTGCTTATGTTTGAAATTATACATGATGATTAGCAATTTCAATTGCTTGTGGAATTTTTAAGTATGGGTTCCGTTGTAACGACCCGACTTAAACATAGATTTAATACAAAATAAGCTCAATTAATTAAGTGTAAATTATAAACCTTGCATCAATACAATACCATGACTTGGTAGGTGGGGTTTTCGACTCGTTAAGACTGGTACACACCTCATCGAGCTATGTTAAGACTGGTACACACCTCACTGAGATATGTTAATTCAATAACTAGATGAGTGTAATCTTATACTTTTATATATTGAAGTTAATGTTAAAATAAAAGAGGATTGATATTAGAAAGGGTAATTATATTTTAAATATAATTCTGTGTACCCATGATATGTACCATATGTAACCCGGATGCGGGTGACACGTTAAGGTTTTAATGAACACTCTGAAGGATGTCGGCGAGGGGACAGGCCACTTGGCTGATGGCGCCCCTCCCCATACCACCCTGAGGTGACTTCGAGACACTCTGCAGGCTACATTCAATGCAGGTCCGGATCAGCAAAAAATTATTTACTGTTTGGTCATGGAGGTACCTCGGTTCATTCTTTCACCGTCTCCCCTGCTCCGCTGCAACTGTCTGCCTTAGGCCTATGAGCCCAGCCTTCGCACTACAACTAGTCGTCGCTGCTGGATTGTTTGTTACGTGGATTTTGGTAATGGGTTTCACCATTCTCTTTCAGGTCTCTACATTTTAACCTCAGCTCAGAACGACCCTATTTGCCTCGCAACTCCTTTGCTAGAGCTCCCTCTGTCATTGTCCCTCCTGTCACTGCTCCCTCTGAGCGCTCAGCCAGCGATATCAGCATGGTGAGACATCGTATGAGAAGTCGTAGGGGAGGAACTCGGGGAGGAAGTTCTCACCCTCCGACTGAGCAGTACCCTGAGCGCGCCACCTCCTCTCCTTCCCCTGAACTGCATCATCCTCCAATTCATAGGGCGGGTAGATATCCTAGCACTAGAAGTGGGCGGGGTCTGGCTCATTCTTCAGGTGCTATTCATGGCGACTTTGCTATCCACTCTGCTAATTTTCCTTTGCCCCTTCAACTCGCTCCCCACTCAGCCCAATTCACGGAAGAAAACTCTCAGACAGCCTCTCAGGATGACAATTCCAACTTGCAGCAAGAGAACGCTCCTAGATATAGTAATTGCAGAGATACAGGCAAGAATGGGATGGACGAGAGCCTCTTCACCTTGCATGGACAGAATTTGGGTGGCAATCAGCATGGCGGAGGAGGCAGCTCTGCTGCCACGCACCCCTCTGGTGGTTCGAGTCAGGACGGGTTTGCTCTGCAGGTTGCTTCTGGCGACGGGGGAGAGCCTCACGGCGATGGTGGAGAGCCACACGGCAACATTTCCAGGGACAAGGCGGATGAGTGGGCATGCCCAATCATTGAGGAACCCATCCCGGATGACTTCATCTAGGCTGACGTGGCTTCTAGGTGGCTGGAAGTGGTAGCCAGAGATATGAACGAGGTTGTCAGGGGTTCGGACGTAGCTGCTTGGTGTTAGGATGTGGTTGAACGTGGCTGCCCAAGTGTTTTCTATCTGGGTTTTTTTTGTTTTTGCTAGTTTTGCATGGAATCTGGTTTCCTAGCTGGACTATTTGTTAGGGCATCATCTTACTGTTTCTTTGTGGGTTCTGGACTCAAGAATTGATATCATTTTTGGTTTTTATGCTCTCAGTGGACTGGTTTCCCCAATGTTGGGGCAGTCCAGATTTTGCTGACACTCTACGTTAAACTTGGTCGAGACTTAGTCCTCTCTATATTTTTCTGTACATATTAATAGATTACTTTTACTTAGAAAAAAAAAGATATGTACCATATGTAAAATTATCAAATTGATATACACTAGTAAAAAAACAAGGCGATACTGGGGCCAAATCTACTTTTGGCTCTTTAATCAATGAAATGAGTAATATCATGTTCAATCTGATAGCCAATCATAATGAACATAAATAAATAAAAATATTATCAAAAAATACAAAATTTGAATGTACAAAATTAAACTATGTAAATTTTTTTGGTGAAACCCAAACTAATATGAATTTAACCAAAAATCCAATACAATATCCACTCGTGACAAAAATAATAATATATAAAATTTAATATTAATCCACACTCAAAGAAAATAAAATTCACTTTTAAATTTTCAATTCCAATTTCTCTTAATATTAATCCACACAAAAAAAATATTCACTTTCAAAATTTCAATTCCAATTTCTCATATATTCTATATTTTGTATTCAACTGAACATTAATTCTATTAAAAGATAGTAATGGTCGACTGCTGTAGGTAATAAATGACACTCTACCACTGTACCTCCATGGCAATCAAATCGATATCATCTTTAACCAATATCTGAGCATTCTGACACGTAATAAGCTCATCCTCATTTAATGAGGAAAAGCATTTGCAGTTTATCTTCTCAAAGTCATAGCCCCAAAATATAATATGTCCAAATTAGGTAACATAACTCACTGATAGAAAGAAGTCCAATACAGCTAACAAAGGCATGTCAATGACAAATCATGATGCATTAATAACAATCCATAAAATTAAGGAGTCGTTTAACTGGCGGAAGAATTGTACACATGGTCAAAAGTCAAAAGTGATTGGAATCTGGGTAAAAAAATTTCAAATAATTTTGTAGAGGTAGTATTTGAATCATGTTTTTGATGGTGGAAATAGATTCAGCGCCATCAAAAACATCTAAAACACCTTAAATTTTGAAATTTAACAACTATAACTTGGATTTACAAAAATCCTTACCAGATTTTCTCTAAATATAATCGGAATTTCCATAACTTTGTTTTTGATGGTGGAAATAGATTCAGCGCCATCAAAAACATCTAAAACACCTTAAATTTTGAAATTTAACAACTATAACTTGGATTTACAAAAATCCTTACCAGATTTTCTTTAAATATAATGAGAATTTCCATAACTTTATGAGCAACTCCTCCCACTCGTTAGACTACACGTAAACTTAATAACTTGGCTATGGTACACATACCTAAGAGTTTACAGAGGTTCCTTTCTCCATTGATTTCTACCAAAAAAAATTCCAATGCCACCAACTTGCAATGAATTCTCCACATTCGGGAAAACCGATTGGTGTGTCGCAGTTGCTTGATGAATTGTGGCTATGGTACACATACCTAAGAGTTTACAGAGGTTCCTTTCTCCATTGATTTCTACCCAAAAAAAAATTCCAATGCCACCAAGTTGCAATGAATTCTCCACATTCAGGAAAACCGATTGGTGTGTCGCAGTTGCTTGATGAATTGATTTAGAGCCAAACTTTACGGGTCTGTCTCCTAACATTAAGCCCATTCGTCGGCATCGGGTCAGGCCTAGATTATTGCTATATATAACGAGTTCCCGATGTTTGAGAAATATGTAAAATGATAGCAAAGTTCTGAAGCTGATTGACACACAGCTGAGGAAATGTATTGCAGACAAACTTGGTGGATAGTTCTCGGGTTTCTTCTTATTTCTCTGGGTAGCAATCGGGGCGAAGCCAATTTAGAGACGGGGATGAAGCAAGAGAATTGGATAAGGTGAGCCATTTGCTTGGGCAGCCGAATGTTGGATTCAGCCATTATGCTGGCCATGTGACTGTGAATGAAAATCTGGGAAGATCTCTCTTTTATTGGTTCTTTGAAGCTTCTTCTCAGAAACAGCAGAAGCCTCTGGTTCTAAGGCTTAATGGAGGTACTCATCAATCTCTTCTTAGCCAATATTGTATCATATTGCATTCAATATGCATTTCTAAAATACTATCCAACCAACCCATCTATTCAAATGCACCTCCTTGTATGTTGATTTCTCATAATGATATATACACTTTATATATGTTTCGAATAATTGTCATTTTCAATTTATTGAGAATCAATTAAGTAGACTAACTGTCAATCTGGGAATGAATCAACTAAGTCTACTAATTGCCATTTTCGGAATTTGGATTAGTTGTCTATTCAAAACAACATAATCGTAAAGGTTTGAAAGTTTACTGCAAATTTTGATATAACTAAACTTCAATAAGAGGTTTTGGTGCAGCTAAAACTTCAATAAGTTTACCATTCAACTTGGAAAAATTTATAATAGACTTATGCTAATGTAAAACAATCTTACAATCTTCACTTCTAATGAAATCATATGTTTCTGTTTTTTTTCTTCTAAAAACTAAAACTTCAAT
Source organism: Pinus tabuliformis (assembly GCA_031772625.1). Lineage (NCBI taxonomy): Eukaryota > Viridiplantae > Streptophyta > Pinopsida > Pinales > Pinaceae > Pinus > Pinus tabuliformis. The sequence continues at coordinate 1,031,021,785 of CM062807.1, read as the reverse complement.
AACATTTTCTAGAATCAGCTGGTATTGTTTTATATTAATGTTGGATTCTCAGGTCCTGGGTGTCCTTCTGTGGGATATGGGGCAACGCAGGAAATAGTACCTTTCCTTGTAGACTTTACTGGCGCCAAGCTTGCCTTAAGTAAATATTCCTGGAACACGGGTATGCTTTTCTCTGTTTTTCTTTGCTGCCATTTCAATTGTTTTTCTGTTACAACTCCCACCCTTGTTGGAATATTTATGTAAAACCTAAAAATTGCATGCAGAGGCCAACCTGTTGGAGTTGTATTTTCTTATTCCAACACGTCATCAGATTATGACAATCTTGGGGATAACACGACTGGTAATTTCTTTTTCTAATTTCGAGGTTTGACATTGATTTGAATCCAGATGATAAAATTGCTTTGAACATGATTACAGCTGCGGACACATTTGTTTTTCTTCAGAAGTGGTTTTCAAGGTTCCCCGAATACAGAGCACAGGACTTCTACATAGCAGGAGAGAGCTATGGAGGCGAGTAAATTTGGCAAGATTTAAATTCACACTGTATCTATATAAGACTACATGTATCTAATTACTATCTCACTTTAATTTGGAGCAGGAAAATACGTGCCAGAACTTGCAGAGGTCATTTATGATTTCAACATCATTACTTCTGATCGGGGTCGCCATGTCAACCTCAAAGGCTTCATGGTAAAATAGTCATAGTCAATGGTTGCAGTTTTCAAATTTTCAAACAGTAATGTATGTTTGGGCTTCTCTGTTTGTGTAGCAGTGTGCTGTTTGTAGGCAAGATGAAATGGAGTTGTTTTTAAGCCAGATATTTTTTTTTGGAGTTGTTGAGGATTTATGATTTTAATCTGTGAAAAAAAATGTGGTCAGATCTTGATTTGTGTTGTTTAAAGCTGTTTTTTTTTGCTTACATATGATTTGATTTATGTTGTTTAAACAGGTATTTTGACTACATATATAGATTCAACATCCTTAAAAAACTTTTCAGACACTTTGATTGTGCAAAATTTACCCATGTCAATGAATCCCTATAAAATTCTACACAAATCAAATTTGTGATTTCCATGAATCCCTATAAAATTCTAAAAAATTAAATAAAAAATTAAATTAAAAAACTTTTCAAAATATCAAACTTAAAAACAACTCAAATAAAATAAATTAATTAAAATCGATCAGGTGTCCTGCCCACTGGCACCTTTATTTCCTTTTTCCAGCTACCCAGAACCGGCAGTGGGCTAAAAGTGGTTCAAAATGCACCATTTTGAAACTTGTGGTTTTCCTCATGGTCCCTTTTACATTAAGGTTCTTCTCGTCGTTCCACAATGCAGCAGAAAATTTTGACCATGTTTGAATTGATTCAGAGTCTCAAAAAATCTGAAATGTATTGGATTTCATGAATAAGATAGTTTTGTGAAAACACTATTTGTTTGACTTGAATTTAATGTGGTTATAGATTTTGGAATATTTCAGAGATTTGATGGAAAATATTTAAGAAATTTGATAGAGAAGAACAAAAATGAGTTTCCTTTTTGTTCATTAGATTTCTAAATTATTGCTACCATCTAAACTCAACAATTCCAATAATGAATGCTCACACTACAATGATAAGATCTAAACTCAACAATTCCAATAATGAATGTTCATACTATAATGATAAGATTTAGGATTAGACTGGACAATGTGGAACCATGAATTGGGCCAGTTGGCCCAGTGATTTATGGTTTTACCTTGAGTCTGTAAATAAATTTAACTTTCTGTCCAAGGTTTTTTCCTTTTTTATTTCTTCAGTCTGTGATAAAAAGACTCTACTTTCTTGGTTTTTTTCTCAGTTTTTAAAATTAATTCTTTTGTGAAGGACCTTTGAATTTTTCAGGTGGGCAACCCAGAGACACATGATGGCTATGACTGGCAAGGTAACATGATTTACGCGCGGAGTCATGGAATCATATCAGACGAGACTCACCATATCATCGCATCCAACTGCGATTTCTTCAGTGGCAGACCATGGAGCAACCTCAAATGTAAAACAGCGGTAGACGAAACGTTGAAGCAATTAAAAGAGATTGATATGTATAGTCTATACACACCCAAGTGCTTGGCAAATGTCACAATTGGGCAAAAGGTTACACCAAATTTTGTAAGTAATAACATCAGTGTTATCAGTCATCTTTAGGATTGAGATCAATGTATTATGAATTTTTTTTTGCTTCTTTTTTGTTGTTGCTTATTGATTTCAGATTTCTGTGATTTATAGGATTAATTATGTTATTGATTGTAATTAATATTAATATAGATTTATTTTAAATATTGATGTAATATGGGGATCCAATTTTTTAAAGTGTAAATTTTTTATGAGTTGATATTATTTAAATATTTTATTGTTTATTTGTTTGTCTTTTTTTATTGTTAATATAATAAAATTTCAATTTTGATGATGGACAGACATACTTACATATTATAATGGACTCCTCTAGATTTAATAAATATTTTATTTGATTTTTTACACTCAAACAAAATATTTTATTTTTTAATTAATCATCTAACCTTTAATATAAATATATTTTGTTTAATTTTTATTTTATTTTATTTTTGCATCGAGAAGAAAATTAATGGCAGGATCATATGATCCCTGTCTTGATAACTATGTAATCGTTGATTATAACAAACCGGATGTTCAAAGAGCACTGCATGCCACAATTGCCGGAGATCTCACAAAATGGTTCCCATGCAAGTAAGAGATAACTAAGCTCAGTGATTGATATGTTACAGTTGGATAATGGAAATGGTTAATGACACTTGAAATTCTGCAGTAATACCATCTTTAACAACTGGAAGGATGCCTTATTCTCTGTGCTGCCCATATACCAAAAACTCATAAGAGCAGGCCTTCGTATATGGGTATACAGGTATAAACATATCGCTTACATGAGTTTGACTGGAGTTGCAAAATAAAATGTTGAATATATGATATGAATTTCTGTAAATGTGAAATGATGCAGTGGGGATACAGATGCCCGGGTCTCAGTTTTATCAACCAAATATTGTATAAATGCACTTGGACTTCCTGCCAAAAGGTCTTGGCAACCTTGGTATCATGAACAACAGGTAAGAATCTGCTGCAATGCATTTCAATGATTTTTGTTTATCATGAAATTTCTCAGGAAGCATATGAGTGTGGGAATATTGTATTAATTTATGTAGGTGGCTGGATGGACTCAAGACTATGAGGGCCTGAAATTTTTATGGTGCTGGGCATGCTGTACCCATTTTCGGTCGCAAGCGCGCTCTTCTATTTTTCAAATCATATCTTTCGGGCACATCTCTACGCAATAAAAAATAAAAGTAGTGCACTGATGGAATCATTGCAAATAGTGTTGCTGGAACCACGGGTCGATAGTTTTCTTAAGAATAAAATTAGTATAGATTTATTTTAAATATAGATTTAATATGAGTTTGGAGAGATTCGTCTAAATTTTTTTGTAAGTAAATATTACTTAAAAAAATTGTAAAAGACTTTTATACATCATGTTAATCTGTAAATAAACTTCTCTGTTTAATTACAAATTTAATGATTTATTTACTCTCTGTTATTTTAAATATCCATAAAAAAAATACCAATTTAAAATATATAGATATATATTTTAAAATAAAGTTATAATTTAATTAATTTTTATAATTTGATTTTTCAATTTTGGCAATGTGAAATGTATAATGAGATAGGTGTTCTCACCCCATTTATATTTCTCAACTATTTAATTTATATTACTTTCCTAGTTCTAAACATTCATAAAGTATGTAATATTCTGATTTTTCTTTGTTTTGCTATTTTTTAAAAACATTTTGTCAATTTTATTACAGATTTGCTAAATTTGCAAATTTAAGGTGTGTAGTTTATATAATTGGAATATTTGGAAAGTTTTAAAAAAAGTTAAATTCATTTATGTATTTAAAAATATATTTTGAAAAAATTAAAAATCACATTAATTAAATATTATAGGTTACCATAAAAACTAACCTATAAAACAATTGAACTACCATTAATAAAAAAAAATAAAAATGAAAATTTAGAATTTTCTTTGAATAAATAAATTTAAAATTTGGTTTTTTGCATTTTTTAAAAGTATCTATGATCATAATGGTCTTTTTTATTTAAAAAAAAAATGTTTTAAAATGCTTATTTTTTTCCATAAATTTTTTAATAATAAAATTAAAATGAAAAAAATTGATAATGAAATCATGGAAAAAGAATGAATCATGACCATATTCATCAATTCTTTGTAGAAGTGAAAAGTTGTAAAAACAAAGGAGCAAGTACAATATATGCTAGTGGTTCTATTTTTTTATTTTACAAGATGAAATTGAATCAAATATAAATGGGATTAGATTAAGTCAAAACATTTCTATGCACATGTTCTTTTTATCAAAATTACTCTTTTAAAATCAAATCAAACTTCAGGTGGAATCAATTCTAACTTATCTGAGTAAATCAAAATTGAATTTATTACATAAAGAATTAAAAATTATTTTATTAAAACATAATTTAAATTTAATCTATAACAGCAAGAATTAAAAAATATTCTTCTTGAATTGAATTGAAAAATCTATTCTAATGTCATAATTGAAATTCTAATTCTACTGGCAAGAAATTGAAATTCTATTCTACTCAATAGAAAAATAAATCTAAATTGAACTACTTCAGCGAAATAACAAGCTAAGATGTAACTAAGAACAACTACTAATGTCCGTAGTTATGATTCAAAATTGTTGTGTCCATTACTCATGAAATCAAAATAAAAATAACTGAATGAACCAACCTGTGAGAAGGAAATTTTTTTGTTTTTCAATGAGCGTCCGACCTATTCAAAACACTGAAGATTTCAAAACACTAACAAAACATTAATTGCGATGGAGAAGAATAGAGTATTTGTATCAAATGCGGAAGTCTTCAACAAAAAATGATTGCAAATTTAACAAGAGTAAAAATTTATATTACTTTGCCTTAGAGCTTTTTATAATCCTCTATTAAACCACTGTCTTAAGAGTCATAAGCCGAGAGACAAGTTTCCACTTTTTGACAACTAAGAAATGAAATCGAAATTGGAGTGTTTTTTCTCAGGATTTTCTACTGAAAGAGAAAATCATAAGAAGATTTTGATTTGACATATTAGCTCCAAATTCTTCTTGTCCAATTCCACGCTTGCTTGATAACGCCATGAACTACCTTCAAATCTTGTGCATCATTGGAGTGTTATAACTAGAGTTGTCTTCTGGTTTGACCATCAGATCTCTTGAATCGGGTGACTTGCGAGATCACTATGATAGGTGGATATCCATTTTTCGATCATTTTCCATCTACCCACGTCCATTATTCCTTCTCCAATGTGACGAAACCTGTCTAACCATGGATGTAGACGCAGAATATTTGGTTAGTTGCAGAATGAGTGCAATTCAGTGGGTATAGAAACGTTTTGATTAAATTTCATAAAGAAACAATAGATTATAAACCATGAATGATTGATACCTTTTATGATGTTTGAGCATAACTAAGGTGACCTTTCAATCTTTGAAATGTAGCAAACTATCATGAAAAGGATGAAAGTGAAAATAAAAAGGGTTGTAAAAAAAAAAAAGACAATTTTGGACTTCAACATTCACCCACATCGAGGGTTTTGCATGTCTTCATGCCTCAAAATTTGGATCAAATGAATCCACATAATCATAAATTTGTTGTTGGATTAGGTTGATTTCGGGTGTCTTCCTAGTTGGATTTGGAGTCTGATAAAGCGGTGATGTTGTGGCTTATTTACTCACGTTATGATCTTCCTCCTCGAGGTCAACTATCTCTAGTGATTGTACACCTAAGTGCTTAGAAATGTGTTTTCTCCTTCTCAATTCCACTTTTGACTTTTCTTTCATTTGGACGCTTTTTCTTTGCTTGTTTTTCTCTGTTCCTTACCCTCTAGTTCTACTTCTTTTTCTTCATACTGCTTAGCACTTGTGCTAGATTTGTTCCTTCTAACATCCTTTTCATTTTTTTGTCTAATATTTTCTAATAATTGACAAAGAGGAGTATCATCTGCTGGTACCTCCAATGAGATTAACATTTGTTTTGCCTCATCAACAGTCAAGCCCTCTTCTTCATTAATGGGTTCACGGTTAGGGTTTGAGGCTATTTTGGGCCGACTTCTCTAGTTTTCATAACAATTTCTTCTTCTTGTACATCTATAGAATTATTTCGAACCAAAAAGCTTTTCCAATTGTCTCCCTTGGCTCTCAACTACAGTGCTTCAATGATAATTTTAATTAATCCATGGTGATAGAGGGAGTTGTCGAGGGTTTTCGACTCTCATTATACACTAGAGGCTATTTTATTGATACTATAGAGTAGGAAGTATGGTAAATATAATTCATTTATGTCAATGAAATGCACTAAGAGATGAACATGGTAGAAAAACATGGTGCCATATCTCCCTTCACAAGTTAAATTTTTTTGAATGACTAGCAAAAAATTCCTCCGCTTAGTTTTCAATGCAGTCATTGGTATCCCCTTTTTGAAAATGGAAGTATCCATACCCGGGCCTTGGAGGAAGACTATCCACTCTTTTTCCTTAATTTTCCTATTTTTAAACAAACCTTCTCCGTTCCTGGGTAATTTTGTTGCTTCCACTATGGAATATGTAAGTATGAGATTAATGTCGTCAATTTATGCCTCTACTCCATCAAACACCTATGTAAAATATTTTTGAACTTCTATCTCCTTCCCATCGAATTTCTCAAAGAAACTGAGCCAACGCACTTGCTGCAGCTGATCCCTGACTCGAGGATATTCCTAAATGAATTTCACTCCATTGGGCTATGTTCTGACAAGTACACCCATAGTGTAGGAGGAGTTTTGATCCTGGATTGTCTCTCTTTGACGTGGCTGTAGAATTTGAAATCAACTACAAAATTTAAAGTTGGGTACAAAATATCATTGATTCAGTAGCTGTTATTTCTTTTAAGAATTTTGTTGTTGTTATTGGAATGGAATCTTATTATTGCTTCACCTTGAAGAAAACTAGGCCTCAAGGGTATTTCTTTAGACCAGAAAAGTTATTAGAAAAAGAGGGATAGCAAGAAAATGGGAAAGAAAAAAGGGTTGTGAAAATCTAAACCACCAAGAGTTCTTGGTTTTCAATTAATATTTTCTGTATAGACATGCCAACAATGTTTGTTTTCATATCTATACTTATTATTCTATATTTTCCTTATGTTTCTTTTCTTTTTTTTCATAATTTGAGAAAAAAATTACAAGTGGGTTGGAGGATGACGAGTAGAATCTCTTTTTTCAACCAAATTGAAATCAAAATTATTTTGCAAATCTTTGACAAATTCTTCTCTTGTTAATGATTTATGATATAACCTTAATCTATGATCATTAACAAGGAAGATAATTTTTTCTTCATCAATGGTTTTGATTCTAACTGCTCCATTGTCAAAGGTAGTATCTATTTGTAAGGACCAAGTGAGTGAATTTGAAACTTTCCTTAAAAATATTTGAATTTAGAGTAAAAAAGAAGGTTCCAATCACCTGGCTTAAACCTTTTAGCTTTGATGAATCTGTCATGCCATCTTGATCTTTGCTACTGAACTATGTTGCTTCTATGGATATCATCTTATTGAATCTTAGCTAGCTCATTCAATTGTGCTAACTTTTTTTTTTTTACCTTGAGATAGATCAAGTTGCAATTTTGTTGTTGTTCTAAACGTTTCCACTTGGAACTCGATTGGAAGAAAAACTTGTTTCCCATAGACAAGCTCATATGGAGTATTTCGAGTTTTATTTATCCATGTGGTACAATATGCCCATGATGCCTCTAGAAGCCTTTATGTTCAATCTCTTATATGAAAATGCATAGTCTTGGTTATAATTGCTTCAAGTACCTTATTAGTGGATTCCATTTTCCCATTGGCTTGTGGATGATATGGAATATACTTCCGATGTTTGATTTTGTATTGCTCCATTATTTTCTGCATCAACTTGGATGTGAATTGAGTACCTTGATATGTCACAATTTCTCTTGGGACACCAAAACGAGTAAAAATATCCTAAAAAAGAACTGTAATTACAACATTTTCAGTTACAAAGGGAAATGGTTTAGCTTTTACCCATTTTGTAACATAATATGTACAAACAAGTATATACTTTTTCTGTTTAGATGGAGGATTGATTGAACGAACGAAATCTATAGCCCATTTTTTAAAAGGATCTACAAGTACCTATGGTTGTAGAGGCATCTCGTCTGATGGAATTGGCTTTCCCATTATTTGGCATTTATCACATCTCTTGACATATTCCTTGGCATATTTAAAAACGGAAGGCCAATAATATCCCAAAAGGACTTTATAAGTCAACAAAGTGTCCTACACATGGTTCATCATGACAATCTTTAAATATTTCTATTACTTCATCTTCTTGAACACATCTTCAGATGATTAAGTCAAGTCTAGTTTTGTATAATTCTCCATCTATCCAAGAATAAGGTGCACTTGATTCGATAACTTTCTGCTTCTCTTTGGCTGACAACTATGGAGGTAACTTTCTTGTGGAAAAATAGTTAGCAATATCTGCAAACCAAGGAGTTTTTATAGATATTACAAAAATATACTTGTAAGGAAAATTATCTTTTATAGGAACATCATGTAGAAATTCCCATTGTAGATTAACAGATTATGTAATATACTAAAACAAAATACAAGATCTACTTCTACAACAAACTTGTGGAAGCTTAATCGAACATGAGCAAGATCAAATAGAACACATATAACTGAGAATGAGAAATCATACACACATGAACACAGAAGAATACTCTAGGGAAAGCCTCAGCTAAAAACCCTGCTATCTGTATTATCATACAAGTGGAAATATGTTCAGATTACAAAAAGAATCAACTCACAAGCTATCTTGCTCTCTCTGCAATCAAACAACACTGCTCATAGACAGTCAAAGGCTCTCACAACTTTCTCCTCTGCCCTCCAAGTCTCCTATTTCCTTGCAAATTTTTTCCTGGGGTCTAGTATTTCCACTTGTGTGAATTCCCACCTTACACTACTCACTTGGCTCAGAAATAATTGCACAAACCTGAAGGAGATAATTCATTTTGCATGGATGAGTTTCCTATATAGGAAAAATCCTCCAACTGATAGTACACTATGTTGGAAATAATACTGAGAGGGGGGGTGAATCAGTATTAGCAAGTCAATAATTTTTCATTTCCATAATCAGATTCATATACGCTACCTCAGTTAATTAAACTTGTGTGTATACGCAACTGTGGTTAAGGAAACTAGCGTTAATTTAATATTCAGTTAATTCTTCATATGTTGATCTTTAATCAACGCATCAGAACCATATAAACAGTAACCAAGTGTAGTAAAACTAGAACAGACAATCACACACAAAAACACAAGATATAAGGTGGAAACCCAATGTGGGTGAAAACCACCTACTACAATCGTCTCTATCTTCTTTTAAATTAGAAACTTCTTTTTACAATTTTTGTACTGGTGCAGTCTTATACCAGTACGTAGGCCTCTACCTGCAGAAGGCTACAACCTTCTCTCGTTCTCTAGCTTCTACTGGAAGGGAGCTACAACCCCCTAGCTTTTGTACTAGCTGATGTATTTACTCATACGTAGGTGCCGACCTACAGAAGGCTACAACCTTTTGTTTTCTTCCAGGGACCACGTTTCATGAATTTTCAGACTGGATCCATCAATAACATCAAAGCACAAAATCAATCATCACTGCAATACAACCATCAACCACATCTGCATCATCAATCTCTGAATCACCCAATACTAAATCACTGAAACCCTGTCATCAAAACACAGTCACCAGAACACAGAACTTTGCAATAACCACTAGACCCAACAACAATATCAAATATTATAATGTATACAGTTCTTTGCTGTGTCAAACCTGCATGCATACGCACTTTTATCAAAAGGAACCCGCGTATACGCAACTTCCGTATGCTGAACCATCGTGTATACGATGCTTTACCAAGGCCAACCTGCGTACAAACCTATAAATGCTAACTTAAAGCATCACAATTATTTCAGACTTCAATCATACCTAGATCATCACATTTACATAGTAAAAACATGCGTCAGTATTCAGATCTAGAATGTTCAAGATCAAACCACATAATGATATTTTACTTCAAGCCTTAAGTTCTTGACCCATCATTAGATCTTCATCAAATGCTAAGGTTCATCCATGATCCAGATCTAGCTATGCACCATAGCCCAATAACCTGTATGCTAGATCTTGCACTTCATCAGATATTCAATACTTGAGTGACTTGGCATAATGATCTTCTCTTCCTTTTATAGTCTTAGGCCTTACTCAATACCATGGACCAAAACCAATTCGAACCAATACTTTGGACCAAACACCTGGAGTCAACACTTTGGACACGATACCTTGGACCAATACCATGGATCAAAATACCATGGACCAAATACCACGGACCAAAACTAAGTTTTCCAACATGTATGTGCCTTTCCTTCCGTGAAAGTGCGTGTGTACGCTATACACGCATTTTGGTCTATGAACCCGCATGTACACGTGGCTTGGTTAATTGGGAACCTGCATATACCTCTTTTTCTTCATTCTATGATTCTGAACTATGATCTATCGTCTGAGTGAGTTGCCATCAAGGACAACACATGTGTCATAGTGCCAAATCTGTGTCATAATGCCAACAATCTCTCCCTTTGGACTTGATGGCAACCCCAAGTCACTCTCCCCCTTTGTCATCAAGGGCAAAGGGTTATGCTCCCCTTGAGTACATGTTGAATTCTCCGATATGTTGAAGTGCGTTGATTGAGCTCCATGCTCGAGTCCATGCTCCCCCTAAATATAAGCAAGGTCTACAAAAAGATGTTCTAAAAGAAGAACATACTCTATACATACATCATAAATGACCTTCCTATCACCAATGATTCATACATACATCCACCTCCCAACCAAGTGGGGATATACCAAGTTTGACTCATCCACCCAACCAAGTGGGGATATACCAATTGTTTATACATGTCAAACAAGAACATTACATCATCCATCCCATGGATAGTGGTGAAACAAATAGGTCATTTCATGACCTTGACATTAAAAGATATACATGACATAGAGACCAAATATCTAAAACAAGACTATGATAGTTATCAGCAACTATCATCAGCAGCATCTGTCAATCACCATCCAGACCAGCAACCATGATCTCCTTTTGAACATGTTCCACTTGAAACAAAAACAACTGTGAATTTGTACCAAGATCTTCTAAGATAATGCCAACAATGCATTATTAGAAGTATATGCTCCCCCTGTGCTAGATGATCACTGCCAGACCCATATCAGACTCCTTTCATCCTGAGTCTGGCCCACTATTTTGCTTCAAACCAACATATACGCGACTATATCCACAACAAACGGCGTATGTACATGGATACACTTCCTGGAAATCGCATATAACCACTTTTCTTTGAAACAGATAAATTTTAACAACAAGATGATGCATCAAGTACTCCTACCTTCTGTCTTAGATATTCAAATGTCTCTCTGGGTAGTGGTTTGGTGAATATATTACCAACCTGTTCTTTGGAGGGAACATACTCTAATTTGACCTTTTGTTCAAGCATTTGTTCTCGTAGAAAATGATATTTGATGGGTATGTGCTTGGTTTTGGAATGCATGACTGGATTCTTTGAAATACTGATTGCACTTGTGTTATCACATATAATGGAGATGGGTGGATTACATGTGATCTGAATGTCTTGCAATGTTTGCATCATCCAAAGGAGTTGTGTGCAGCAAGATGCAATGGCCACATATTCTGCTGCAGTTGTAGATAATGCAATTGAACTTTGTTTCTTGCTAAACCAAGACACTAATCTAGAACCCATATAGAATGCACGACCACTAGTGCTTTTTCTGTCATCAACGCTTCCTACCCAATCTGCATCTGTATATGCATGAAGTGTAAGATTTGTATCTTTAGGATACCATAAACCAAAATTCTATGTTCCTTGAAGATATTTGAAAATCCTTTTGACTGCCTGAAGGTGTGATTCTTTTGGATTGGCTTGGAATTTTTCAACTGTTCCCACTGCATGCATGATGTCTGGTCGGGTACCTGTTAGATAAAGCACACTGCCAATCATGGATCTGTAGGTTGGTTGATGTATAGTTGCTGATTCATCATTTGAGCTGAGACTGCATCATGTTACCATAGGGGTGCATACTAGTTTAGAATCTTCCATGCCGTATTTTTTCAAGATCTGCTTGAGATACTTGGTTTGTGATAGAAAAATACCATCTTTCTTTTGTTGAACTTGTAGACCAAGAAAATATGTGAGCTCACCAAGTAGGGACATTTCAAATTCTTGCGGCATTACCAAAGCAAAGTTTTGACTCATGGCTTTTTCATTGCTACCAAAAATGATATCATCAACATACACAACAAGTATTAGCAATTTGTTATTGTCAATCTTTGTATATAGATTGCTATCAGCGGACCCTTTTGAAAAACCTTGTTGATGGAGATATTTGTCAAGTCGGTAATATCAAGCCCTTAGAGCTTGTTTTAGACCAAAGAGAGCTTTTCTAAGTCTGCATACAAGTTTTGCATCATTTCCAAGAATGAACCCGTCTAGTTGCTCAATATAGACTTCTTCTTCTAAGTCTCCATTAATAAAGGCAAATTTTACATCCATTTGGTATACTTTGAATTTTTGAAAGCTAGAAAGAGCAAGGAACATTCTTATAGCTTCAAGTCTAGCAACAAGTGCAAAAGTTTCTTCAAAATCTATACCTTCTTGTTGAGCATATCCTTTACAAACAAGTCTGGGCTTGTTTCTAATAACTTCTCCATTTTCATTCAGCTTGTTTTTGAATATCCATTTAGTTCCTATGATATTCTTATCATGAGGTCTAGGAACTAATTCCCAAGTATTATTCTTTTCAATTTGCTCAATTTCTTCATTCATGGCTTTGACCCAACATTCATCTTTACATGCTTCACTTACATTTTGAGGTTCCGTGGAGGATAGTAATGCTAGATAGCTTGAAGCTTTTGAAATAGTTCTTCTTGTCCACACACCTGCCTCTTTCTGTCCCAAAATTTGAGTCTTTGGATGATTTTTCTGAACATACCTGGACGGAGTCTTTTCTTCTACCGTTATCTCTTCTTCTGGTGCTTCATTGGTTTCTTCTTCAGAATTAGTCTGACTTGATGTGGAAGGATAGTCCTCATCTTTTTCATGCTCTTCGGTTTTTATTTGCCTTGGATTTTTGCATGTTTCATCAACCACAATATCAATACTTTCAATAATTTTCCCAAGTCTTTTATTATAACATTTATATCCTTTACTTCGGGAAGAGTAACCAAGGAGAATATCTTCATCTGCTTTGGGTTCAAACTTAACAAGTTTTTCATCAGTCCTTTTGATGTAACATTTTCTTCCAAAAACTTTGAAATATTTTACAGTAGGAGTCTTACCATACCAAAGTTCATGAGGAGTTTGAGTGCTGTTTACCCAAACATTTGTTTTGTTGAGAATAGTGACGGCAGCGAATGCAACTTCACCCCAGAAGGTTGCAGGAGTTCCAGACTCATCTAACATAGCACGAGCCATTTGTTGAACAGTTATGTTCATCCTTTCTACCACTCCATTTTGTTGAGGAGTCCTTGTAGTGGATAATTCCCTTTTTATTCCATGTTCTTCAAAAAAGTCAAAGAATTCATCCGAGGTAAATTCCCCTCGATCAGATCTAAGGCATTTGATTTTACGATCTAATTCATTCTCAACCAAAGCTTTGAAGGCTTTGAAGTTTTCAAATGCTTCATCTTTATGCTTTAGAATTTTTATCCAACACATTCTGGAAAACTCATCAATGAACAATATAAAGTATTCTTCTCCACAAGGTGAATTTTTCCTTGATGGACCACATAAATCAGTATGAACAAGTTCAAGAGGTTTACTAGCTGATCCTTCCTTTTCAGGGAAATGCGGCCTGGTTTGCTTAACAAATTGACATGATTTGCATATTGTATTTTCTAGAATGCTGATATCAGGAAGATCACGAACAACCTGGAATTTGCATGCTTTCCTTATTTCAGAGAAGCTTAGATGCCCCTATCTTCTGTGCTGTAGCCAGTGTTCATCATTTTTGCTTAGGTAGCACTGTTGTTGTCCTTCCTTGAGTATGTATAAGTTATTTGGGGTTCTTATATTTTTGATAACGGTTTCACTTGTATCAAGCTCATGAACAACACATCCATTTGATTGAAATACTACTTCACTTTCTTGATCACACATTTCACTGACACTCAATAGGTTATGCTTTAGACCATCAACATACATAACATTTCCATCTTTAACCTTCTTTTTAAGAGAACAAAGCCTTTACCTTTTATGACAGCAAGAGTGTCATTTCCAAATGAGACCTTCTTTTCCTTTTCTAAGGCATTATATGACTGAAGTTTTTCTTTGTCACATGTCATGTGTTTTGAGCATCCACTGTCGATATACCACTAATTTTCTTGTCCTTTTGCATACAAGGCTATACCACATCTTTCTGGTTGCGGCTCTTTCTTTTTCCATATTTTGGGACTTAATGAAGTTTTCTCCTTCTGAGATGTTTGCCGAAATTTACTCCTGCATTCAGATTCTTCATGACCGAAGTTGTTGCAGAGAGAGCATTTTATTTCATTTTCAAGGAGAGAAAAGTTATTGTAAGTCCGTTTCATGATCCCTGTCACATTCCTTTGATTTCGTGCTTCTCTAGTCATGGTGGTCTTGTAAGAAATACATTGAGCAACTTTGTGTCCAAAGTTATGACATGAAAAACAATGGCCATTGAAGAAGTTCCTGCAATTATCGAATCTACTAACCTGGTGATTGTAGTTTCTAATGATATTCATTCTTGAATTAGATTGAGTATGATTTACCTGAGGTTTGTTGTAGCTTCTGTTCATCCTTGAAGTAAATTGAGCCTGATTTACCTAGTGATCTTCTTTATGCCTTTGCTGACTATTGTCAAACTATTCACTGCTCTTCGCTGCATCAATATAGCTTGTAGTGGAGGTTAACGGCTTCTGTGATTGAGATGCTTCTTTAGTATATCCAAGACCTGTCTTTATCAAAGGAGAATGCCGCACTTTGATAATTTCATTTAATGTTTATGATCCTTTAGCGAATCTAAGATTGAGATCTTTTGTTTTCTCAATATCCTTTCTTAGACCCACAATTTCACATTCCAGTTTTTCATTGTGTTTTTCTCTTTCAGCAAGTTGGAATGTCAAAGTATCTATAATCATATTCTTTTCTTCTAAAAAAATTTTGAGTTTAGAGATTTCTTCGTAAATATCATCTTCATCTAAATCATCCAAGAAATTATCATCTTCAAAAGCCATCAAAAATCTATAGTCATTACTGTTTTAATCTTCATCACTATTAGATAGACCATCGCTATCTTCATGCGTATAGTAGCTTTTCTTACTTACACTTTGTTTTCTATTCCATTTTGCTAATTCTTTACCTTTATCAAGCTTATCTTTATGAGGACATTTGGTAGCATAATGACCGACTCTTCCACAAGCAAAACATTTGAAAGGTAGTTTACCTCTGAATCTTCTGGAACCCCGTTGAAGGTTTTTGACAAAGTTTGCTTCTTCCTCTCCTTCTGAAATATGTCCTGATTCATTGAGTTCTTCTCTTCCTGAAGCTTTAAATGCAGCTTCTCTCATATTTGATGGACCTCCTTTTCTCATTTCGGAAGTAGTTAAGCTTCCGTGCAGCTGTGTCATAGTAATACTCTGGATATCCTTTTCTTCTATGGCAGATACTTTTGATTCAAACTTAGTAG
Source organism: Pinus tabuliformis (assembly GCA_031772625.1). Taxonomy (NCBI): domain Eukaryota; kingdom Viridiplantae; phylum Streptophyta; class Pinopsida; order Pinales; family Pinaceae; genus Pinus; species Pinus tabuliformis. Next base: position 1,031,005,863 of record CM062807.1, on the reverse strand, counting down.
ACAAGGATCTTAAAACCTTTTCAACTAAAGTGACTTCTTTTATCTCTTCACCCAAATTCTTCATGCAATTAACAATCTCATCTATACGTAAGAGGTAACTAGCTGTACTTTCATCATTGTGCATTTTGAGAGTTTCATATTGAATTCTGAGAGTTTGCAGTTTTGTACATTTTACTTGAGTGTCTCCTTCATAGCTTAGAACAATATTGTCCCATATTTCTTTGGTGGATTTGAGTTGCATAACTTTGAAAAATTCTAATTGTGATAGACTCGCCAATAATGTATTGACATCCTTGGCATTGGTTTCATATTGCTTTTTACTTGCCGCATCTGTAGGAATTGCCGATGGAAATGTATATCCTCCTTACATGATTTCCCAGACATCTGTTCCAAGGGATTGAAGATAGGTTGTGTTTCTTACCTTCCAATAAACGAATTTGCTCCCATCAAAGATTGGTGGTCTGATGGATCCCTCTTTTTCGTGGTTACTCATGATGATGGATCTTCCTTAAAGTGATCAAGCTTCTTCTGAAGGACTTGCTCCGATACCAATTGTTGGAAATAATACTAAGAGGGGGGGTGAATCAGTATTAGCAAGTCAATAATTTTTCATTTCTATAATTAGATTCATATACGCTACTTCAGTTAATTAAACTTGCATGTATACGCAACTGTGGTTAAGGCAACTAACGTATATCTTCAGACTTAATATTCAGTGAATTCTTCATATGTTGATCTTTAATTAGTGCATCAGAACCATATAAACAGTAACCAGGTGTAGTAAAACCAGAACAGACAATCACATACAAGAACACAAGATATAAGGTGGAAACCCAATGTGCGTGAAAACCACCTGCTGCAATCGTCTCTATCTTCTTTTAAATTAGAAACTTCTTTTTACAATTTTGTACTAGTGCAGTCTTATACCAGTACGAAGGCCTCTACCTGCAGAAGGCTACAACCTTATCTCATTCTCCAGCTTCTACTGGAAGGGAGCTACAACCCCCTAGCTCTTGTACTAGCTGATGTGTTTACTCGTATGTAGGCGCCGACCTATAGAAGGATACAACCTTATTTTCTCTTCCAGGGACCACGTTTCATGAGTTTTCAGATTGGATCCATCAATAACATCAAAGCACAAAATCAATCATCACTGCAATACAACCATCAACCACATCTGCATCATCAATCTCTGAATCACCCAATATCGAATCACTGAAACCCTGTCATCAAAACACAGTCACCAGAACACAGAGCAGAACACAGAACTCTGCAATAACCACTAGACCCAACAACAATATCAAATCTTATAATGTATACGCTTCTTCGTTGTGTCGAACCTGCGTGCATACACACTTTTATCAAAGGGAACCTGCATATATACAACTTCCGTATGCTGAACCAGCGTGTATACGTTGTTTTACCAAGGCCAACCTGCGTACAGATCTATAAATGCTAACTTAAAGCATCACAATTATTTCAGACTTCATTCATACCCAGATCATCACATTTACATAGTAAAAACATGCGTCAGTATTCAGATCTAGAATGTTCAAGATCAAACCACATAATGATACTTTACTTCAAGCCTTAAGATCTTGACCCATCATTAGATCTTCATCAAATGCTAAGGTTCATCCACGATCCAGATCTAGCTATGCACCATAACCCAATAACTTGTATGCTAGATCTTGCACTTCATCAGATATTCAATACTTGAGTGACTTGGCCTAATGATCTTCTCCTCCTTTTATAGTCTTAGGCCTTACTCAATACCATGGACCAAAACTACTTCGAACCAATACCTTGGACCAAATACCTGGGGTCAACACTTCAGACACGATACCTTGGACCAATACCATAGATCAAAATACCATGGACCAAATACCACAGACCAAAACTAAGTCTTCCAACATGCACATGCCTTTCCTTCGTGAAAGTGTGTGTGTATGCTATATGCGCCTTTTGGTCTGTGAACTCACATGTACACGCAGCTTGGTCAATGGGGAACCTGCGTATACCTCTTTTTCTTCATTCTGTGAGTCTGAATTGTGATCTGTCATCTGAGTGAGTTGCCACCAAGGACAACACCTGTGTCATAGTGCCAAATCTGTGTCATAATGCCAACACATTGTCCCTTCCTTTGATCTCAACTGGGTCTCTAACTGAACTGACATGCATGAGTTATTTATGAGAGATTATTCAGTTATCTGGAGAGCAGCAGTTACATGCATGCAAAAATTAAATAACTAAACTCACAATTAATTCCACAAATTGTTGGAGCTAATCTAATTGGACTTAACTCAGATAACTGAGCTAACTAATTACAACTCATCCTTATCTCTTTAACTGATGGATAAATTCCTCAATCAATGGAGAAACTGTTGCATGTCCCCATATAGACTTCATGTTTGATTTTCTACAAATAATTAACTCAAGATGAATTAATTAATTATTTTACAAACAGCTGCCAAGATCAAATTCGAATTTTTACTTCTCTATTTTAGTTCAGGGACTAACTAAAATAGGAAGATATCTAAAATTCTATTTATAGCAATGATATTTTTAGCACTTCCATTTTTCATTCCTTGTTACTATGTCCAACACTGGCACCTGAACTGATATTTATAGCAATGATATTTTTATCATTTCTTGTTGCCATTTTCAACACTCCCTCTCAACAAGAAAGGCATTCAACTTGAACCCGATTCTGAACCTTTGGAATGTTCTGCGTGCAACACTTCTCCCAAGTGTTGTTGCTCCAGCAACTCTAGAAACAAAAAAATCTCCCAACTGACCTCCCTGTTGGGCTAGAAACATCCTCTGATGCAGAAGCTCCCACTGCCGCTAACAAGTTCTCCCTCTCTGACCTCTGAGCTGTTACAACACTCCATGCATCTCGCACCGTTGCACACCTCTCTGTGCCATCCTACACTAGTGCAACACTCCTGTGCCTCTTGCATTGTTGCAACCTGCTAGCTCTACACTGTCTTGGGATTCCTGCACCGTAGCTCTCTCTGCCGCTCCATCCACATCCATCTCTACCCACTCAGCTAGTCCTGCTACTCATCGTCAAGGCTCCCATAGCAAGGTCTAATCAAAGAGGTTGGGTACCTCAATGATCCTGCCCCTATTCCAGCCTTCTGGGGATTGTCACTCCACATCACCCCACCTCATACCTGGAGGTATGGATGCATGTGCTCCCTCTGATCACTTGGCTCGAAATTTCCCCCTATTGGAGGTCTCTACATGAGTGGATGCCTCCACTCAGTCTCCTTTTGGCTTCTCTAGTTGTGGCTACTCCACAACCTCCTGAAGCTGCTTTACTAATTGTGGCTCCTCCACAATTGTCTGAGACTTCTTCTAGTGCTACATGTTGAGAGGTAATGTACTCTCCCTCTCAACCTCCAAGTCTCCATCAGTTGCCTTGCTCCTCAAGGCTTTGCATGCATCTTGAACCTCAAGAGCATACAAGTTCTTGACTCGTGAACCGATCTGCTTCACCTATCTAGTGGTGATGTGTCGAAGGAAAACCTTTCCCTTACTGAAGACTACATCATAGCCTTTGTCTTCTACCATTGCGATCGACACCAAATTTTTCCTCAATCCTGGTCAATACTTGACATCGGTCAAGGTAATGCGAGCTCCATGCTCCCTCAGAAAAACAACTGTGCCTACACCTGAGACACTATACTTTTCATCATTAACCATCACTATGAGTATCTGGAGTTCTTTCTCCTCCAAGGTACTGAACAAACTCTTATCGCCGGTCAAGTGGAAAGAAGCTCCACTGTCAAGAAACCAACCACATCCCACCATGGATGAAACCATGCATGCGAAGAGTGTGAAATCCAACTCGAACTGTAAGGCCAGTGCCTCACCTTAAGATCTTTCCTTGGATCCCATATTGGATTTCTTTAATGGAAAATTTGTTGCAAAATGGCCCACCTCATGACAATGAAAGCATCACACTTTGGATTTGTCAAACTTCTTCCCACCATGGGAAGAACTCAATTTGGGATGAGAATCCTTCTCCTTCCCTTTCTTTGCCTTACTTGCTAAGGCGCAATTTTCTTCATTCTCCTTGGATGAAGAACCATCTCTGGTGCTTCTTCTTATCTCCTCCTACATCAGATCCGACCAAAGTCGTTCCTAATCTGGCAGTTTCTCTTTTCCATTTCTGAGTATTCTAGCTATGCCAGCTCTTAAGAAGACTGAGGAGAGCAAGACTCACCATGTCATCATCAGTTGTCGTGATCCCTACACTTCCAAGCTCATCCCTGTAGGTGGTGAGCTTGTTCAGATATGTAGAGATCGTGTCACCCTTTTCACACTTGATTTCTGAAGCTTGTCTTTTATTGCCAGCTTCCTCTGATCATTGTTATTTTGATATAGATCTTTCAATGTTTTCCACATTGAAAACGGTGTCTCCTTCCCATGGAGACTTGAGACTATGTGACCTTGAACTCCCTCCAGAAGGATTCTCCTTGCTTTAGCCACACATTTCTTCCATTCTGCAAATTCTGTAACATCAGATGCTGTCGGCTTGGGGACTTCTTGATCAATGAAGTCCTTTAGACTGTTATCCTCTAATACTGTTTCCATGAGATCCTTCTAGGCTATATAATTTGAGCTGCCATCAAGGGCATACTCGAGTCTTAAACCGTTGAACACCATTGGTGAAATTGAGATGTGATAAGAACTTGATTTCTATATTCAGGAACTTCAAACTTCAAACTTCTTCCTTCTTGTAAACTGTGTTGTCATTATGACATAAGTTTGACTCTATGACATAGGTGTTGTCCTTGATGGCAACTCACTCAAATGACAGATCACAGTTCAGGCTCTCAAAATGAAAGAAAATAAGGTATACACAGGTTCCTCGTAACAAAGTTGCGTATACACGCGGGATTACCGATCAAAAGACGCGTATACGTATGCATGCACTTTCATGAAAGAAAAGCGCGTACATGTGGGAAAAATTTTGTTTGGTCCATGGTATTTAGTCCGACATATTTGAACCTATGGTTTTGGTCCTTGGTATTGCATCCAATGTGTTGAACCTAGGTATTAGGTCCCTAGTATTGGTTCTCAATGGTTTTGGACCATGGTTTGAGTAAGGCCTAAGGTTATAAAAAGGAAAGGAGATCATTTGGCAAGTGGATTGACTTGAGCATTGAAAATCTTAAGAGGAGCAAGATCTGGAATACTGGTGATTGGTTTGTGATGTATAGCTGGATCTGAATCAAGGAGGAACTTGAGTGTTACAATATGGATAAATTCTATTGATTGGTCGAGATCTTAAGGCTTGAATAGTAGTATCATTGTGTGATTTCGATCTATTATAATTGGCGCATGATTAGATCTATAAATCTGATAATTTGGGTATAACTGATATCTGATTAAGTAAAAGGGTAAATTATCTTTTATAGATCTGTACGCAGGTTCGATATAGCAGAGGTGCGTATACACGCAGGTTCAACAAGTGAAGACAGCGTATACGCTGGTTGGCTTTGATACAGATGCGTATGTACACAGGTTTCTACATTGTGAAGTAGCGTACGTCTCATGAAATATGTTTTAGCTGTTTCTGTTTATTACTGCAGTGATCTAGGTTCAGAATTGGCGTCTGGTTACTGGTACTATTTTCTGGTTACAACATTCCGCGAAGTTATTGGTTGATTCAGTATTGGTTTGTACAAAGGAAATTGGTTGATGCAGATATACTTGATATTTGATTGATATTCATGGATCTAGTTTGAAAATTTATGAAATGTGGTCCTTGAAAGAAAGAGAAGGTTGCAGCCTTCTGTAGGTCAGCACCTACGTACTAGTACATCAGCTAGTACAAGAGCTAAGGGGGTTGTAGCTCCCTCTCAGAAGAAGCTGGAGAACGAGAGAAGGTAGTAGCTTTCTGCAGGTAGCAGCCTGCGTACTGGTATAAGATTGCACCAGTATAGAAACATTGTAAAAATAAGTTTCTAATTGAAAGAAGATAGAGACGAATTGCAGCAGGTGGTTTTCACCCACATTGGGTTTCCACCTTATATCTTGTGTTCTTTTGTGTGATTGTCTGCTCTATTTTTCTATTCCTGGTTATTGTTTATATGGTTCTGACACACAGATTAATGATCAACATCTAAAGAATAAATTAAATTATAAGTCTATAAGTTATATGCGAGTTTCATTAACCAGAGTTGCGTATACACGTTGTTTTCACTAACTGAAGTAGTGTATACAAATCTTTGTATGAATTGAAAAAGAATTTGACTTAATAATACTGATTCACCCCCCCCCCCCCTCTCAGTATTATTTTCAACAATTGGTATTAGAGCAGGTCCTTCAGAAGAAGCTTGATCGCTTGAAGGAAGATCTATCATCATGAGCAACTACAAAAAGGAAGCATCAATCAGGCCACCAATTTTTGATGGGAGCAACTTTGTCTATTGGAAGGTAAGAATCACTGCCTATCTTCAATCTCTTGGTACAGAAGTTTGGGATATTGTGGAAACAGGATACACATTTCCATCGGCAACTCCTACAGATACGGCTGCTAAGAAGTAGTATGAAATAGATGCAAAGGCTGTCAATACTCTATTAGGGGGTCTATCTCAATCAGAATTCGTCAAGGTTATGCAGCTCAAAACCGCAAAAGAAATATGGGACAAGATTGTTCTGAGCTATGAAGGAAATGATCAGGTAAAATGAGCAAAACTACAAACTCTCAGAATTCAATATGAAAATCTCAGAATGCACAATGATGAAAGCATGGCTAACTATTTCCTACGTATAGATGAGATTGTTAATTGTATGAAAAACTTGGGTGAAGAAATAAAAGAAGTTGTTTTGGTTGAAAAGGTTCTAAGATCTTTGTCTCCTAAGTTTGATTCAAAAGTTTCTGCCATAGAAGAAAAGTAGAATCTACAGAGCATTACCATGTCATAGCTGCACAGAATCCTAACTGCTTACGAAATGAGAAAAGGGGGACCATCAGACAGGAGAGAAGTTGCATTCAAAGCCTTAGGAAAAGGAGATTACAATGAGTCAGGACATATGTCAGAAGAAGAGGAAGAATCAAATTTTGTCAAGAACCTTCAATGGGGAACTGGAAGATTCAGAGGTAAGCTGCCTTTCAAATGCTTTTCTTGTGGAAGAGTCAGTCATTATGCTGCCAAGTGTCCTCATAAAGATAAACTTGACAAAGGTAAGGAACTAGTTAGATGGAACAAAAAACAAAATGTAAGTAAGAAGAGCTATTATACACATGAAGACAGTGATGGATATTCAAATAGTGATGAAGATGAACAATGTAATGATTATAGACTTTTGATGGCTTTTGAAGATGATGATTTCTTGGATGCTATAGATGAAGAAGGTCTCTATGAAGAAATTTCTAAACTCAAAATTTGTTTAGAGGAAAAGAATATGATTATAGATACTCTGACATTCCAACTTGCTGAAATGGAGAAACACAATGAAAAGTTAGAATGTGAAATTGTGGGACTTAGAAAGGACATTGAGAAAATGAAAGCTCTTAATCTTAGATTTGCTAAAGGATCTAAAACTTTAGATGAGATTATCAAAGTGCAGCGTTCTCCTCTAATCAAGATAGGTCTTGGGTATTCTAAAGAAACATCTCAAGCATAGAAGCCATCTACCTCCAAAAGTTATCTTGAAGCTGCAAGAAGAAGTGAACAGGTTGACAATCAACAACAAAGGCACAATGAAGATCACCAGGTAAATCAGGGACAATTTATTTCAAGAATAAACAGAAATCACCAAGTAAATCGAGGGAAATCTACTTCAAGGATGAACAAAAGCTACAATCAACCACATGTAAATCATTCTCAACTTACCTCAAGAACGAATGGCTATTACAATGGAAGGTTTGATGATCGCAGGAATTTCTTCAATGGCCAATGTTTCTCTTGTCATAACTTTGGAAATAAAGCAGCTCAATGCGTTGCCTACAAGACCATCATGACCAGAGAAGCACGAAATCAAAGGAGTGTGATTGGAATCATGAAAAGAACCTACAATAACTTTTCTACTCTTGAAAATGAAATAGAATGTTCTATCTGTAACAACTTTGGTCATGAAGATTCTGAATGCAGGAGTAGGTTTCGGAAAACAACTCAGAAGGAGCAAGCTTCATTGAGCCCCAAAACATGGAGGAAGAAAGAACCGCAACCAGAAAGATGTGGCATAGCCTTATATGCAGAAGGGTAGGAAAATTAGTGGTACATCGACAGTGGATGCTCAAAACATATGACAGGTGATAAAGAAAAACTTCAATCATATAGCGCCCTAGAAAAGGAAAAGAAGGTCTCATTTGGAAATGACACTCCTGCATTCATAAAAGGTAAAGGTTTTGTTCTTTTGAAAGAAAAGGTCAAGGCTGGGAATGTTATGTATGTTGATGGCTTAAAGCATAATCTATTAAGTGTCAGTCAAATGTGTGATCAAGGAAATGAGGTAATATTTCAATCAAATGGATGTATTGTTCGTGAGCTTGATACAGGAGAAACAGTGATCAAAGGCATAAGAACTCCAAATAATTTATACATACTCAAGGGAGGACAACAACAATGCTATCTTAGCAAGAATGATGAACACTGGCTATGGCATAGAAGATTGGGGCATCTAAGCTTCTCTCAGATAAGGAAAGCATGTAAATATCAGGCGGTTCGTGATCTCCCTGACATCAGAATTCTAGACAATACAATATGCAAATCATGTCAGTTTGGTAAGCAAACTAGAACTAATTTCCCTGAGAAGGAAGGATCAGCTAGCAGGCCACTTGAACTTGTCCATACTGATGTATGTGGTCCATCTAGGAAAAGCTCACCTTGAGGAGAAGAATACTTTATATTGTTCATTGACGACTTTTCCAGGATGTGTTGGTTAGGACTTATGAAGCATAAAGACAAAGCTTTCGAAAAGTTCAAAGCATTCAAAGCCTTGGTTGAAAACGAATCAGATCGCAGAATCAAATGCCTCAGGTCTGATAGAGGTGGGGAATTTACCTCGGATGAATTTTTCGATTTTTGTGAAGAACATGGAATAAGAAGGGAATTCTCTAGTGCAAGGACTCCTTAGCAATATGGAGTAGTGGAAAGGATGAACAGAATGGTTCAACAAATGGTTCGTGCTATGCTTGATGAGTTTGGAACTCTCGCAACCTTCTAGGGTGAAGCCGCATTTGCTGCAGTTACTATTCTCAAAAAGACAAACGTCCAGGTAAACAACACTCAGACTCCTCATGAACTTTGGTATGGTAAGACTCCCACGGTAAAATACTTCAAAATTTTTGGAAGAAAATGCTACATCAAAAAGACTGATGAAAACCTTGGCAAGTTTGAACCTAGAGCAGATGAAGGCATTCTCCTTGGTTACTCTCCCCACAGCAAAGCATATAAGTGTTACAATAAAAGACTCGGAAAAATTGTTGAAAGTATTGATGTAGTGGTTGATGAAGAAGGAAACACTCCTAGGCAAGTAAAATCTGAAGATTTCGAAGATGATGAGGACTATCCTTCAACATCAAATCAGATTCATGATGAAGAAGAAACCCATGAGGCACCAGCAGAATAGATAAGGATAGAAGAAAATACTCCATCCAGGTATGTTTAGAAGAATCATCCAGAAACTCAAATTTTGGGGCAGAAAGAAGCAGGTGTACAAACAAGGAGAACCATTTTAGAAGCTTCAAGCTATCTAGCATTGCTCTCCTCTACTGAACCACAAAATGTAAGAGAGGCATGCAAAGATGAATGCTGGGTCAAGGCCATGGAGGAAGAACTTGAGCAGATTGAAATGAATAACACTTGGGAGTTGGTTCCTAGACCAAAAGATAAGAATGTCATAGGAAGAAAATGGATATTCAAAAACAAGATGAATGAAAATGGAGATGTTATTAGAAACAAGGCTAGACTTGTTTGTAAAGGGTATGCTCAACAAGAAGGCATAGATTTTGAAGAAACTTTTGCACCAGTTGCTAGACTAGAGGCCATAAGAATGTTCCTTGCTCTTTCTAGCTTTCAAAAGTTCAAAGTATTTCAAATGGACGTGAAATCTGCCTTTCTGAATGGAGACTTGGATGAAAAAGTGTATATTGAGCAACCAGATGGGTTTATTCTTGGAAATGATCCAAAACTTGTATGCAGACTCAAAAAGGCTCTCTATGGGCTTAAACAGGCTCCAAGAGCTTGGTATTATCGGTTGGATAAGTACCTCCATCAACAAGGTTTTACAAAAGGATCAACAGATAGCAATCTATATATAAAAATTGACAATGACAAGTTGCTTATACTTGTTGTGTATGTTGATGATATCATCTTTGGTAGCAATGAAGAAGACATGAGTCAAAACTTTGCCTTGGTGATGCAAAAAGAATTTGAATTGTCCCTGCTTGGTGAGCTCACATATTTTCTTGTTTTACAAGTCCAACAAAACAAAGACGGTATTTTTCTATCACAAACCAAGTATCTCAAGCAGATCTTGAAGAAATATGGGATGGAGGATTCGAAACCAGTATGTACCCCTATGGTAACAAGATGAAGCCTCAATGCAAATGATGAATCAGCAGTAGTACATCAACCAACCTATAGATCCATGATTGGTAGTCTGCTCTATCTAATAGGTACCTGACCAGACATTATGCATGCAGTGGGAATAGTTGGAAGGTTTCAAGTAAATCCAAAGGAAACTCATCTTCGGGTAGTTAAGAGAATTTTCAAGTATCTTCAAGGAACTCAAAACTATGGCTTATGGTATCCTAGAGGTACAGATCTCACACTTCATGCATATACAGATGCAGATTGGGCAGGAAGCGTGGATGACAGAAAAAGCACTAGTGGTGGTGCATTCTTCATGGGTCCTAGATTAGTATCTTGGTTCAGCAAGAAACAGAGTTCAATTGCACTATCTACAGCTGAAGCAGAATATGTAGCTGCTGCATCTTGTTGCACTGAACTCCTTTAGATGATGCAAACATTGCAAGACATGCAAATCACTTGTACTCCACCTATCTCCATTTTTTGTGATAATAAAAGTGCAATCAATATTTCAAAGAATTCCGTCATGCATTCAAAGACTGAGCACATACCTATCAAATATCATTTTCTCTGGGAACAAGTGCTTGAACAAAAGGTCAAATTAGAGTATGTTCCCTCCAAGGAACAGGTTGCTGATATACTCACCAAACCACTGCCCAGGGAGACATTTGATTACCTCAGACAGAAGCTGGGAGTGGTTGATGCATCATCTTGCTACTGAAACTTGTCTGTTTCAGAGATTAATGGTTGTATGCAAGTTTCACATGGAGGATCTGCGTACATACGCTGGTTTATGAAAATACAGTCGCGTATATGTTGGTTTGAAGACATTCTGTGGGCCAGGCTCTAGATGAAAAGAGTCTGATATGGGTCTGACAGAGACCATCTGGCACAGGTTCAGGGGGAGCATATATTCTAATAATGCATTGTTGGCATTATCTTAGAAGATCTTGGTTCAATTTCATAGTTGTTTTGGTTTCAGTTGGAACAGGTGCAGAGGGAGAACATGGTTGCTGGTTTGAATAATGATTGACAGATGCTGCTGATGTTAATTGTTGATAACTATCGTAGTCTTGCTGTAGATATTTCGTCTCTATGTCATATCAAGGTCATGTAATGGCCTATCTTGGTTTCCCCACTATGCCTGGGATGGATGAAGTAATGTCCTTGTTTTATCAAGTGTAAATTCTTAGTGTATCCCCACTTGGTTGGGTAGATGAGTCAATCCCCACTTGGTTGGGAGATGGATGTATGTATGAGTCTTTGGTGGTAGGAAAGTCATTTACAATGTATAAATTTATGTATCTTCTTGTAAAACATCTTCTTGCAGACCTTGCCTACAGTCAGGGGGAGCTTGGACAGCACAACAGAGCAGAGAATTCAGCATGTACTCAGGGGGAGCATAACCCTTTGCCCTTGATGTCAAAGGGGGAGAATGACTTTGAGTGACTTGAGGTTGCCATCAAGTCCAAAGGGGGAGATTGTTGGCATTATGACACAGGTTTGACTCTATGACATAGGTGTTGTCCTTGATGGCAACTCACTCAAATGACAGATCACAGTTCAGGCTCTCAGAATGAAAGAAAATAAGGTATATGCAGGTTCCTTGTAACAAAGTCGCGTATACACGCGGGATTATCGATCAAAAGACGCGTATACGTATGCACGCACTTTCATGCAAAGAAAAGCGCGTACATGTGGGAAAACTTATGTTTGGTCCATGGTATTTAGTCCGACATATTTGAACCTATGGTTTTGGTTCTTGGTATTGCATCCAATGTGTTGAACCCAGGTATTAGGTCCCTAGTATTGGTTCTCAATGGTTTTGGACCATGGTTTGAGTAAGGCCTAAGGCTATAAAAAAGGAAAGGAGATCATTTGGCAAGTGGATTGACTTGAGCATTGAAAATATTAAGAGGCGCAAGATCTGGAATACTGGTGATTAGTTTGTGATGTATAGCTGGATTTGAATCGAGGAACTTGAGCGTTACAAGATGGATAAATTCTATTGATTGGTTGAGATCTTAAGGCTTGAATAGTAGTATCATTGTGTGATTTTGATATATTATAATTGGCGCATGATTAGATCTATAAATTTGATAATCTGGGTAGAACTGATGTCTGATTAAGTAAAAGGATAAATTATCTTTTATAAATCTGTATGCAGGTTCGGTACAGCAGAGGCGTGTATACACGCAGGTTCAGCAAGTGAAGACAGCGTATACGCTGGTTGGTTTTGATACAGATGTGTATGTACACATGTTTCTACATTGTGAAGTAGCGTACGTCTCATGAAATATGTTTTAGTTGTTTCTGTTTATTGCTGCAGTGATCTAGGTTCAGAATTGGCGTCTGGTTACTGGTATTGTTTTCTGGTTACAACATTCTGAGAAGTTATTGGTTGATTCAGTATTGGTTTGTAAAAAGGAAATTGGTTGATGTAGATATACTTGATATTTGATTGATATTCATGGATCTAGTCTGAAAATTTATGAAACGTGGTCCCTGAAAGAAAGAGAAGGTTGCAGCCTTCTGTAGGTCAGCACCTACGTACTAGTACATCAGCTAGTACAAGAGCTAAGGGGGTTGTAGCTCCCTTCTAGAAGAAGCTGGAGAATGAGAGAAGGTAGTAGCTTTCTGTATGTAGCAGCGTGGATACTGGTATAAGACTACACTAGTACAGAAACATTGTAAAAAGAAGTTTCTAATTGAAAGAAGATAGAGACAAATTGCAGCAGGTGGTTTTCACCCACATTGGGTTTCCACCTTATATCTTGTGTTCTTTTGTGTGACTGTCTGCTCTATTTTTTTGTTCCTGGTTATTGTTTATATGGTTCTAACACATAGATTAATGATCAAAATCTGAAGAATAAATTAAATTATAAGTCTGCAAGTTATACGCGAGTTTCATTAACCAGAGTTGCGTATACACGCTGTTTTCACTAACTGAAGTAGCGTATACAAATCTTTGTATGAATTGAAAAAGAATTTGACTTAATAATACTGATTCACCCCCCCCTCTCAGTATTATTTTCAAAAAACTGTTCTCTCCTTTGATCACCTTTGCTCCAATGCCATCTAGAAATTCCCACTGTAGATCAACATATTATGCAATATACTAAAGCAAAATACAAGATCTACTTCTACAAAAAACTTGCAAAAGCTTAATCGAATATGAGCAAGATCAAATAGAACACATATAACTAAGAATGAGAAATCATACACACATGAACACAGAAGAATACTTTGGGGAAAGCCTCAGCTAAAAACCCCGCTATCTGTATTATCATACAAGTGGAAATATGTTTAGATTCCAAAAAGAATCAGCTCACAAGCTATCCTTCTCTTTCTGCAATCAAACAATACTACTCATAGATAGTCAAAGGCTCTCACAACCTTCTCCTCTACCCTCCAAGCCTCCTATTTCCTTGCGCAGTTTTTCCTGGGGTCCAGTGCTTCCACTTGCGTGAATTCCCACCTCACACTGCTCACTTGGCTTAGAAATAACTACACAAACCTGAAGGAGATAATTCCTTCTACATGGATGAGTTTCCTATATAGGAAAAATCCTCCAACTGATAGTACACTGTCCCTTCCTCTGATCTGAATTGGGTCTCTGACTGAACTGACATGCATGAGTTATTTATGAGAAAATATTTAGTTATCTGGAGAGCAGTAGTTACATGCATTCAAGCATTAACTAACTGAACTCACAATTAATTCCACAAACTGTTGGAACTAATCTAACTGGAGTTAACTCAGATAACTGAGCTAACTAATTACAACTCAATATTACAACTCATCCTTATCTCTTTAACTGATGGATAAATTCCTTAATCAATGGAGAAACTGTTGCATGTCCCCACATAGACTTCATGTTTGATTTTCTACAACTAATTAACTCAAGATGAATTAATTAATTATTTTTACAAACAGCTGCTAAGATCAAATTCAAATTTTTACTTCTCTATTTTAGTTCAGGGATTAACTAAAATAGGAAGGTATCCGAAATGCTATTTATAGCAATGCTATTTTTAGCACTTCCATTTTTCATTTCTTGTTGCTATGTCCAACATTGGTACCTAAACTGCTATTTATAGCAATTCTGTTTTTTAGCATTTCTATTTTTAGCATTTCTTGTTGCCATTTTCAACACATCATTATTATCATTCTGCATCCGAGAAAGGAAATCAACAACTGTGTTTTCTTTTTCTGGTCTGTCAAGCGTAGTAATATTGAATTCCTGAAAAAATAACAACCATCTTATAATCCTTCCATTAGTAATTGGTTTATTCATTAAATATATAATAGAATAATGATCTGTATGAATGAAAGTTTCAAAACCAATGATATAATGTCGAGACTTGTTAATGGCATCCACAACAACTAAAAACTCCTTTTCTATTACGGTGTAATTTAACTTTGTAGGAGTCAATTTTTTTCTTGTGTAATAAATAGCACAAGGAGTTAGATCTTTCTATCCCAACAAAACTCCTAAAGTTGTATCTAAAGCTTCAGTTGAAATATGAAAAGGAAGAGACCAATTAGGTCCCTTTAAAATCGGTGCTTTAGTGATTTTCTGCTTCAATGACTCAAATGCTTTCTGGCACTCAAAATTCCAAACAAATTTAAAATATTTTGTAAGAAGTTTGAAAAGTGGAGAGGCTATTTTTATGAAGTTTTCTATGAATTTTATATAATAACCAGTAAAACCAAGAAAACTTCTAACATCTCTTTGACAATTATGAATTGAAATTTTAGAAATTACTTCTACCTTAGATGTATACACCTTAATTCCATCGCCTGAAATATGGTGGTCTAAAACAATTCCCTTATTAAACATCATAAAACATTTCTCATGACTTAATGACAGATTTGCTTCTTTACACTTAATGAAAACTTTTTCGAATTTTTCAAGAGCTTCTTCAAAAATATTTCTATCAACAATAAAATCATCCATGTAAACTTCCACACAATCATGAATTAGATTAGAAAAGATACCAAAATTGCTTTTTGAAATGTTGGAGATGAATTACATAACCCATAAGGAAGTACCCTATAGGAATATGTACCCGATGGACATGTAAAAGTTGTAATGTCTTGATCTTCTGGTGTCAATTGGATTTTGTTATATCCACTGAAACCATCAAGAAATGAAAATTATTTCTTCCTTGCTAATGTATCTATTACTTGATCTATAAAATATAGTGGAAAACAATCTTTCAAAGTAGCTTTATTAAATTCCTTATAATCATTGCACACTCTCCATTTTCCATTCTTCTTTGGAACGATCACTAAAGGTGGAATCCATTGACTATCTGATATTGTATAAACAAAATTCAAAGTAACTAACTTTTGTAATTTCTCCTTAAAAATTTCTCTTGGATTAGGATTTGTCATTCTCTAAGGTTGTCTAACCAGTTTGGCATTTTCTTGGATATAAATATGATGCATACATGTTTTAGTATCAATTCCCTTCATATCAATGTATTCCCATGCATAAGTAGAGGAATGTTTTTGTAGCATCTTTATCATCTTTCTCTTCTAAAATTATTCCAAGTTATTATTGATATTTAATGTTTTACCTAGAAATATTTCTACTAAATAATTGTCAAATTTTTCAAAGAATGCAAAGTCATTTGATGAGATGATAAATATTCAATATGACTTCTTCTTGAAAACTCTGATCTTGTTCACACTATGAAGAAGAATCATTAATGTTCATCAAATTTATTAATTAATCTTTCTCGTTTATTTGTGAAAGAGTAAATATTGGTTGAATATCATCAACGTCTTCATTATCATCATCTATCCAAACTTCACTTTCTATTTTAGTTATTGTTTTTGTAGGTGGATACAATGTGGATTTCTTAGTAGAGTTACCATCAGAGATATCATATATCACCATATCTACAACTTATGAATGCATCAGCTGTAGCTAGTCAGGACCTACCAAGGATCAATGGATGACCTCCTAAATTATTCTTGGGAGTTAAAATCATAAAATCAACAAGATACTCCCACAAATCCAAAGAGACAGATACATCCTCTAATATACCATCCAGTTTGATAACAGATCTATTTTCTAATTGTAATAATGTTGGAGTGTATTGAAGATTGGGAATCTTCAATTGATCTATAGTTTTTTTACTCATAATATTGATGGCTACTCCTAAATTTATCAGGGAGTTTGAAATTTCGATACCATTAATGTGAATTTTTACAATAGGGCTATATGGATCTAGATATTTTTGAACTATTGGTTTCCCTGTCATAATATCTTCGATATTTCCTATCAATTGGATTTTCTTGACATCTTTTATTTTTCTTCTTGGTTTTCTAATGAAAAACCCCTTAATTGTTTTTGCAAATATTGTTATTTCCTTTATAACTTGGAGTAAAGGAATTTAAATGAAAATATTTTTAAATTCATGTAGTATATATGTTGGGATGGGGTCCCCTGGGGTTAGTTTTGGGGAAAAAGCCCAAGTTTTGATGTAAGAAGATAAAAATATTCCAGAAATTGTCGTCGCGGAGCGCGTAGTTAGTTAGGAGTCAAAAAGGGTTTTTACCGTCTTTTATGTAAAGTTGAGTCAGATTTTGAGATCTACCCATGGTCTGCGGACCATGGGATTGTATAAATAGGTGTGTCTTATAAAGTCTAAGGCAATTAGTAAGAATATTGTCTATGGGTATGAGCAAAGACTTCTAGCACAAAGATAGAAGTCATAGAGGAGGGAAAGACTTTGCAGCTGAGTGAGCAGAGGCCTAGAGTAGTGTCCGCAACTGAGTGCGTGAACCCCTGTAGCTGAGTGCATAGGGAAGTATTGAGTCTGTAGACCTATATTGAAGATCACTAAAGAAGATTATTGCAGAAATTCCTATGTTTAGCTCTTTACTTTTGTTATGTATCATTGTGTTATATGTTGTGATGGAATAATGTCTTTATAAAATAATGATGTATTGATGCGCGAATTTACTTGGTCCGTCTTATTATTTGAATGAAATTAATGTTAAGTGATTATGCGAAGATCATAACACTATCTGCTAAATTTATCGAACACTTAGGTGGATCTGAGTATGTTGGCATTATGATGTATGTGTTGTACTTGATGGCAACCCACTTGTAGCAGAACAACTCACTTGTATATGGTAACTAGATGAAACTAGATAAGAGATATTAGATATGAAAGAATGCATGATAGTAGTGTTTACAGATGTGATGAAATGCAGGGCAGCTTCAAGGAATCAGTCCAGAAGGCATCTCACTCAGATGAAAGATCACAATATAGTAGGTAAACAACAAAGAATGGCAGATTAGTCTTCACAGAATGAAGAAAGAGAGGTATATGCAGGTTCACCATTGACCAAGCTACGTATACACGCAGGTTCACTGTATACAAGTCGCGTATATGTACACACACACTTTCATAGAAGGAAAAGCACATATACCTTGGAAAACTAAATTTTTGGTCCAAAGTATTTGGTCCATGGTATTTTGATCCATGGTATTGGTCCAAGGTATCTGGTCTGAGGTATTGACCTTAGGTATTTGGTCCAAGGTATTGGTCCTAAGTGGTTTTGGTCTATGGTATTGAGAAAGGCCTAAAACTATAAAAGGAGGAGAAGATCATTAGGCCAAGGTGTGCAAGTATCGAATATCTGATGAAGTGTGAGATCTAATATGCAGGTTATTGGCTTATGGTGCTGTACTCGATCTGAATCAAGGATGAACCTTAGCTTTTGATGAAGGATAATATCTAATGATGTATTAGGATCTTAAGGCTTGAAGTGAATTATCTTTATGTGGTTTGATCATGTATCTAAATAACTGGCACATGTTGTAGTCTGTAAATATGATGATCTGGGTATGATTGAAGTCTGGAATAGTTGTAATGTTTAAATCATCATTTACATATCTGTACGTAGGTTCACTTTAGAAAAGAAGTGTATACATAGTGGTTTTGCATATCAAAGCAGCGTATATATCATAAATTTGATTTGCAGATCTGTATGCTGGTCCGCTTTGAGGAAATCGCATATGCACACAAGTTCGACACATGGAAGTTATAGCGTATACCTTATAAAATGTGTTTTAGTTGCTTCTATTTGTTGTTGTAGTGTTCTGGGTTCTGGTTACTATGACAACATTTTGAATGATCAGATTGATGGGTTGTCAAAGTGATTGATTGATTCGGTTGTGGTTGGTTCAAAAGGAGATTGGTTGATGCAGATATATTTGATGATTGAGTGATGTTGTTGATGGATCCAGTCTGAAAATTTATGAAACGTGGTCCCTGGTAGAAAAGAGAAGGTTGTAGCCTTCTGTAGGCCAGCACCTATGTACTAGTAAACATATCAGATAGTACAAGAGCTAGGGGGTTGTAGCTCCCTTCCAGTAGAAGCTAGAGCACGAGAGAAGGTTGTAGCCTTTTGCAGGTAAAAGCCTGCGTACTGGTATAAGACTGAACCAGTACAAAAATTGTAAACAAAATTTTCTTATTATTAAAAGAAGACAGAGATGACAACAGCAGGTGGTTTTTACCCACATTGGGTTTCCAGCTTATATCTTGGTGTTCTTGTGTGTTGCTTATGTGTGATGCTTTATTCTTCTTTTACTGCAATGTCTAATGAATTCCTGATATACTGATTAAAGTTCAATACATGATAATTTGGGTAAATCTAAAGATCTCTACATATACGCTGAGTACAGTTGTGTATACACGCTATTTCATTGAGCTGAAGTAGTGTATACAAATCAGTTTTTGATAACTAAATTATTGATATGATAATATTGATTCACCCCCCCTCTCAATATTATTTCCAACAATTGGTATCAGAGTAGGTCCTTTGAGAAGAAGCTTGATCGCTTGAAGGAAGATCCGTCATCATGAATAATCAAGAAAGTGGGGGATCCATCAGACCGCTAATCTTTGATGGGAGAAACTTTATTTATTGGAAGGTAAGAACCACAACCTATCTTCAATCACTTGGAACAGATGTTTGGGAAATCGTGGAAGGAGGATATACATTTCCATCAGCAATTCCTACAGATACGGCAGGTAAAAAGAAATATGAGACCAATGCTAAGGTGGTCAATACATTATTGGGAAGTCTGTCACAATCAGAGTTTGTCAAAGTTATGCAGCTCAAATCAGCCAAAGAAATATGGGACAAAATCGTTCTAAGCTACAAAGGAGACTCTCAGGTAAAATGTGCTAAACTGTAAACTCTCATAATTCAATATGAAACTCTCAAGATGCACAATGATGAAAGTATAGCTAGTTACTTCTTACGTGTAGATGAGGTTGTTAATTGCATGAAGAATCTAGGTGAAGAGATAAAGGAAGTTACCTTAGTTGAAAAAGTTTTAAGATCCTTATCTGCTAAATTTGAATCAAAAGTATCTTCCATAGAAGAAAATTAGGATCTACAGACTATTACTATGACATTGCTTCACGGAATCTTAACTACCTTTGAAATGAGAAAATGAGGTCCATCAAATATGAGAGAAGCCACATTTAAAGCTTCAACAAAAGGAAAAGAAGAACTCAATGAATCAGGACATATTTTAGAAGAAGAGGAGGAAGTAAACTTTGTCAAGAAACTTCAACGGGGTTCCGGAAGATTCAGAGGTAAACTACCTTTCAAATGTTTTGCCTGTGGGAGAGTCGGTCATTATGCTGCCAAATGTCCTCATAAAGATAAAAATGATAAAGGAAAGGAATCTACAAAACGGAATAGAAAACAAATTGTAAGTAAAAAGAGCTACTATACTCATGAAGATAGCGATGGTTTATCAAATAGTGATGAAGATGAAAATAGTAATGACTATAGACTTCTAATGGCTTATGAAGATGACCTTTATGAAGAAATCTCTAAACTCAAAAAAATTTCAGAAGAAAAGGATATGATTATAGATACCTTGACATACCAACTTGTTGAAAGAGAAAAACACAATGAAAAACTAGAATGTGAAATTGTTGGTCCAAGAAAGGATCTTGAGAAAACAAAAGCTCTCAATCTTAGATTTGCTAAAGGTTCAGAAACCTTAAATGAAATCATAAAAGTGCAGCGTTCTCCTCTGATAAAGACAAGTCTTGGATATACTGAAGAAACATCTCAATCATAGAAGCCGTCAACCTCCACTAAAAGCTATCTTGATGCAGCAAAGAGCAGTGGACAGTTTGACAATCATCAGCAAAGGCATAAAGCAGATCACCAGGTAAATCAGGCTCAATTTACTTCAAGGATGAACAGAAACCACAACCAACCTCAGGTAAATCGTACTCAATTTGCTTCAAAGATGAATATCAATAGAAACTACAATCACTAGGTCAGTAGATTCGATAATCGCAGGAACTTCTTTAATGGTCAATGTTTCTCATGTCATAATTTTGGACACAAAGTTGCTCAATGTGTTGCTTACAAAACAATCATGACTAGAGAAGCATGAAATCAAAGCAATGTGACAGGGATTAAGAAAATTTCCTATAATAACTTTTCTCTTCTTGAAAATGAAATCGAATGCTCAATCTGTAACAACTTTCACCATGAAGAATCTGAATGCAGGAGCAAATTTCGGCAAATATCTCAAAAGGAGCAAACTCCATTAAATCCCAAAATATGGAGAAAGAAAGAACCACAAACAGAAAGATGTGGCATAGCCTTGTATGCAGAAGGACAAGAAAACCAGTGGTACATCGACAGTGGATGCTCAAAACACATGGCGGGTGACAAAGAAAAACTACACTCATATAATGCCTTAGAAAAGGAAAAGAGTGTCTCATTTGGAAACGGCACTCCTACTGTCATAAAAGGTAAAGGCTCTGTTTTATTGAAAGAAAAAGTTAAAGCTAGGAATGTTATGTATGTTGATGGCTTAAATCATAACCTATTGAGTGTGATTCAAATGTGTGATTAAGGAAATGAAGTAGTATTTCGATCAAATGGATGTGTTGTTCATCAGCTTGATACAGGAGAAACCATGATCAAACGTACAAGAACTCCAAACAACCTATACATATTCAAGGGAGGACAACAACAGTGCTATCTAAGCAAAAATGATGAAAAGTGGCTATGGCACAGAAGATTGGGACATCTAAGCTTTTCTCAAATAAGAAAAGCATGCAGATTCCAGGCTGTTCATGATCTTCTAGATATCAACATTCCTAAAAATACTATATGCAAATCATGTCAATTCGGTAAGAAAACCAGATCTCACTTCATCGAAAAGGAAGGGTTAGCTAGTAAGCCTCTTGAACTTGTTCATACTGATTTATGTGGACCATCAAGGAAAAATTCACCTCGTGGAGAAGAATACTTTACATTGTTCATTGATGATTTTTCCAGAATGTGTTGGATAGGTCTTCTAAAGCATAAAGATGAAGCATTTGAAAAGTTCAAACCCTTCAAAGCTTTGGTTGAAAATGAATCAGATCATAAAATCAAATGGCTTAGTTCTGATTGAGGATGGGAATTTACCTTGGATGAATTCTTTGACTTTTGTGAACAACATTGAATAAAAAGGCAGTTCTCCACCACGAGGACTCCTTAGTGAAATGGAGTGGTATAAAGGATGAACAGAACTGTTCAACAAATGGCTCATGCTATGCTAGATGAATTTGTAACTCTTGCAACCTTCTGGGGTGAAGCTACATTCGCTGCCGTCACTATTCTCAACCAAGCAAATGTTTGAGTAAACAACACTCAAACTCCACATGAACTTTCGTATGGTAAGACTCCTACTGTAAAATACTTCAAAGTTTTTGGAAGCAAATGTTACATCAAAAGGATTGATGAAAAACTTGGTAAGTTTGAACCCAGAGCAGATGAAGGTTTTCTTCTTGGCTACTCTTCCTGAAGTAAAGGATATAAATGTTATAATAAAAGATTTGGGAAAATTATTGAAAGTATTGATGTTGTGGTTGATGAAACATGAAAAAATCCAAAACAGATAAAAACCAAACACTATGACAATGAAGAAGATGAGGATCAATTTCCATCATCAAATCATATTGATTCTGAAGAAGAAACCAATGAAGCACCAGAAGAAGAGATAACGGTAGAAGAAAAGACTCCGTCCAGGTATGTTCAGAAAAATAATCCAGAAACTCAAATTTTAGGGGAAAAAGGGGCAGGTGTGCAGACAAGAAGAACTATTATAGAAGCCTCAAGCTATCTAGCATTAATATCTTCCACCGAACCTCAAAATGTAAATGAAGCATGCAAAGATGAATGTTGGGTCAGGGCCATGAATGAAGAACTTGAGCAAATTGAAAAGAATAATACTTGGGAATTAGTTCCTAGACCTCATGATAAGAATATCATAGGAACCAAATGGATATTAAAAAACAATCTGAACGAAAATAGAGAAGTTATGAGAAACAAAGCCAGACTCATTTGCAAAGGATATTCTCAACAGGAAGGTATAGATTTTGAAGAAACTTTTGCACCTGTTGCTAGACTTGAAGCCATAAGAATGTTTCTTTCTCTTTCTAGTTTTCAGAAATTCAAAGTATACCAAATGGATGTAAAATCTGCCTTTCTCAATGGAGACTTAGAAGAAGAAGTCTATATTGAACAACCATAAGGATTCATTCTTTGAAATGATGCAACACTTGTATGCAAACTTAGAAAAGCTCTCTATGGTCTAAAACAGGCTCCAAGGGCATGGTATTACCGTCTTGACAAATATCTCCACCAACAGGGTTTTTCAAAGGGGTCAACAGATAGCAATCTATATACAAAGATGGACACTGATAAATTGATAATAATTGTTGTGTATGTTGATGATATCATTTTTGGTAGCAATGAAGAATCCATGAGTTAGAATTTTTCCTCAATAATGCAACAAGAATTTGAAATGTCCTTGCTTGGTGAGCTTACCTATTTTCTTGGTCTACAAGTTCAACAAAATAAAGATGGTATTTTTCTCTCACAAACCAAATATCTCAAATAGATCTTGAAAAAGTACGGCATGGAAGATTCTAAACTAGTATGTATCCCAATGGTAACATGATGCAGTCTTAGCTCAAATGATAAATTAGCAGTAGTGCATCAACCAACTTACATATCCATGATTAGCAGTATGCTTTATCTAACAAGTACTTGACCGGACATCATGCATGCAGTGGGAATAGTTGGAAGATTCGAAGCAAATCCTAAGGAAACACACCTTCAGGCAGTCAAAAGGATTTTCAAATTTCTTCAAGGAACACAAAATGTTGGTTTATGGTATCCTAGAGATACAGATCTTACACTTCATGCATATACAGATGCAGATTGGGCAGGAAGTGTTGATGACAGAAAAAGCACTAGTGGTGGTGCATTCTATATGGGTTCCAGGTTAGTGTCTTGGTTCAGCAAGAAACAAAGTTCAATTGCATTATCTACAGCTGAAGCAGAATACGTGGCTGATGCATCTTGCTACAGACAACTACTTTAGATGATGCAAACCTTGCAAGACATTCAGATCACATGTACTCCACCCATCTCCATTCTATGTGATAATACAAATGCCATCAGTATTTCAAAGAATCCATTCATGCACTCCAAGACCAAGCACATACCCATCAAATATCATTTTCTACGTGAACAAGTGCTTGAACAAAAGGTCAAATTGGAGTATGTTCCCTCCAAAGAATAGGTTGCTGATATATTTACTAAACCACTTCCTAGAGAGACATTTGAATATCTCAGACAAAAGCTGGGAGTAATTGTTGCATCATCCTGCTATTAAATCCTATTTTCTTCAAAGAAAGGTGGTTATACACGAGTTTCATAAAGCGTAGTCATGTATATACGCGGGTTTCTGTGAGCAGAGTCACGTATATGTTGGTTTGAAGGAAAGTAGTGGGCCAGACTTAGGAAAAAGGGGTCTGCTATGGTTCTATCAATTATCTGCTCTGTTTGATGATGGTTTCATTCTACTGATAACATGTGGAAATATATTGGTTCTCATAAAGTTGTTGATAACTTGATGTATATTTGATTGATGATGATGCTTTGATATCTCTTACTTACATATGCAATGATTAGATCTGATAGTGAATAGGTGGAACAGGTTCAGGGGGAGAACATGGTTGATGATAGTTTGGGAACTAATAATGGACATATACAGGTTGCTGGTTCGGATGCTGATTGACAGATTCTGCTGATGGTATAGATCATATGATAGTTGATGATGACTATCATGGTCTTGTTTAAGATATTTGGTCTCTGTTTTATATGTCATGTACATCTTTTAATGTAAAGGTCATGGAAAGACCTAATTTGTAATCCCACTATGCATGTGATGGATGATGTAATGTTTTTGTTTTGACATGTATATCCCCACTTGGTTGGGTGGATGAGTCAAATTTGGTATATCCCCACTTGGTTGGGAGCTGGATGTATGTATGAGTCATTGGTGATAGGAAGGTCATTTGTGATGTATGTATAGAGTCATGTTCTTCTTTTAGAACACTTTTTGCAGACTTTGCTTATGCTCAGGGGGAGCATGGACTCGATCATGGGAGCTCAATCAGCACACTTTAGCATATTCATCATGCACTCAAGGGGAGCATGATCCTTTGCCTTTGATGTCAAAGGGGGAGAGTGACTTGGTGTGGTTGTTGTTGCCATCAAGTCCAATGGGGGAGATTGTTGGCATTATGATGTATGTGTTGTACTTGATGGCAACTCACTTGTAGCAGAACAACTCACTTGTATATGGTAACTAGATGAATCTACATAAGAGATATCAGATGTGACAAAATGCATGACAGTAGTGTTTACAGATGTGATGAAATGCAGGGCATCTTCAAGGAATCAGTCCAGAAGGCAACTCACACAGATGAAAGATCACAATATAGCAGGTAAATAGTAAAGAATGGCAGATCAGTCTTCACAGAATGAAGAAAGAAAGGTATACGCAGGTTCACCATTGACCAAGCTACGTATACACGTAGGTTCACTGTATACAAGTCACGTATATGTACACATGCACTTTCACAAAAGGAAAAGCACGTATACCTTGGAAAAATAAATTTTTGGTCTGAAGTATTTGGTCCATGGTATTTTGATCCATGGTATTGGTCCAAGGTATCTGGTCCGAGGTATTGACCCTAGGTATTTGGTCCAAGGTATTGGTCCTAAGTGGTTTTGGTCCATGGTATTGAGAAAGGCCTAAAACTATAAAAGGACGAGAAGATCATTAGGCCAAGGTGTGCAAGTATCGAATATCTGATGAAGTGTGAGATCTAATATGCAGGTTATTGTCTTATGGTGCTGTACTTGATCTGAACCAAGGATAAACCTTAGCTTTTGATGAAGGATAAAATCTAATGATGTATTAGGATCTTAAGGCTTGAAGTGAATTATCTTTATGTGGTTTGATCATGTATCTAAATAACTGGTGCATGTTGTAGTTTGTAAATATGATGATCTAGGTATGACTGAAGTCTGGAATAGTTGTAATGTTTAAATCATCATTTACAGATCTGTATGCAGGTTCACTTTAGAAAAGAAACATATACATGTTGGTTCTGCATATCAAAGCAGCGTATACATCATAAATTTGATTTGCAGATCTGTACGCTGGTTCACTTTGAGGAAAGCACGTATGCATGCAGATTCGACACATGGAAGTAGTGTATACCTTATAAAATATGTTTTAGTTGCTTCTGTTTGCTGTTGCAGTGTTCTTGGTTCTGGCCTGGGTTCTGGTTACTATGATAGCATTCTGAATGATCAGATTGATGGGTTGTCAAAGTGATTGATTGATTTGGTTGTGGTTGGTTCAAAAGGAGATTGGTTGATGCAGATATATTTGATGATTGAATGATGTTGTTGATGGATCCAGTCTGAAAATTTATGAAACGTGGTCCTTGGTAGAAAAGAGAAGGTTGTAGCCTTCTGTAGGTTGGCACCTACGTACTAGTAAACATATAATCTAGTACAAGAGCTAGGGGGTTGTAGCTTCCTTCCAATAGAAGCTGGAGAATGAGAGAATGTTGTAGCCTTCTGCAGGTAGAAGCCTGCATACTGGTATAAGACTGCACCAATACAAAAATTGTAAACAGAATTTTCTTATTATTAAAAGAAGACAGAGACAATAGTAGTAGGTGGTTTTTACCCACATTGGGTTTCCACCTTATATCTTGGTGTTCTTGTGTGTTGCTTATGTGTGATGCTTTATTCTGCTTTTACTGCACTATCTAATGAATTCCTGATATACTGATTAAAGTTCAATACATGATAATTTGGGTAAATCTAAAGATCTCTACATATATGCTGGTTGCATTAAGTACAGTTACGTATACATGCTAGTTCACTGAGCTGAAGTAGCGTATACAAATCAATTTTTGAAAATTAAATTATTGATTTGATAATATTGGTTCACCCCCCCTCTCAGTATTATTTCCAACAAAGTAAATACTGGTCTAAAAGTAATCTATGGTGCACGTAAGTAGCTAATTTGACTGTTTAAAGTCCACAAAAGCCAGTCGTAGACCTTCGTGGAGGTCTGGAGGCTAGTCGAAGGGAGTTATAGAAATAAGCCATAAGGGCTTAGAGATCTATGCGAAGGCAGATCTAGGATGCAAAAGGACATCACACCGATCTCTGGGTGCGGAAAATTAGTTCCAGCATACTCCCATACTGCTTTAGGTGATACTTCAGTCTGCGCACTGCAGATTGATGCCAAAAGGGCCAATAGTGTAGGGATTTGTTTGGAGCAACTAACTCTGAACCTAGATCAGGGCCCCTTAAGCCAACAAATGGTTCCATTGCCGAGACCGGGATTTGATTAAAGAACTGTGAGATGTCACATCACTAGAATCTGACTAAGAAGGAAATTGAGAAGTGGTTGGATAGAAATATCCATGAATTCGTGGTGCAGGAAAATAGTAATCTGCGTCTGAAAAAAGAATAGTGGTTGGGTAGATATTTGTACACATAAATACATGAAATTTTCTTCAGCACCTTCTTGATTGAACTATACTAGTGGATAGCTAAATTGACAGATGGCCATGGGAGGTGGAAGCTTGACGGTCGAATAGTGTGGACTCTAGAATTAGTGCGAAGGCTAGAGGCTTTTGAAGATAAGATCGTGCGCGTTGTTGACCATTGGCTTGATTGGGTTATCGAAGGATTTGTTACAGAGTTCACGGTCGACATCTCAGTCAGTTATAGTGAGGTAGAGTGACGCTTCTTCAAAGGACTACGAGGTAAGTATCTACGATCTTTGAATACTTGGATTAAGATGTTGTTGTGTGAAAAATGGGTTATGCCACTGCCTTGATGTTTGGAGCTACATGAAGTGGGAAGCCCTTTAGGGATAGGGGGATAACAATCCCTGAATATAGCTCGTTGATTGAACCTCCTATGAGTGACGACGAGGGAGAAGCACAGGCTTCACCGCAGAGTGCTATCCAATTGATAAGGCAGGGTTTTATGCGAATACCTCATCCGTTGACACCACATCCACCTTCACCTCCACAACATACACCTTCGCCCACACCACCACCACCATTGCTGCTGGTCAACATTTCGAATACAATGAAGTTGCCAGTTTTCAAGGGCTTAGGAAGTGAGGATCCAGATCCATTTTTGTTTATTGCGAGGGTAGTGTGGATAACACAAAAAATTACGGATGATAATATAAAAAGGCGCAATTGGTTACCGCTCTGTAGGATTGTGTGCTGACATGGTATGTTAGGTACTGCACTGATAATCCGTTGGCATCATTAGTAGATACTCAACCACTTTGAACAAGGAATTCAGTAAGCCTAAGTCTGCTTTGCAATTGGTAATTTGATTTAAGGAAATCATGATAAGACTCGGTGAAACACCATGGGAGCTAGATCAAAGAATGAAGTGCGGGATCCGCAAAGCTAATATGAAACTCATATTTAGGATGTTTCATTGGGAGTTTAATAGGTACACGTAGAGCTGAAAAATATTTGCTTGGAACTCCAGAGCTTGAAAAAAGAAAAAGCGGCGCGACCGGAGGTGCACGAAGAAGTTTGGTGTCTCAAGTGTAAAAACTAGGGGCATGATAAAGATCACTGCCCTGTCTTCGTGAACTACATCACAAGGGGGGGCCAATGCCCCTGAGGCAGGAAGCTCCAGCAGGACCAAGTGCGGGGTGCGCACTATGGTGCACTATTTGTCAAGTGGCTAGAAAACATGTCACAAATAATTGTCATTTGCTGCAAAAGTTTGTACAGACACCACAACAATTGTTCTGCGATTTTTGCAAATTGGTGGGCCACGATGAGCACCATTATTGAAGCTATGAATTAATGATGGAGAGGATGCCTACGTATCGAATGCAAGCAGAAACTCAGCCTCTAGATCACAGTGCCGGGGTAGTGCGCGGAGGATATCAGAGACACAGACGAGGCCAAGGAGGAGGAGGACCTGGTAGGGTTCGTGAGTAGGTCATTTTATACAATTTTGGAGTGGTAGGACACTACACGCGGGAGTGTATGATTCAAACACAGTCGTCATGTCAATATTGCACTCAGTTTGACCACACAATCAAAGAATTTCCTGTGTTGATGGCCAAGATGCAGGAGAATAAGGCGCAACCTCAGCATCCTACCCAGAACTTACAGATGATGAGGGCCGAGCCCCGCGAAGAGGACCCAAATGTGAATATTGTATTTTGAAGTGGGATCACGATTGGTGACGGTAAGGGAAAATAGCCTGAAGAGGGGGGATGGGTCTGCAATGCCCCAAAAAAGGAGACTAGTTTCGATCTGGAGTGCATGAAGGAAAAATTCATGGAAGCGAAGAAAAGCTTCGTTGAAGCCTCTATCTCAGGGAGTTATAACAAACTGCCAGACACTAGCATGCCTACAGAGGTTGACCCCTCTGTGCTTATCACCTTCTTGGAGACTTGTATGAAACTATTGCATGATAGCAAGGCTGTGAAAGGACTATAGTAGTTGATAAACAAGTGTGCCGGTAATGATAATGCCCCTGATGAACCCCGTGTAGTCAGAAAGATTGGTAAGCATAAGGCAAGAACAGGGCATGAGATGAGGTTTACCGCACAAATAGGAGACTATGAGATGGACCAGGTTATTTTGGATTTGGGGTCTAAAGCGAACTTATTGCCTAAACAGACCTAGGAGAGAATGGGGAGACCTGCACTGCAGTGGTATCTGATTCAACTGAGGATGGAGAACTAGCAGAATATTATCCCTATGGGATGATTGCAGAGAGTTACCATAGATATAGAAGGTTCGTGCGCGCTGGCTGATTTTGAAGTGATAGAAATTGTTGATGACAACAATCCATACCTCACGCTCCTTGGAATAGACTAGGTTATTGATATGAATGGGGTAATCAATTTGAAGAAGTGTAAAATTTTGTTTGAAAGAAAATCACTCCACATTGTAGTATCATTGGACCCTAAAGAAGGACTGCGCTATACTGAATCGGTCCGTGACTATGAGGAAAACGATGATGATTTGGATCAGATCTACAAAATTATGCCACGAGACCAAGATTGGGTTAATCCAATGAGTGATGGATGCATTGCATGGGACAATGAAAGTTCCTGTACCTCGGATTCAGATGAAGATTTGGAACATTGGAAAAATAGGCTACACGAAGAATCCACACTGCGCTGCAACATGATGACCAAATCATTGCGATGTGTGTCATCGGAGGTAATAAATTGACCTTATTACGATGGTTTAACTGATGTAGATATATTTTTGGATGCTTTTGAAAGATAAGTTCCAGAGGATCACTGCTTTCAGGTGTTGGATTTTGCACTGCGTGTTACGCCCGCTCGGTGGTTGGGTATGCACAAAGACAACATTGATGACTGACATGATTACAGGAGGATGACAAGGATGCAATTTGGTCGCCCTAAAGTATGGTTAACTAAGAAATATTCTACGAGGAATGATCCGCATGATCATCTGGCAAATGGGGCTAAAGTGTATGGAACGGAGCTGCAGCCAGAATGGGTGCATTTATTCTGTCACACTCTAGACATAATCCCTATGAATTGGTATTTGGAAACAGAGCTCCGCCATGACACCGTGGAGTTGGATATATTAAGGGAAGGATTTTTTATGACCTTTAGCTTTGAAGACGGGTTTGAAAGCGTTGATGAGGAGTTGCAAGAGCTTAAGGCAACGATCTTCCGAATTACGCAGGATCCTTTGGAATTGGTTCAACCACATTAGAGCACCGAGCCATGCCATCCGTTGGAATGCTATAATATGACTGTTGAAGGAGAGGATGAGGATCCATGGAATATCAATATCCTAGAAGCAGAGGGCCATCGTGTGGTTGAAGGGCCATAGATAGAGAACCCAGATATCACCACACTGCTGAAAACTAGGCAAGTAAATATTGATACTGAAGCGAAGCCTAAATTCGCGAAGATCAGAGATTATTGGGATGATGCCATAGTGGATAAAGTTGCTGAGTTACTCTGCAAGTACCAGGATCTTTTTCCTACAAAATTTTTAGATTTGAAAGGCATCATAGGTGATTTTGGAGTGATGAAAATAACTTTGAAACTGGACGCGAAGCCCATTAAGCAGAG
This sequence comes from Pinus tabuliformis, assembly GCA_031772625.1. Classification (NCBI taxonomy): domain Eukaryota; kingdom Viridiplantae; phylum Streptophyta; class Pinopsida; order Pinales; family Pinaceae; genus Pinus; species Pinus tabuliformis. The sequence goes on along the minus strand of CM062807.1, from coordinate 1,030,974,750 downwards.
GCCATATCGCCTTAATCCCAAATACAAGGAAAAGGTATGCTTGGAATTGGACAAGATGCTTGAGGTAGGTATTATTGAACTAGTGGAGGAATCTGATTGGGTGAGCCCAATGGTAGTTCAGGAAAAGAAGCAGAAGGGAGAGATAAGGATTTGCATAGATCTAAGAAAGCTTAACAATGCCTATGTTCATGATCCTTTCCCGACACCATTTACTGATGAGGTACTGGACAATGTGGGAGGGTAGGAGGCCTACTCATTTACTGATGGGTTCTCTAGATACCATCAGATCAATATTGCACTAGAAGACAGGAGTAAAACAACCTTCTTGACAGGGGGGCTCCGCGAAAAAAGGTGATGTCATCGTACGACAAGCTACGCAAAGGGAGTTGCACTATGAAGGGAGATAATGCGCAGCAACGCCATAAAATGACCATTAGGGTCACTGTTCATGATTTGATAGCTAGGAGATGGTTAAGAGGAGCAGGGGTGTGACATTTAAGGCTAAGATCTTTGGATATCTACCGAAAATTAAGCATTAATGGATGGATTTTAGGGCGAATGGACAAATTTGAATTCAAAATCTCCTATAAATTACGCGTGGCCATCCAGTAGAGAACACTTCGCATTGTTATAATTTTTGCGTTGTGCTGTCTGTTGCTTATGAATCACAAGTTTTTTGAGGATTTGGTAGCAAGCTCTGTGTTTGATAATCTACTCGAGGACACCCAACAATTTATTTGCAGCACTATGTCAGGACTAGGAGAGACTGCAAGCATTGGAGGAACTGTTGCCTCCAAAGGGGCGGCTCCAGAAATTGTGAGCATGGAGGCTCTGGCTCCTGTGCTTATGGCACCAAGGTCACCTAGGTCTAATCCTACACCTATGCACGAGACCCATAAGCTGAAGAAAGAAAAGTAGAGGAGGCCAATGCTAGTGTGCAATTCGCCTAGGAATCACTCTACTAGCTAAGCACAAAAGAAGGACAAGCAGCCTGAGAAGGTTGTAGATTTGGAGGTTGAAGAGGGCACTGAAGATATAGATGCTGAGGGTGTGGAGCCCATCTCCAAGTTGTCGGAGTATATCCCTCTACATAAAGGAAAGGTGAAGGTCACCAAGGACCCAAACGCGGAGAAATTCAGCATTCACATGCCCCTGTTGCCAAAAAATATAACCTTTGAAGGTTTGCGCTTGGTGAGGGTTCCCCTTTTAAAGATGGAGGACTGCGACTTGGCTGACCATGAGAGGTTCCACCACCTCACGACGAAGAATTACATGAAACGGATGTATTACAAAGAATCCGGTGTCATTGTGTTTGAGCCAGTTGAGTGGATTCGTGGAGTAAATCAATTGGGGTTGTTGAACCTGCTCTGGGTGCCCCACTATCACCGCTCCAACATCAATATCACCTGCATAAAGAAACTGCTGACTTTGGTGCATGATGGGTGTTTATGGCTTGATGTGCCTATCCTCATCATAGACATGCTTATCCACCGGATCATGCTCCTACCAACAAAAGTCTTGAATTCGGCCAAGGAGTTTGCTGGAAAGACAAGCATGTGGGACTTGTCAAAGAAGATGAAGATGGAGTTTGAGCTTATCAAGAAGCCACATGGGTACTCCATAACATCCATCAACAACCTCGCAGTGAAAATTGTGACATAGGTACTAGCTAGTAAGGTCATGAGGAAGTGTCACGCAGATGAGGTTTCGACGCCTGTGATCTCGTTAGCTACACAATGGCGCAGAGGGCATGCAGTTCAACTGGTTGCACTATTTATGTAGTGAGTTCCTTGTGAATTTTCGTGAGGCTCAAGATGAGAGAAATACCTTCCACTACGCGTGGTTGTTGCTCTCTATTGCGGTGGTTGCTTGGGAGCTGTCAGAGGACAGTTAGTTCCCCCCATTAGAGGCAGGTTTGCCAGAGAGTGCATAGTTTTCCTCTCTTTGGGCAATGAAGGACCCCGCATGGGTCACTGAAACAAAAATATTCTTGGTTTTTATGGAGGCGAGAATTCGCATGGCCATCAACTAGCGGCCACTGTTGTCCCCAACCATGTATGAGCAGTTGTTGGAGTACGCAAAGTTCAAGTTAGACTTCCATTGCGTGTATATCAGGGCACGGAAGGACCCAGAGAAGAAGTGGTTTGATTTACCATATCTCGCCACTAAGGATGCGATTAAGGAGGTAATCAAGCGTTGGCCAGCAAATTGGCATACATTGTCTGACTTGGCCGTGGGTACAAGGAAAGGTGTGGGGAGTTCCATAGAGAAGAAGAAGAAGGAGGCAGCAAAATAGGTAGTCTAGAGGTTGGCCATGTAGTGAAGGAAGGAGGCTGATGAGAAGGCCCGACTAGAAAAGGAGCACACTGCAAAGCAACAGTCTGAACACGAGCAACACGACTCTAAGCGAAGCAGTAAATCCTCTTCACCCCAGACTGAGGAGGAAGAGCAGTCAGTGTAGGACGGTGGCGGTGATTAAGGATAGTGCACTCCATTTCGGGTCAAGAGGTACAAAGAATAGCAGATGTAGGGGCCCCAAAAGAATTCCAAGGGGACTAAGCCACCGCTGGATCCCATTACGCTGATAGAGGGTGACCTTGACGAGATCGGGGATAAAGTGCATGACATCACCGATGAACTATTGTAGCAATTTGAACAACAACACCTGTAGTCATTAGGTACTATTCAAAAAGATCTATGCGAACTGCAGATCCAAACCAATAGAATACAGGTGGGAGCAGGTCAGGTGGGCGCTGCACAGATGAGCCTGGCTCCAGGGATAAGTCAAGATGCAGAACTTGTCCAGTCAGTGGACCTCAGGAAAGTTGTGCTACCAAAAGGGTCCCTGAGCACGGAATTGGTCGATGACAAGGTCATCGTAAGAACTCTCAAGACTATCAGCCTCAACATTGTAGTGCTCCCCAATGAATATCTTCACGTGCTGCAGACTGGTGTGACAAGAGAATTGAGAGCGTGGGAGTAGCACGTCCTCAATTTAATCAGTGAGTATAAGGTGAACTATGAGCAAATGTTCATTGAGAAGACAGAGGCCCTAAAGGAAAAGGAAATGATACAGGTACAGAGCACCCATCTGGCGGCCACGGTTGCAGAGGCATGCAAGACAGTGTCGGAGTTGTACATACCTGAGGAGGCACCGCTCGAGGCAAAGATTCGAAAAATTTCTATGGGCGTCCGCGATGCTAAGGCATAGGTGGCCAGAGTTCATTTTGAGCTTAATATGAAAATTGCAGAACTGGAGCTTAAGTCACAACCTTTGACTCCGCTAGAATTCAGGGAACAACGTGAAGCTGTCGTTAAGGAAGGATTAGCTACTGTGGTTGCCGTGGTTGCTAATTATACAACTTTGTTTGAGCAAGCCATGGAAGTGGTGATGATCTTGCAGGAGGATCCCACTATGCATATATTGAATATCGAGATCTGTGAGCTCCAACAGCAGTACAACGAAGTAAGGGTGACGACGCGCACCATCGCTACAGCGCAATGCCTCGCTAAGTTGCAGGAGGAAAAATAGCTCCTTGCACAAGTGGAAGTTGTGTAGAAAAAGGAAGTAGTCCTTAAGGCTAGGTTAGGTCCTTGGTTGGATGAAGCCTACCTAATCTCAGCCAACATACAGGAAAAGTTGGCGAACTTGCAGCTTACACAGTAGAAAATCAAGCGAGTGAGTGAAGGACTAACCACAGAACAACTGGTGGAGCAAGTAAAGCAGGAAGCCATGCAGAGCGTGGCTGAAGTAGTGGTTGTACAGGTCGAGCTAGGGGATCTTCGCAGCAAGATCACCGCACCAATTGAGTGACTCGAGGGCGAGTCACGACCTTTGTGTTGGGGGCCTATTGGGATGGGGTCCCCTGGGGTCAGTTTTGGGGCAAAAGCCCAAGTTTTGATGTAAGAAGATGAAAAGTCTCCACAAATTGTGGTCACGGAGCGCGTAGCTAGTTAAGAGTCAAAAAGGGTTTTTACCCTCCTTTATGTAAAGTTGAATCGGCTTTTAAGATCTATCCATGGTCCTCGGACCATGGGATTGTATAAATATGTGTGTCTTAGAGAGTCTAAGGCAATAAGTAAGAAGTTGGTCTATGGGTATGAGCAAAGAAGTCTAGCACATAGATAGAAGTCCTAGAGGAGGGAAAGGCTCTACAACTAAGTGCACAGAGGCCTAGAGTAGTGTCTGCAGCTGAGTGCGCAAGGAAGTATTGAGTCTGTAAACCTATATTGAAGGTGAATAAAGAGGATTATTGCATAAATTCTTGTGTTTAGCTCTTTACTTCTATTATGTATAATTGTGTTATATGATGTGATGGAATAGTGTTTTTATAAAATAATGATGTATTGATGCATGAATTTACTTGATTCGTCGTGTTATTTGAACACAATTAATGTTAAGTGATTATGCAAAGATCATAACATTTTCTATTAAATTTATTGAACACTTAGGTGGATCTGAGTAAATACTAGTTTAAATGTAATCTATGGTGCATGTAACTAGCTAATCCGGTTGTTCAGGGTCCACAAAAGCCAGTCGTAGACCTTCACGGAGGTCTGGATGCCGGTCGAAGGGAGTTACATTGATAGACCATAAGGGCTTAGAGATCTGTGTGAAGGAAAATCTAGGTTGCAGAAGGACATCACACTGATCTTTGGGTGCAGAAACTTGGTTCCAACATCCCCCCATACTGCTTCGGGTGAGACTTCAGTCTGTACACTGCGGATTGATTCTGAAAGGGAAAGTAGTGTAGGGATTTGTTTGGTGCAACTAACTCTGAACCTAGGTCAGGACCCCCTAAACCAAGAATATCATCTTTAGGTAAAAAGATTTTCCTTTCTATTCCCTTATCAATTTTGAGCCTTTCAGGAAAAGGTGGATTTTGTAGGGAAATAGAAGGTTATTCTACTAGAGGAACTGTAGAAGCTGAATATATTTGGTTATCATCTAATTGTGTAGGAACATATTCCTTTGGAGGAGTTTTTTCTTGATCAAGAAATTCAATATTTTTCAAGAACCTCATCCTCTTTGGATTTTTGGATGACAACTCAGTGGTGGTGACTTATTTTGTAAAACTCTACCAGATCTAAGTTGGACATCATTTAGACCTAATGGGGCTATCATGAAAGATTGAAAATTTTGACCTTTTTCATTGTAGATAGGTTGTTGATTTTTATTATTTTGGGTTGGGAGTGGTTGAGCAGGTAGTTGATTGGATTTTTGAGGAAATGGAGTGAATGATAATGAAAGTGGTTGATTTGGTGGTTGGGTTTGGAATTGAGGCTGAGGAGGTTGGTTTCATTGAGGAGGGTAGTATTGAGGTGAATAAGGGGAATAATGTTGTTGGAGTTTAGGATATTAGGTATTTATTCCATAATAATTCTTCTAATGGTGTGCCCAATATGGATTTTGGGTTTGGGTGGCCAAGGTTTCTAAGGCATAAGTGTCATCTAATTATTTTGTGGTTGTGCATATGATTGGTATTGAATGTTAAAACCTTATTTCACACCTGGCTATTGGGATTGCCATGGTCTTTTAGCAATAAAGCAAAGTGATTCAACTTGGCTTGTTCCAGCTTCATCCTTAAAGATAGCTTTAAGCCTAGGTATTGAAGGACATTCCCTTGTGTCATGATTTTCAACACATATGACAAAACTTCCTACACTATCAAGACAAAATTCTCTCAGAGCATGCTTTTTCCTACACCTAGGACAAAAGATAGATAATGCAACATTCTCATATTTTTTCTTGTTTTGTATTTTGAGAGTATCTAGTTGTTCACTAAGATTCCCAAGAATATCTGTTTTAAAGTTATCAAGCAAATTTCCTAATTTTTCTCTACTCACTGTTCTAGTTGTAGATTTACTAACTCTTGATATGGTTGGATCTCTTGGATAATTACCAAATCTAGCCTTACCTCTTGAAATATGTTTGAAAAACACACAAATTTCACCAAATGAAAGTTGGGAAACATCTCCTTTTCCCATTAAGTTGAGGAGGTCAATCCACTCATCTCTTCAACTACAACTTCAGTGCAAGAAGTTGGTGAGTCCCTAGGTTGGATTTCATGTCTAGCACCTCGGGAAGTCTATGTCTACATGATATGGATGGAATGTGAGTGTTAGTGGATAATGTGGCACTATGTGGTCTAATGGAAGTAAGTGTTGATGTTGGTATCGAACTCTGTCCTCTATCTCTACTTACAAATTTACCCCTAGAATCTCATTCTCTATTTATAAATTCTATATTATTTTTATCATGATTTAATTATGCATCTATAAGATTGAATGCATCTAATATGATATGCAAATAAAAAATTGGAGTCATATATACACTTCCCCCACAACAATGCCAAAATGTTGGGTAATTTAATTGATGATTAAATTACTTCATTAATTGTCAACCAAGGTTTGTGTACTTATGAAGTGCATGTGCACAATATATGCTAGGAGTTCTATTTTTTATTTTAAAAGATGAAATTGAACCAAATATAAATGGGACTAGATTAACTCAAAACATTTCTATGCACATGTTCTTTCCATCAAAATTACTCTTTTGAAATCAAATCAAACTTCAAGGTGAAATCAATTCTAACTTATCAAACTGAATCGAAATTGAATCTATTGCAACAAGAATTAAAAGTTATTCTATTAGAACTGAATTGAAATTTAATCTATGGCAGCAAGAATTGAAAATTATTCTACTTGAACTGAATTGAAAAATCTATTCTAATGGCAGAATTGAAATTCTAATTCTACTTGCAAGAAATTGAAATGTTTTTGCAAATTGAAATTCTATTCTACTCAACAGAAGAATAAATCTAACCAAACTACTTCAGCAAAATAACAAGCTAAGATGTAACTCAGAAGGATTACTAATGTGCACAATTATGATTCAAAATTTCTCTGTCCATTACTCATGAAATCAAAATGAAAATAATTGAATGAAACAAATTGTGAGAAGGAAATGTTTTTGTCTTTTTATGAGCGCTTGACCTGTTCAAAATATTGAAGATTAAGCTATAAACTAATGAACGAAATACCAATCAAAACACTAAAAAAACATTAACTACGATGAAGAAGATATTTTTTAGGAAAATTTAACATAACCAAAAACTAAACTAATCTTACAACTCTCCAGGGTTCTGTCCTATTGAGTGCAAGCACGAAATTGAATATCAAACTATTTAGCCACACATTGATCACCAAAGGAACAAAGTATTTGTATTAAATGTCGAAGTCTTCAACAACAAATGATTGCAAATTTAACAAGAGTAAAAATGTCCATTACTTTGCCTCAAATATTTTTATAATCCTCTATTAAACAAATGTCTTAAGAGTCATAAGCCAAGAGGCAAGTTTCTACTTTGACAACTAAGAAATGAAATCGAAATTGGAGTCTTTCTTCTCATGATTTTCTACTGAAAGAGAAAATCATGAGAATATTTTGATTTGACATATTAGCTCCAAATTATTCTCGTCCAATTCCACGCTCACTTGATAATTCCACGAACCGCCTTTAAATCTTGCACATCATTAGAGTGTTATAACCAGAGTTGTCTTCTGGTTTAACCATTAGATCTCCTAAACCAGGTGACTTTCCAGATCACTATGATAGGTCGATATCCATGTGTCAATCATTCTCCATCTACCCGCGTCCTTTATTCCTTATCCAATGCGCCAGAAATTGTCTAACCGTGGATGTAGCTGCAAAATGTTCAACTGGATATAGAATGAGTGTAATTCGGTAGCTACATGAATGTTTTGATTAAATTTCATAGAGAAACAATAGATTATAAACCATGAATTATTGATACATTTTATGATGTTTGAGCATAACTGAGGTGACCTTTTAATCTTGGAAATGTAGAAAACTATCATGAAAACGATGAAAAGGAAAGCAAAAAGAATTGTAAAAAAATAAGACAATTTTGGACTTCAACACCATGGGGCATGGAGTTAATGCCATACCTCAAGCATAAAACATGTTAATTGATGAGGAGTTGACATAAGAAAAAGAGATGGTGAAAAACATTCTTCGTTATCTTTAGATGCAATAACACAAGAAGATGATAGTAGCATTGTCAATGAAGATCTAATGAGTGAGTTGAATAGGTACAAAGAATATGTGGGTTTGTAGGAGCACATTTAAGAAAAGTTTAATAATATTTTTGAAGGCCTCTTAAAAATAAATTAATAAATAAAACTCAAGGGGCTAAAGGGCACAATATTGAAAAAGGATAGTGAGCTTGAAGAATGGAATATCAAGAATGCAAGTTGAACTTACAAACTTTTCAGTATTGAGGATCAGTTGAAACACCTAAAAGGAAACAACAAAAGTATTCCTTTGAGTGATTTTAGCGAGAGTAAGTGGTGAGATGCACAGTAGCCAACTTCAAAAGTACATGCAAGGCTTGTAGAATTGAGTTTACAATTGCAGGAGAGTATAAGTGCAAGTAACAAGCAACCTTGCACATTATTTATCAACCCAGATAGAGAGAGGATGTTGGATGGATGTTATGAGGAAGCAAGGATACAAGATTGCATGATGTTTGACTAAAATAACATGTATACCGTGATGCCAAAAAAAGAGTTATGGCATAGTGGCATCTTAGTTATAATCAGAGTAGTGTAGTGTAAACATGGTGGTCTATTTTATGGATTGTTGATGATTGGTGGGAGAGAAACTCTTTGGTAATTCATGTACTCTAGATGTGTTATGGTGGTAGTTGAAATCTATTATGATAAAGGACCCCACCAGTTAGACTAGAGGGATATTATGAGTTGGTATCCTATCAAATGGGAAACTTATGGGAGATTAATTCTAGCTAGGGATACAACACAACTGGAGTGTTTGAACATTGGGGATGTTAGATTCCCTATTTGGCAATGGGATCTAGGTATGTTATTCTCTCGTATGGAAACTCTTGACCAAGTATAGGAGCACAAATGTGAGGCAAGATGCATAAGGATCGACAATATCCTATTGATGCAACAAGAGTTTAGTGGATCCTTCTTCAGATGCATTTAGGATCCACGAATTGGTCTAGGCATATAGATTCATGATTCAATCTCAATGATACAACAAATATTCCTCATATTCATTTGGGATCCTGGTATCAAGGTTAGAATTGCTTGGGGTCAAGCAATTTTGGGAAGGGAGGACTGTAATGTACTTTTTTCTTGACATTCAGAAATGAGAGTATCTCAATAGCTTGGGTTACAAGTTAAAATTAATTATGGTCTATGGGAGAATTAATTAATTAAAAGTGAATAAATAAAAAAAGTAAAATACCTATGGTATTCAGATGACCCATGGTATTCTGATATCCCAAGAAAGGAGATGAGATTTCATTCCTTAGGCATGCATTTGAGATTATTATTTTGTTGGTGTTGTGTTGACCTTTTGGAGCTTGTATGGGTGAGAAGAAAAATTGGGTAGAGGGGTAGTTTTGGTGGTCAATGGTCCACCCTAATTAATTTAGTGAGGAGTGGTTTTGGTATTGAGAGATATTCCCTGGCCACTCAAAGAGGAGGGATCAAATCAAATCCGCTCTTTGGGATTAACATGGAGATCGTGAGGAGAGGTCAGTCAGATCTCTAATAGGGGCATAACATTGGAGGAGCTATTGTCAATCATTCAAATATTTTCTGATGTTTTTAATTTCCATGTCAGGTTTGTAACTCTGAATGAAATCATGTGATTTGCATTAAGATATTATTGATGTATACATTGTGAGGGAGAATCTGGGATTGAAATTATAGTGTCTATTCACCTTCTCTATTTTCCTATTTACAATATTTACATGAATTTCCTAATCCCAAAGATTAGGTGTCAAAATTACCCCCTTTAATTTGAAGGGATGTTGGTGAGTCAAAACATCATTCTGAATCTTTCAAAATTTTCTCTTCCAAGTGTTTTGGTGAAAATGTTTGCAATCTTCTCAGTTGTGGAACAATTTTGTAGGTGGATAGTCTTGGCCTCAACATGATATGGAATAGATGATACTTGTATTGAATTTTCTTGGCTTGATCATGAAACTTAGGGTTCTTTGCCAACTTTATTGTAAAGTTGTTGTCAATCAAAATAAGAGGTGAATGTGCTTGTTTCTCTTGCAAGTCTTCAAGAATCTTCTGGAGCCACACAATTTCCTTCATTTCTTCAACTACTACCACATATTCACACTCAATTATGGAATATATTGGGACTAACTGTTTGCATGGCCTCTAGGGGACAACTCCTGATCTAAGCCTCATAACATAACCTGAATTAGATACTCCACTTTCTTTATCTCCATCAAAATCTGAATCAGACTATCCAATCCAACTAAAGTCATCCTCTTGCATATACTTGATTCTAAAGTCTTGAGCTCCCTTAAAGTACTTTATAACTCTTTTTGCAATATACCAATGACCCTCACAAGGATTTTTCATAAACCTGAAGAGGATTCCAATAGAAAATGAAATGTTCGGTCTGGTAGTATTCAGGTAGTTGAGACTTCCTATGAGTTGTTTCTACTTTGTTGCATCCTCAAATTCATTTTCTTTTATGGATGTAAGATTTAAATTATGTTCCATTGAGTGGTAAAATATTTCACTCAACCATGCCAAATTTGTTCACAAGTCTCCAATATACTTATTTTGTGAGAGGAATATAAACTTCGGATATTGGGTTACTTCAATACCAAGATAATAGTGAACATATCCCAAATATGTCATTTCAAAACCATTCCTCAATTCCTTCTTTATGGATGCAATGTAATTTCCATTTTTTCTTGTCATTAGAAAATTGTTGGCATTATGATACTGGTGTTGTCCTTGATGGCAACTCACATAGATGACAGTTCACAGTGCAACAGGTTAACATCAAAGGATTACAGATCAGACTCCAGAGATTGAAGAAAGAGAATGGTTTAAGAAGTATACGTTGGTTCACTTTGTCCAAGTAGCGTATACATGCAGGTCCACAGAACAAAAGGCGTGTATACATATGCACACACTTTCACAAGAGGAAAATCGCGTATGAGTTGGAAAATCAAGGAAATTCAAGAGTAAAGAATACCAAGGGTCAATACCATGGTATTAGTCCACAGTATGGAGTAGAGTAACGATTATTTGATCATGTCCAAGAATACCACAAACTCTAAGTGTTTTTTTGGTCCGAGGCATTGAGAAAGGCCAAAAACTATATAAGGAGAACAAGATTAAAGGGCTAGGTGTGCAAGTGAAAGGGCTTCTAAGGAATACTTCTATCTGAAGTATATTTTATGTTGCAGGGGATATGATTATGATATGATCTGAAATATTTTGTGCACCTTGGATACAATGTTGGATCAAGATCATGAGACTTGAAATAACTTATCATTGTATGATCTGATATTGGTTGGGCTAGATCTGATTGCTTACGCATGTTTTATTCTGTAAATGTTATGATCTGGGTATGACTGTAGTCTGGAACAGTTGTGAAGTTTTAAGTTAGTATTTGTAGATCTATACATTGGTTTGCCTTGGTGAAGGCATGTATACATGCTGGTTTGGTACTTCAAAGTATCATATACATTATGAAATATGATGTTTGAATTTGCAGTTGGTTTTGGTTGTTGATGTAGAGTTATGGGTTCTACTCTATGTTCTGGTGACAGTGTTCTGAATGTTCAGATTGATTGATTGTGATTTTCTTCAGTGATGATGGGTTTTCAGTGATTGGTTGTATTATAGTGGTGATTGATTTTGAGCTTCAATGTTGCTGATGGGTCCAGTATGAAAATTGAATGAAACGTGGCCTTCATATGGTGTTGTTTTGTGCCAAGAGTATCCAGTCTAAAAATTTATGAAATTTGGTCCCTGGAGGAAGAGAGAAGGTTGTAGCCTTCTTTAGGCCAGCGCCTACGTACTGGTAAACATATCAGCCAGTACAAGAGCTAGGGGGTTAGAGCTCCCTTCCAGTAGGAGCTGGAAAAAGAGTGAAGGTTGGAGCCTTCTGTAGGTCGGAGGCTACGTACTAGTAAACATATTAGCTAGTACAAAAGCTAGGGGGTTGTAGCTCCCTTCCATTAGAAGCTGGAGAACGAGAGAAGGTTGTAGCCTTCTGCAGGTGGGTGCCTGTGTACTAGTATGAGTATGCACCAGTACAAGATTGTAAACAGGTTTTTCTTATATTAAAAGAAGACAGAGATGACAACAACAGGTGGTTTTTCTCCTGCATTGGGTTTCCACCTTAAATCTTGGTGTTCATGTGTGTTGCTTATGTGTGATTTCTTATTTTGTTATTACTACACATGGTTATTGTTTAAATGGTTAATTAAGTATTGATGCACTGATTAAAGATCAACATATGATGAATTAACTTACTCATAAGTTCATTGGATATACGTTGGTTTCCTTAAGAAAAATTACGTGCACACGCGAGTTCCCTTCATTGGAGTAGCGTATATAAGTTTTATTATGAAAAGGAAAATTTGTTAAAGTTTCTAAGTTTACTTAGTTAGAAACCCTCCATGCACTTTATATGATTTATTCCTACCTAGTTGTTATTTTACTTAACAGTTTATTTACACTGTAAATACTAAAAATAAACACTAGTGCATGCTCAAAATATTACAGATCAGCAACTAAAAGAAACAGAAAAAATCACGCCATATGACACCATTATTTTTGGACTAATGTCCCCGCAAAAACCCAATGTGGGAAAATCGGTGCAGCTATCTGAGGTTTTTCTTATTAAGCAATATCAAAGTACAATCTAGGTGCCGAAACTGGCCTACCCAATAGAGAATTTCCTTGGCAATAATACCTCTCTGTTTTTGACAAATCTTCTGGCTGAAACCCTTGATAATTCTTCTGACAGCTACTCAGCACAAATCTGCCCCAAAAACCCCAGCGTCAGCCTTTCTCTGGACTGCGTCAGCTCCTTGCTGCCTCACTTTGGCCCTGCGTCACCCCAGATAGGTCTGCATCAGCCCTCCGAACCTCTGGATTAGCAACGCTGGCCTCTCTGAGGCTCTGCACAGCTCTCGGCTCCCTTTGCATGGCCTTGCGTGAGCCCTAGTTGGCTCTGCGTCACTCTCCTTGGCTACTGCGTTGTTCTCCCGGCACTATCTCTGCCTCTTTGTATCTTTGTATTAAATTTCCCCTTAGCTGCATCTCCCGATCACTAATTCTATCTCTCTTAGTAAACCCCGCTCTAGAGAATAGAATGACTGATCACTCTGGTGTATTCTCCAAGTGACCCTCAAGTCTCCTCTTATGCTTTTCCTGTTGACATATCAATGGCCAGGATTAAGTCCCTAATCAATGGCTAAGATTAGATCTGGCTCGATCCATGTCTTTTGGACCACTCTAACATAGATTCATATTAATACACACTAATATTTTATTTTCCTTAAGTTTAGACTTAGGGACTCCATTAAAAATATTAATTATTTTAATATCTTCTGATCTATTTAGAATCTGCCCAAACCCTTTTTGGGTATTGGATATCTCATGTGCCCCAACCTCTCCACCAAATTTCATGGCTAGAGCACATCCGATGCTACCCCAAATCAACAGTTAGGAAGTTGATAATACTGATTCACCACCCTCGCCCCCCCCCCCCCCCCCCAACCAACCCTCGCAGTATTATTTCCAAAAAAGATCATCTACATGCACTGCAAGATATACAATTTCTTTTTCCAACCTTATGGACAAACAAAGTTGGAACATCAAGATCATAGTGTTTGAAATTGAGTTTGAGAAGATGCTCAGCCAATTTCTTGTACCAAGCTCACGATGCTTTTTTTAGGCCATACAAGGATTTTACAAGATTACATACTTCGTGCTCTTAACCCTTCACAACAAATCATTCTGGTTGAGACATAAAAACATTCTCTTTCAAATCTCCATTCAATAAAGTAGTTTTTACATCTATTTGATGGAATTTCCAACCATTTCGAGCTTCCAAGGCAAATAGATTATGGATGGTAGCCCATTTTGTTGTGGGGGAAAAGGTATCCTCATAATCGACCCCTTCCTTATGTGCAAAACATTTTTCGATGAGTGTATCTTTGTGCTTGTCAAGTGATTCATCTTATTTATACTTATTCTTGAAGACCCACTTGCAGCCTATCAATTTGGTTCCTAATGGAGGATCAACCCACTTATAAGTGTCATTCTTTATTAGAGAATCATATTCTTTATGAATCACTTCTTTCCATTCATCATGAGAAGTTGCTTGTTTGAAGGAATTTGGTTTGAAATATGTAGACAAATTTAATTCACAATCATAAGAAACATCCATATCAATAAGTGAATCTGAATCATCTACATCACCTCCATTCTCTCTAGTAGATCTTCTCGTCCTTGTCTTTCCAACCTCATCAGGGCGAACACTTTCAAGTTTCTTTGTGAACCATTTTGTAGGACCTTTATGAGATGGCCCAATCTATTCATTTGACCAAGAGGGGGTTAAATCATGATTTAACCTCCTATTTTTCTTAATCACATCACTCAAAGTGTCTTCTTTATTAGAAGTTTGAGCTTCATGAGGGGGAGATATTTTTTTAGAAGGATATTCCACAAATTGATCCAGTATAGGGATACCCCCTTCAAGATGTGGAATCTCATTATCAAAATCTTGAAAAGACATTGCATGCCTGATTATGTCCAAGCTATCAAGTTGTTGCTCAACAACATTGTCAGTCTTGGGAGATTCAATCAATATTACATTTATAGATATTATAAACTCCTTATTTAATTCATAATGGAGATGGTATGATTTAGGGTATCTGAGCACCCTAAGTAGATACATTTTCGATTCCTTACACTGAGTTTTCTTCTTTTTCCCTTAGGTATCAAGGCATAATAGGTGGAACTAAAAACCATGAGGTGCCTCACCGAAGGAATGTGGCCATACCACATTTCATAGGGAGTCTTGGTTTTTAGAGCATGAGATGGACACCTATTCTTAATATACACAACACATAGAACTGCATTAGCCCAAAACATCAACTTTACATTTTTGAAAAACATCATTGAACATACCATATTTAAGCTCGTCCTGTTCATTCTTTCAGCTACATCATTTTGTTTGGGATAATAAGGCACAATCGTTTGATGTTTGATCCCATGTTAATGAGGTATTTTCAAATTAATTTGAAGTATATTATTTTCCATTATCAATATGAATAGAGCCAATATGATATTTTGTATCATTTTCAATCCATTCATGAAAGGTTTTGAAAGTTTCAAAAGCTTCAGATTCGTTTTTCAATATATATACCCAACAAATTCTAGTGTAGTCATCAATAAATATCATCATGTATTTATTACCATTTGTAGAAATACCAAGCATAGGGACACAAAATTCAGAATCAATGAGTTCAATCTTTCTATGTGCTTTGGAATGAGAATCATGAAAACACTTTCTTTTGTGCTTCCCTAAGATAAAACCATCAACTTTCTTAAGTTTCCTAGGAATTGTTGGCAAACCAACAACACCATTTCTCTTCAATAAACGCAGACTGTCATAGTTCAAAAGTCCAAATCTGGCATGCCATAAGAGACTGGATGGTAGTGTACCTTCATCAAATTCATAACTATATGCAAAATTTTGTGCACAAGCAGAGGTTCCTTGCAACTTCAAAAGTATTTCTTCTTCTATCCCATTCATGACAAGTGAGTTGTGTGATGCTTTTTGTAGAAATTAGAATAATATAACACTTATTCACAGAGATTATCCTGATTATACACTATTTTCAGAATGCATGCATAATACTTAACCTCCTCTACGTTGATCATCAATTTGTGAAATAAAAAACAATCGCATGCGCAGATTGAAACATCAATCACACATATCAACACAGTATGTACTGGGAAATCATACAGCTGAAAACCTCCAACTATCTGTATATTATAATGATAGAGAACATGTAACAATACATAGTACAATACTCCTCACAAGTACTCAGTACTATCTCCACCTGCTACACACAAACTAGCTCAGATCTGAATCAAGTCATAGGTTCAAATCTCCTCCGCTGTTTGCCTGCCTCTACTGCGCAATCCAATGTGAGAATAGGAATGATCCAAGCTTGTTTTCCTTGGCTTGTACTGCGCAATCCTCATTGGCAATCTCCATCAATGATTGTGCAAATCTCATGCACAGCTATAGTCACAACTGATAGTAGTCTCCACCCCTAACACATGTCTCCACTGAACTGTCCATGCACTGAGTTAACTGATGTATTCTTTAGTTGCTTTATGAGTTAATAATTAGTGAATTAATTAATAATTAATTCACATCACTCATCACTAGTGTATTTGTAGTTAGACTAAATACAACTAGTTCAACCAAGTCAAACTGAACACAACTCCATCAACTCCTCAATCAACTCCACCAAACTCAATCACTTGAGTTCTAACTGAAGTCCATCATGCAATAGCTCAACTAACCCATAAGAAAAGTGTATTTCCTTCTGGCAGTTGCATGTGCCACATCCGTAGCTTGAACTGAAGTGCTCCAAGAGGATAAGATAATGTTTATAGTCCAAATAATATTCGATTGTTCTATTTTTAGCCTGGCGGCCTAAAAATAGACTCTGCCCATATGTCTAAAAATAGAAGTCCATCTATTTTTACCAACATGACCAATCATCCACAAATAGCATCTTGCAACTCATATACCATGATCCATATGTCTAAAAATAGACATAGTCTAAAAATAGACATAGTCTAAAAATAGACTTTGCGCCAAAAATAGCCTGCAGGCCCACTTAGTGAAGGCGACTTCTTTTCACTAAGCTAGATCATCTTGTTGCATTTTCAACACTCCCTCTCAACAAGATATGGATTATTTGCAACCCCTATCCTGCCTCGGTGGTATTCGAATTTGCTCCTGGTGAGCACCTTCGTCAAGATATTAGCATCCTGATCCTCCGTTGGAATGTATGAAAGTAACATGATTCTCCGCTGCACACAATCTCTGATATGATGGTACCTGATGTCGATGTGCTTGGATCTATCATGAAATACTGGATTAGTCGAGAGTTTAATGCAACTCTGGTTATCACAATAAATCACAGTAGGCTCCAAGTGTGACCCAAACAACCCGACCACGATCTTCCTCATCCATATAGCCTCGCATGAAACCAAACTTGCTGCCATATACTCGGCCTCTGCTGAACTAAGTGCCACAGATCTCTGCTTCTTGCTATACAAAGAAACTGCTATCGACCTGATACTGAAGATCCCTCCAGATGTGCTCTTTTTGTCTGTTGGGCTCCCTGCCCAATCTGCATCCGTGAAGCCACATAGCTTCACCTCATCCTCCTGTCTGTACCACAATCCATATCACGATGTGCCTCTGAGATAACGCAATACATGCTTGCCTGCCTTCCGGAAGAGCTTGGTTGGCTTAACCATAGCTTGTGAAAGTTGGTTAACAGCATAGCATATATCGGGTCATGTATTGACCAGATACATAAGCGACCCCACCAACTGTCGATAAACAGTGGCATCCACTACCTCTGCTGAAGTAGCATCCTCCTTCCTCCAACCTCCAGGAAGAGGAGTATCAACAGGCTTGCAACCATGCATGTTGAACTTCTCCAGTATCTCTTGAGCATACTTACCCTGAGAAACAAATAGTCCATCACTACACTGCCAAATTTCCAATCCCAGGAAATAATGAAGGAGGCCCAAGTCCTTCATCTCAAACTCTCTAGCAAGATCCTCCTTGCATGAAAGTATCAACAGCTCATCTCCTGTCAAAATCAAATCATCTACATAAAGTACAATGATAAGCCACTTACCCTCCACCATAATTTGGTATAGGTTAGGATCCGCCTCACTCTTGGAGAATCCAAGTCCAGTGAAATAATTGTCTATTCGTGTGGACCAAGCACGTGGTGCTTGTTTCAACCCATACAACGCTTTCTTGAGCCTGCACACATGCGACTCGCTGTTGAAGATCTCGAAACCTTCGGGCTGCTCTATGTACACCTCCTCCTCAATGACTCTGTTGAGGAACACAATCTTCACATCCATCTGATGAATGTGCCACCCCATCTATTCTGAGAGAGCAAGAATCGTCCGTATGGAAGAATACCTTGCGACAGGTGCAAAGGTCTCCTCATAATCGATCCCCTCTATCTGTGAGAAGCCTCGGGCAACAAATATTGCCTTGTACTTCTCCACACTCTCGTCAGCTACCTGCTTTACTTTGTGGATCCATCTCGAACCCACCATTGATTTCCCCTCCGGTCTTGGGACAATCTCCCATGCACTGTTTCTGAGAATCGAATCATACTCTTCCACCATGGCATCTACCCATGCGGGATCCTCCACAGCTTCCTCGAAAGAGGATGGCTTAGTCACGACACATTTTCTCACAAGAGCCATGTATCCAGTGTACCGATCAGGTGACTGTCTCTATCTGCGTTGTCCTGTAGGTGGTCCTACAACCTTCTCTGCATCTTGAGCCAGTCGCTCAGCTTCTGTAGTGCGCTTTCACCCTCTGATGGTTGGCTCTACATGAGTGGTTTCTTTCACTCCATGAACTTCATCTTGTGGTTGATCCACATCCTAAAGCTCATGCTTAGGAACTAATAGCTCCTCATCTGCATGCAAGTGTGGCTCCCTCTCAAGCGAACACTTCATGGCTTTCTCCTCCTGAAATTTGATATCCCGTCGCACAATAGTCTTGCGACTGTCTGGCAAATACACACGATAGTTGTGGGGCGTATCAGTGTACCCCACAAATATCCCAACCTCTACGGTCAGCTCCAACTTCTTCCTGGCATCCTTTGTCACATGCATGTAAACATTAGAACCAAAAATCCTCAAATGGGAAATATCAGGCCTCTTACCAGAATAAGCCTCCTCGGGTGTACTCATGCCAAGTATCTTGTGAGGACAATGGTTCTGCACATATACTGCAGTATTGCATGCCTCTGCCCACAAGTGAAGGGGTAGGCCCTGATCATGCAACATCGCCCGTGCAGCACCCATGATCGTTATGTTCTTCCGCTCAGAAACCCCATTCTCCTGTGGGTTATGGGGAGCTATGAGCTCTCTTCGAATCCCTTCTGCACTGTAGAAGTCCTTGAACTCGTCAGAGATGAATTCACCACCATTGTCACTCCTAAGAGCCTTCACCTTCTTCCCCGATTCCTTCTCGACCAGTGCTTTGAACTCACAGAACTTTGAGTATGTCTTGCTCTTCTTGTGCACGAAGAAGATCCAGCACTTTCGAGAGAAATCATCAACAAAGATCACATAGTACTTGTGCTTTGCTGTCAAAGCTACTGAGAAAGATCCACACATGTCTGTGTGAATTCTCTCAAGGATCGTCGTGGCACGACTATCCTTCTCGTGAAAGGTGGCTTTCAAAATTTTTCCCAAAGTACACCCCTTGCACTGATCTGACTGTGCAAGAGTGCCTTTAGGAAGCCCAGTAGAAATTTGCTGCAGTATCTTCAGGGCTCCATGGTGAAGGTGGCCCAATCTCTTGTGCCACAGCTCACCATCATCTCGGCTCACCAATCCTTCTGCCTTACATGCCATTGCTGCGTAGCCATCTACATGCAATTGATAAAGGTTCCTGACTCGAACCCCTATCTTCCGGGTTTCTCCAGTTGTCTTACTGCACAGGAAAGCCTTTCCCTCGCTGAAAACAACATCATATCCCTTGTCTTCTAGCATCGCCACAGAGATAAGATTCTTCTTCAATCCTGGAACATGCATCACTTCCTTCAATACGAAGGGTTTACCAAACTCCCTCTCAAAGGAAATGGTACCGATACCGGTCGCACTGTATCTACCATCATTGCCCATCTCGATGTGCACTCCAAGATCTTTCTCATCCATATCAGAAAACAAATCTCGATCTCCTGTCATGTGAAAAGACGCACCACTGTCCAAGAACCATACCGATCCCATCACACTTGATACCATGCATGCGATCAGTGAAAAATCCAGCTCAAACTGCGAGGCTAAGGCCTCTCCCGCTGCAGATCCAGCAGCTTGCTTATTTTTCTTCTTCTGCGGACAATTTGTGGAATAATGTCCGTGTTGGTGACAGTGAAAGCAATTCACCTTGGACATGTCTTTCTTCTTTCCTTTCGCACCAGAATGAGAAGCTTTCTTGCTCTTCCCCTTCTTTGCTTTGGCAGCCAAAGCGCAATTTTCTTCATCAGATGCCTTTGATGAAGATCCGTCCCTGGTATTCCGCCTGATCTCCTCTTGCACAAGATCTAACCAAAGTCTCTTCCATCCTGGAAATTTCTCCCAACCATTAACATAGTCCTGATAGGAATGCCAACTCTTCAGAAGACCAAGGAGAGCCAAGCTCACCAAGTCCTCATCATCGACAGTCACCCCCACACTTCCCAGCTCATCCCGGCACTGGGTGAACTTCGTGAGATACTTGGGCATACTGTCTCCTTTCTCACACTTAATGTTTCTGAGTTTATCCTTGAGCGCCAACTTCCTCTGGTCACTCTTGCTTTGGAATAAATCTGTCAACGCTTTCCACATCAAGTATGGAGAAGCCTTTCCATGCAGGCTGGATATAATGTGATCCTTCATGCCCTCCAATAGAATCCTTCGACACTTTGCTGTCTTCTTTTACCAAGCCTCAACGTGAGCAGCATCAGTAGGCTTTGGGACCTCAGCCTCTATGAAATCCTTCAACCCATTGTCATCTAACACTGCCTCCATCCTGTCTCTCCATGCAATATAATTCGAGTTGCCTTCACGGGCATACTCCAATCGCAATCCGTTGAAAGACATTTCAACTTTGACACTAAGAAAACATTGCTGCAAATTCGAATTCCACCAGCTCAAAACTCAACTGCTTCTGATCTAAAATTCATGAGAACAAAGTATTTCTCGTACAAAGATTGACTGTATGGGCTTTTACTGGATATCTCACCTTCCAAAAGAAGGATGAATCCAGAGGCTACCTGGCCCGATTACAGACTCTGCCTGAAGAAATAAAATGTAATCACTTTCTGAATAATAGATCTGATGATCAACTTTTCTCTAATACCATGTAGAAATTTGAATAATATAACACTTATTCACAGAGATTATCCTGATTATACACTATTTGTGGAATGCATGCATAATACATAACCTCCTCTACGTTGATCATCAATTTGCGGAATCAAAAACAATCGCATGCGCACATTGAAACATCAATCACACATATCAACACAGTATGTACTGGGAAAGCATACAGCTAAAAACCCCCAACTATCTGTATATTATAATGATAGAGAACATGTAACAATACATAGTACAATACTCCTCACAAGTACTCAGTGCTATCTCCACCTGCTACACACAAACTAGCTCAGATCTGAATCAAGTCACAGGTTCAAATCTCCTCCGCTGTTTGCCTGCCTCTACTACACAATCCAATGTGAGAATAGGAATGATCCAAGCTCGTTTTCCTTGGCTTGTACTGCACAATCCTCATTGGCAATCTCCATCAATGATTGTGCAAATCTCATGCACAGCTATAGTCACAACTGATAGTAGTCTCCTCCTCTAACACCTGTCTCCACTGAACTGTCCATGCACTGATTTAACCGATGTATTCTTTAGTTTCTTTATGAGTTAATAATTAGTGAATTAATTAATAATTAATTCACATCACTCATCACTCGTGTATTTGCAGTTAGACTAAATACAACTAGTTCAACCAAGTCAAACTGAACACAACTCCATCAACTCCTCAATCAACTCCACCAAACTTAATCACTTGAGTTCTAACTGAAGTCCATCATGCAATAGCTCAACTAACCCATAAGAAAAGCATATTTCCTTCTGGCAGTTGCATGTGCCACATCCGTAGCTCGAACTGAAGTGCTCCAAGAGGATAAGATAATGTTTATAGTCCAAATAATATTCGACTGTTCTATTTTTAGCCTGGCAATCTAAAAATAGACTTCGCCCATATGTCTAAAAATAGAAGTCCATCTAATTTTACCAACATGACCAATCATCCACAAATAACATCCCGCAACTCATAGACCATGATCCATATGTCTAAAAATAGACATAGTCTAAAAATAGACTTTGCACCAAAAATAGCCTGCGGGCCCACTTAGTGAAGGCGACTTCTTTTCACTAAGCTCCATCATCTTGTTGCATTTTCAACACTTTTATGACCTCAACTTTACCATCAAACATGTGGAGGGAATGTCTTTGCTAGTGGATGTGAACCAAAGACACCAAGTTTCTCCACAACTTTAGGAGGTAGAGAACATCATGTAGAAGAAAGTCTAGGAGACCAGGAATTTTAAGCCTAATGGTGTCAAGCCATCATGGATTGAGTTTTGACTTGTCAACAAAATATACTACTCCATCAACATTGTCAGTGAATTATTCAAATAAATCTCTTCTAAAAGTAATGTGGGAAGTTTCTCCCGAATCAAGCAACCATGCATATTTCCATGAAGCAAGTGAATAATTAAAAAGTCTTCAGTTACTCCAATATTGCAATGTGCCACAACATAATGAGCGGATTTAGGTGGTATACCTTTCCCTTTATCTGATGATTTTCCTTTCTCTTCATCCATGTCCTATCTAATCATTTCCCATGAGAACTTACATGTGGAAGCATCATTTCCATTTTTGTTACACTTTATGCAATGAAGATTAGTCTTTCTCCTTGGTAATGTCTACCCCCTGCCTCTATTATCCTTCCTTCCATGTCCCCTTTGACCACCTATTCCTCTAGAAGAATCATGTGCTTGATTATTCTCTTTATGTGCAAGGCACACAACTTCTTCAGGAGATTGAGCAGCTGTCATTTTCCTCCCAAAAACTTTATCTCTTTTAGCAAACTTCTCCACAAGAGAGTCAAAGTAATTATCCTTAAGTTTTCCACTAGCTTGTAATGACATGAGATAATGAGAAGAAGTGGGATACAATGCTTTGACAAATTTTGTGTTGGCATTATGACTCAGGTTTGGCGCTATGGCACAGGAATTGTCCTTGATGGCAACTCACTGTTTAGGCTCTCAAAATAATAGAAAATAAGATACCTGCAGTGTGCCTAACAAAACCTGTGGACCCGTAGGTGCCCTGAACAAGAAGTGCGGACATACCCGCAGGTTCTCCGAACAAAAGGTGCGGACATCAAATTCACTCACTTTCATGCAAAGAAGCATGTGCACGTGGGAATTTTTATGATTGATCCATGGTATTTAGTCCGACGTTTTTTGATCCTATGGTTTTGGTCCGTGGTATTGCATCTAAAATATTGACCCCCGGTTTTGGGTCTCTTGTATTGGCTTTCTATGGTTTTGATCCATGGTTTGAATAAGGGCCTGCCTATAAAAAGGAAAGAAGATCATTTGGCCAGACACTTGTGAATATTGAATATCTTAAGACCTGAAATTTTGGTGATCGGTTTGTGAAACTAGATCTAAATCAAGGAGAAAACCGTGATTTATAAGGCAGATCTACTGGTAGGTTGAGGTCTCTTTGGCACATGATCAGATTTGTGAATTCGACAGACTGGGGTATAATTGAGGACTGATAAAGTGTTTATATCCGGAGGTCCACAGTTCAATAAATGGCGCAGTTGCGGAGGTGTGCAGTCCAGTAGACGGCGCAGGTGCGGAGGTCCACAGTTTAGTAAACGACACAGTTGCGGAGGTGCGCAGTCCAGTAGACGGCACAGGTGCGGAGGTCCGTAGTTCAGTAAACTATGCAGTTGCAGAGGTGCGCAATCCAGTAGACGGATCAGGTGTAGAGGTGCGCAGTCCAGTAGATGGCACAGGTGCGGAGGTCCGCAGTCCAGTAGAGGGCGCAGGTGCGAAGTCCAGTACACAGAGTAGGTGCAGAGCTGCACAGGCTAGACACAGTAGAAGTGCGGATATTCGTAGGTTTCTATTGGTGAAGTTGCAGACTTTTTGTTGGCTGCCTTTTGTCTATTGCTGCAGTGTTCTGGGTTTAGATTACTGGTACTGTTTTTCTGGTTACTGCATTCTGAGAAGCTATTGGTTGATTCATTAGTTGATTGTAAAAGGATATTGGTTGATTCACATGTACTTGATGATTATTTGATGTTCATGGATCCAGTCTGAAAATTGATGAAACATGGTCCTTGGAAGAAAAGAAGTAGGTCAGCACCTCCGTACTAGTAGCTCAGCTAGTACAAGAGCTAAGGGGGTTGTAGCTCCCTTCCAGGAGAGTCTGGAAAACAAGAGAGGGTTGTAGCTCTCTGTAGGTTTCACCCTGCGTGCTGGTAAAGGACTGCACCAGTACAGAATCATTGCAAAAAGAAGTTTCTAATTGAAAGAAGATAGAGACATATTGCAGCAGGTGGTTTTCACCCACATTGGGTTTCCACCTTATATCTGGTGTTCTTTGGTGTGACTATCTGTTTTTCTTGTTATTGTTCATTATTATATGGTACTGACATACAAATTAATGGTCAAAATTTGAAGAATAAATTGAATTATAAATCTGGAAGGTATAGTGAAAAGAATTTAATAATACTGATTCACCCCCCTCTCAGTATTATTTCCAACAATTGGTATCAGAGCAGGTCCTTCTGAAGAAGCTTGATCACTTGAAGGAAGATCCATCATCATGAGCAACTACGAGAGAGAAGCATCGATCAGGCCACCAATTTTTGATGGGACCAACTTCGTCTATTGGAAGGTAAGAGTCACAACATATCTTCAATCTCTTGGTACAGAAGTCTGGGATATCATAGATACAGGGTACACTTTTCCATCCACAACTCCTACAGATTCGGTTGGTAAGAAGCAATATGAAAAAAATGCAAAGGCTGTCAATACTCTATTGGGATGTCTATCTAAATCAGAATTTGTCAAAGTTATGTAGTATAAATCCGCAAAAGAAATATGGGACAAGATTGTTCTGAGTTATGAAGGAGATGAACAGGTAAAATGAGCAAAACTTCAAACCCTTAGAATTCAGTATGAAAATCTCAGAATGCACAATGATGAAAGCGTGGCTAACTATTTCCTTCATGTAGATGAGATTGTTAATTGTATGAAAAACTTGGGTGAAGAAATAAAAGAGGCTGTTGTGGTTGAAAAGGTTCTAAGATCTTTGTCCCCTAGGTTTGAATCTAAAGTTTCTGCAATAGAAGAAAAAGAGAATCTACGAAACCTTACCATGTCACAGCTGCACGGAATTCTGACTGCTTATGAAATGAGGAAAGGAGGACCATCAGACAGAAGAGAAGCTGCATTCAAGGCTTCAGGCAAAGGAGATTACTATGAGTCAGGACATCTATCAGAAGAAGACAAAGAATCAAATTTTGTCAAGAACCTTCAACGGGGTGCTGGAAGATTCAGAGGTAAGTTACCTTTCAAATGCTTTGCTTGTGGAAGAGTCGGTCACTATGCGGCAAAGTGTCCTCATAAAGATAATCTTGATAAAGGTAAGGAACCTGTCAGATGGAACAAGAAACAGAATGTAAATAAGAAAAGCTATTACACTCATGAAGACAGTGATGAACTTTCAAATAGTGATGAAGATGAACAAGGTAACAATTATAGACTTTTAATGGCCTTTGAAGATGATGATTTCATGGATGCTATAGATGAAGAAGGTTTGTATGAAGAGATTTCTAAACTCAAAATTTGTTTAGAAGAGAAAAATATGATTATTGATACTTTGCAATTCCAACTGGCTGAAAAAGAAAAACTTCATGAAAAATTAGAATGTGAAATTGTTGGTCTTAGAAAAGAGATTGAGAAAACAAAAGCTCTTAATCTTAGATTTGTTAAAGGATCTAAAACTCTAGATGAGATTATCAATGTGCAGCGTTCTCCACTAATCAAGACAGGTCTGGGATATAATGAAGAAGCATCTCAAGTGCAGCAACCATCCACCTCCAAAAGTTATCTTGATGCAGCAAGGAGGAGTGAGCAAAGGTCAAATAGAAATCAGGGACAATTTACCTCAAGAATGAACAAAGACTACCAGGTAAATCAGGGGCAATCCACCTTAAGGATGAACAGAAGCTACAACCAGCCACAGGTAAAATCTTCCCAATTTTCCTCAAGAATGGATGTCAGTAGAAACTACAATCAGTTGGTTGGTAGATTTGATAATCGCAGGAGTTTATTCAATGGCCAATGTTTTTCTTGTCATAACTTTGGTCACAAAGCAGCTCAATGTGTTGCCTATAAGACAATCATGACTAGAGAAGCTCAAAAACAAAGAAGTATGACTGGGATCACGAAAAGAACCTACAATAACTTTTCTGCCCTTGAGAATGAAATTGAATGTTCTATTTGTAACAACTTCAGTCATGAAGATTCTGAATGCAGGAGCAGGTTTCGGCAAACAAAGGAACAAGCCTCAAATGCCAAAACATGGAGAATGAAAGAACCGCAACCAGAAAGATGTGGTATAGCCTTATATGCGGAAGGGCAAGAAAATCAATGGTACATCGACAGTGGATGTTTGAAACATATGACGGGTGATAAAGAAAAACTTCAGTCATATAGTGCCTTAGAGAAGGAGAAGAAGGTCTCATTTGGAAATGACACCCCTGCGCTCATAAAAGGTAAAGGTTCTGTTCAGTTGAAAGAGAAGGTCAAAGCTAGAAATGTTATGTATGTTGATGGGTTAAAGCATAACTTATTGAGTGTCAGTCAGATGTGTGATCGAGGAATGGAGGTAATATTTTGATCACATGGATGTAGTGTTCGTGATCTTGATATAGGAAAAACAATGATCAAAGGCATAAGAACTCCAAATAATTTATACATATTCAAAGAAGGACAACATCAATGCTATCTAAGCAAGAACAATGAACACTGGTTATGGCACAGAAGATTGGGGCATCTTAGCTTCTCACAGATAAAGAAAGCATGTAAATACCAGGCAGTTCGTGGTCTTCCAGACATCAGAATTCCAGACAATACAATTTGCAAATCGTGTCAGTTTGGTAAGCAAACCAGAACTAACTTCCCTGAGAAGGAAGGATCAGCTAGCAGGCCACTTGAACTTGTCCATACTAATGTATGTGGCCCATCTAGGAAAAGGTCACCTTGAGGAGAAGAATATTTCATATTATTCATTGACGACTTTTCCAGGATGTGTTGGAGAGGACTTATGAAGCACAAATACGAAGCCTTTGAAAAGTTCAAATCATTCAAAGCCTTGGTGGAGAACGAATCAGATCACAGAATCAAATGCCTCAGGTTTGATAGAGGTGGGGAGTTTACCTCGAATGAATTTTTCGACTTTTGTGAAGAACATGGAATAAGAAGGGAATTCTCTACAGCTAGGACTCCTCAGCAAAATGGAGTAGTGGAAAGGATGAACAAAACGGTTCAACAAATGGCTCGTGCTATGCTTGATGAGCCTGGAACTCCCGCAACCTTCTGGGGTGAAGCCACATTTGCTGCAGTTGTCATTCTCAACAAGACAAATATCCGGGTGAACAACACTCAAACTCCTCATGAGCTCTGGTATGGTGAGACTCCTTCGGTAAAACATTTCAAAATTTTTGGAAGCAAATGCTATATTAAAAATAATGATGAAAATCTTGGCAAGTTTGAACCTAGAGAAGATGAAGGCATTCTCCTTGGTTATTCTCCTCACAGCAAAGCATACAAATGTTACAATAAAAGGCTTGGAATAATTGTCGACATCATTGATGTAGTGGTGGATGAAAAAGAAAACTCTCCCAGGTAGGTAAGATCTGAAGACTTCGAAAATGATGAGGACTATCCATCAACATCAAATCAGATTCATGATGAAGAAGAAACCCATGAGGCACTAGAGGAACAGATAAGGATAGAAGAAAAGACTCCATCTAGGTATGTTCAAAAGAATCATCCAGAATCTCAAATTTTGGGGCAAAAGGAGGCAGGTATACAAACAAGAAGAACAATTGCAGAAGCTTCAAGCTATTTGGCATTACTCTCCTCCGCTGAACCACAAAATGTAAAAGAGGCATGCAAAGATGAATGTTGGGTCAAGGCAATGGACGAAGAACTTGAGTAGATCAAAAAGAACAACACTTGGGAATTGGTTCCTAGACCAAAAGATAAGAATGTCATAGGGACAAAATGGATCTTCAAAAACAAGTTGAATGAAAATGGGGAAGTAATTAGAAACAAGGCCAGACTTGTGTGTAAAGGGTATGCTCAACAAGAAGGAATAGACTTTGAAGAAATTTTTTCTCCCGTTGCTAGACTTGAGGCCATCAGAATGTTCCTTGCTCTCTCTAGCTTTCAGAAGTTCAAAGTATTTCAAATGGATGTGAAATCAGCCTTTTTGAATGGAGACTTAGAAGAAGAAGTGTACATTGAGCAACCAGATGGTTTCATCCTTGGGAATGATCCAAATCTTGCATGCAGACTAAAAAAGGCTCTCTATGGTCTTAAACAGGCTCCAAGGGCTTGGTACTATCACTTGGACAAATACCTTCATCAACAAGGTTTTTCAAAAGGATCAGCAGATAGCAATCTTTATATAAAAATTGAAAATAACAAATTGCTAATACTTGTTGTGTATGTAGATGATATTATCTTTGGCAGTAATGAAGAAGCTATGAGTCAAAACTTTGCTTTGGTAATGCAGAAAGAATTCGAAATGTCATTGCTTGGAGAGCTGACATATTTTCTTGGTCTACAAATCCAACAAAATGAAGGTGGTATCTTTTTATCTCAAACCAAGTACCTCAAGCAGATCCTGAAGAAATATGGCATGGAAGATTCGAAACCAGTATGTACCCCTATGGTTACAGGATGCAGCCTCAGTGCAAATGATGAATTAGCAGCAGTGCATCAACCAACCTATAGATCCATGATTGGAAGCCTGCTTTATTTGATAGGTACCCGACCAGAAATCATGCATGTAGTGGGAATAGTTGGAAGATTTCAGGCAAATCCAAAGGAAACTCATCTTCAGGAAGTTAAGAGAATATTCGAGTATCTTCAAGGAACTCAAAACTATGGCTTATGGTATCCTAGAAATACAGATCTCACACTTCATGCCTATACAGATGCAGATTGGGCCGGAAGCGTGGATGACAGAAAAAGCACTAGTGGTGGTGCATTCTTCATGGGTTCCAGATTAGTATCTTGGTTCAACAAGAAACAGAGTTCAATAGCATTATCTACAGCTGAAGCAGAGTATGTGGCTGCTGCATCTTGTTGCACACAACTTCTTTGGATGATGCAAACTTTGCAGGACTTTCAAATCACTTGTACTCCACCTATCTCCATCCTATGTGATAATACAAGTGCTATCAGCATTTCAAAGAACCCAGTCATGCACTCAAAGACCAAGCATATACCTATCAAATATCATTTTCTTCGGGAACAAGTGCTTGAACAAAAGGTCAAGTTGGAGTATGTTCCCTCTAAGGAACAAGTTACTGATATACTCACCAAACCGCTGCCCAGGGAGACCTTTGAATACCTCAGGCAAAAGTTGGGGGTAGTTGATGCATCATCTTGCTGTTAAATCTTGTCTGTTTCAGAGATTGTTGGTTGTACGTGAGTTTCATATGGGGTATACGCGTACATTTGCTGGTTTATGGATTGGTCAAAGACCAAATGGCACAAGGTTCAGGGGGAGCATATATTCTTCTAATAATGCATTGTTGGCATTATTGTAGAAGATCTTGGAGGAGCAAGTACAGAAGGAGAACATGGATGCTGATCTGAATATTGCTGCTAATGTTTTGTCTCTATGTCTTATATTTCTTTTGTCAAGGTCATGTAACGACCTATGTCTGGGATGAATGATATAATATACTTGGTTTTCATATGTAAATTTTTGATGTAACCCCACTGGTTGGGTGGATGATCCCCACTTGATTGGGTGATGAATGTATGTATAGAGTCTTTTGTAGATCTGGCCTACAGTCAGGGGGAGCACGATCAGCACAGCAGAGCAGAGATTTCAGCATGTTCTCAGGGGGAGCATAACCCTTTGCCCTTGATGACAAAGGGGGAGAATGACTTTGAGGATCTTGGGGTTGCCATCAAGTCCAAAGGGGGAGATTGTTGGCATTATGACTCAGGTTTGGCGCTATGGCACAGGTGTTGTCCTTGATGGAAACTCACTCAAGTGGCAAATCACTGTTTAGGCTCTCAAAATAATAGAAAATAAGATACCCGCAGGTGCGCCTAACAAAACTTGCGGACCCGCAAGTGCCCCGAACAAGAAGTGCGGACATACCCGCAGGTTCTTCGAACAAAAGGTGCGAACATCAAGTTCACTCACTTTCATGCAGAGAAGCGCGCGCACGTGGGAATTTTTATGATTGATCCATGGTATTTAGGCCGACGTTTTTGATCCTATGGTTTTGGTCCGTGGTATTGCATCTAAAATATTGACCCCCGGTTTTGGGTCCCTTGTATTGGCTTTCTATGGTTTTGATCCATGGTTTGAATAAGGGCCTGCCTATAAAAAGGAAAGAAGATCATTTGGCCAGACACTTGTGAATATTGAATATCTTAAGACCTGAAATTTTGGTGATCGGTTTGTGAAACAAGATCTGAATCAAGGAGAAAACCGTGATTTATAAGGCAGATCTACTAGTAGGTCGAGGTCTCTTTGGCACATGATCAGATCTGTGAATTCGACAGACTGGGGTACAATTGAGGACTGATAAAGTGTTTATATCCGGAGGTCTGCAGTTCAGTAAACGGCGCAGTTGCGCAGGTGTGCAGTCCAGTAGACGGCGCAGGTGCAGAGGTCCACAGTTCAGTAAACGATACAGTTGCGGAGGTGCGCAGTCCAGTAGATGGCGCAGGTGCGGAGGTCTGTAGTTCAGTAAACGGTGCAGTTGCGGAGGTGCGCAGTCCAGTAGATGGATCAGGTGCGGAGGTGCGCAGTCCAGCAGACGGCGCAGGTGCAAAGGTCCGCAGTCCAGTAGAGGGCGCAGGTGCGAAGGTGCGTAGTCCAGTACACAGAGCAGGTGCAGAGCTGCGCATGCTAGACACAACAGAAGTGCAGATATTCACAGGTTTCTATTGGTGAAGTTGCAGACTTTTTGTTGGCTGCCTTTTGTCTATTGCTGCAGTATTCTGGGTTTAGATTACTGGTACTGTTTTTCTGGTTACTGCATTCTGAGAAGCTATTGGTTGATTCATTAGTTGATTGTCAAAGGAGATTGGTTGATTCACATGTACTTGATGATTATTTGATGTTCATGGATCCAGTCTGAAAATTGATGAAACGTGGTCCTTGGAAGAAAAGAAGTAGGCCAGCACCTACGTACTAGTAGCTCAGCTAGTACAAGAGCTAAGGGGGTTGTAGCTCCCTTCTAGGAGAGTCTGGAAAATGAGAGAGGGTTGTAGCTCTCTGCAGGATGCAGCCTGCGTATTGGTAAAGGACTGCACCAGTACAAAATCATTGCAAAAAGAAGTTTCTAATTGAAAGAAGATAGAGACATATTGCAGCAGGTGGTTTTCACCCACATTGGGTTTCCACCTTATATCTGGTGTTCTTTGGTGTGACTATCTGTTTTTCTTGTTCTTGTTCATTATTATATGGTACTAACATACAAATTAATGGTCAACATCTGAAGAATAAATTGAATTATAAATCTGGAAGGTATAGTGAAAAGAATTTAATAATACTGATTCACCCCCCTCTCAGTATTATTTCCAACATTTTGTGAGAGGAACATCCATTTTAACACTAGTGGCTTCCATACCATGCATAATGGCTTTGATTTTAGAGGATAAGGTAAGGGTATCATCATCCTTCAATTCTAATTTAAACAAATTGATCATTAATTGAACAACTTGAAGATTAGAGTGTGAGTCATATAAATTCTTCAGCTTCTTTAATGATTCAAAAGAATTTATTAATGACGTAATATAAGGACTCACCTCTTCATTGACTGATGTTATAATCAATGCATAAGCGTTGTTGTTCTTGTTCTCCCATATGGCAAGTTGTTTGCATGAAGTGGGCTTCTCAGGAGGATTTCCTCCTTTTCCTTCACAAACTCCTTTCCATAACTTATTAAAAATCAAGGTATGCTTTATCTTCCTAGACCATTCATGGCAGTTCTCTTTTCCAAAGAGAACTACTCCAACTTCGGAGATGAGTGAATGCATCATAAAAATCTAGTCAGGCCCAACAAAAACTGATATGTCTCTGCAATAAAATTAATTGACATACAACTATGTCCTAAAAAATTATTAAATAATGATTTACATTCTCAATATTGACCTATACACATAAAAGTCAAGCCATATATATGAACCAACACATATTAACCATACACACCGAACCATATGTATGTCATCGTATACCATACATGGACTTCAAAATAAATATTCAATATACCATACTCAATTTCATACCTTATAACATACGACCTTTAAAATAGAGTTTAATGCACATATACCAATTCAACCAATGAATTATACATGATATATACCATGTTCCCTTTGTAACAACCCCAGTTAAAAATCCATGTAATAAAGTTAATAAAGGAAAAATAAGACCAAGGTCATGGGACATGTATTCCAAACTGACTGGTGGGAAAAACATCCTAGTGGGTGTCACTTTTGGTTTATTTATGGCTATGGAAATTAGAAAAGGAATTGGAAAAGGAAAAGAGGCATTAATTGACATTTATTTATGAAAATAATGGAAAATAAGAGAAAAGGGAGGTGAAAGGGCACAAATTTGCATGAGGAGGAAATTGAAGGAAAAATAGAGGAAATTGAAGAAAATAGAGGCCTCGATGATGAAAAGGCTTCTGAGGATCAGTTCATGGATTTTTTTAGTTTTATCTTGGAGCTCTATTTTATTCTCTCACTCTCTCATACTTTTTCACACTTAGAGTATTCTTGGAGCACTTTGGCATACATTGGATTTGGAGAAAGAAGGCAAAGAAAAGAAGGAAAGCACAAGGGAACAAGTGGATCAACGGTTACATCTGGATTGCTTTGATGGTATCGAGTTGCATATATGATTTGCTTGCTATTTTTGGCATGCATGGTACATGCATGTGGTTTCTTGATTATGAGTTGTCATTGGCATGGAGGATTTCCTAGATTGATATTGGTTTTTCCTAGCCTTTCCATTTCTTGGATAGCCATGGTGTTGTGTGTTTTCCCATTTGTTTTATGATTGGTGCTCATGTTCCTTATGGTTGTGGGTCGAGTTATTATTTCTTAGAGCCTTGGTTGTACAAATTCCTTAGAAGCATCGGAACAACTTGGGTTGAGTTACTAGTCTAATAAGCCTTGGTTAGAAAAATGATTTGGAGCCCTTGGTGGGTTGAGTTACTAGTCCTAGAGCTTTGGTTAGACAAATGCTTTGGAGCCCTACGACAACTGTGGGTTGAGTTTCTAGTCCTGATGTTGGGTTGGAACAAATTCTCTAGATCCCTTGACAACTTGGGTAGAGACCAATCTAGTGATGGTTAGTAATGTCCGACTATGAGGTGGAATTACTAGTTGAGAGTTGAAGCGGTTCGACCTCTAGAAGCCCTAATTGATTTTGGTTGGTTTATTTCGTGATATCCCACATTCATGTTTGGAATATGTTTTGGGAGTAATTGGCTAAAAATGAAATTTGGTTCAACCCAATATATGGTTGGGTGGTACATGTAAGTCCCTTACATGGTTTGTTTTTTCATATGTTAATAAGAGATCTTTTTCCATTGTATTTCGTGAATATTTATGCTTTTTAAAATGTGGCTTTAATGGTTGTTCTATCACTATTATTATTTTGGTTATATGCTAGTTATATGCATGGTTTTATGACATACTTGAGGTATGGCTCTCATCATGTTTTTGTTAGTAAATGAATTGTTAGTGAGTGCATGACCTAATAGATGATATTACAGATATTGTGAGAGGGCATCATACCTTCTCCATGATTCTCAGATAAGTATGAGACCCCTATGTTTAAATGCATAATTATGACCTGTAAATTACATGTTTATGATGTCTTTGACGAAATGTATGTCATGGTTGGGATGGGTTAGTTTAAGTCCTTGAGTAAGTTTTTGATTAAATGTTTTTTTATCTGTGTTATTTATCATTTCTGAGAGTTTCAGTGAGTTCTAGGTAGAGGCCTGGGTCCTATCCCTAAAAAAGTGGCTTAGATATTGGGGTCACTAGCACAAAACTGAGTCAATTAGGCTACAGTCACTGGGAACCAGGCACATGGGAGTGACTGGAGGCTTACAGTCACTAGCTTGCCTTGTCATGGGAGAGACTGAGAACCCAGGTTAGTGAAAAAGTAAGTTAACTTAGGGGTCAAGCACATGGAGTGGTTTGTTAGCTCCTGGGGGTCTTGTAGCTCCTAAGGAAGGCCGGTTTGGTTATTTCGTCGACTCCACTTCCTTGATTGTACCTAGGATGTTGAGTCATATTATATCAATTCACTAACGTTGCATATATGAATTAATTCATGAACCACCGACTCACATAAAATTTCAAACCAATGCACCAGAGTTTTCAAAACACAAAGAATACCCTCCAAATGCATTAAACACACTATTGTAGCATACCACCATACAACCCTTTCAATGCACAACATTGATACCATATATGTCAATCAAAAAAATTCATACCTTTGAAAAGACACAACATATAACACTTGTCAAAGTTACAACCTTCATTTTAACTCTTAATGCACAATTCAATGTTCAAATCAACCATGACTGACATAGGAACAGAGACTCAACGTTCAATGAAACACAACACCAAGAGTCATAGTTAAGCCAACGATCCATCATGTTATCTCCCTTCAACACACAATTCTATATTGTTCTAGAGAGTAGAGAATGCTTTGTCCAAACACAGAGAAAACAGGGACAAAGGACAAAATATGACAGGGAATAATGACATGAATAGGAGTTATAGAAGCATAGGGTTGAATTAGGACCTGCAAATCTAATACCATGTCAAGATAGGTCTGTAACTCCAATTGAAATTGTGTAATTTTCATTAAGATATTATTGATATATACATTGTGAGGGAGACTCTTGGAATTGAAATTACAGTGTCTCTTCAACTTCTCTATTTTCCTACTTACAGTATTTACATGAATTTCCTAATCCCAGAGATTAAGTTTCAACAATAATAGGTTCTCATAACCATATTTAATATAATAAGTTTGGATTTTAATGATTTTGGTACTATTTCTCATGTTAAATTTTAGTTGTAGAATTTCTGGTTTTTGATATGAAAAAATTACTTGATGTGCCAATAATTTCATGGTGCAAATTATGAAATTTGATTGGGTTTAAGTAATAAGTTAATGGTGTAATTTCTTAAGAAAAAATCCAAAAACATTTGTCAACATAGTTTTTGGAATATTACGCATTTTGCCTCCCATGTTGTTTATGTTGAATAATCTATGGCATTTAGGTTAGGATGAGATTCTTATGATGATGATAACTATTTTTGAGGTAGTTTTTACTTTTTTTATTACCACAATATTCTCTCATTATTATTAGTGTGTGTTCCCTTAATTCATCAAGCAGTTTCCAAAACAAAAGAGACAAGAACACAAGATATTGGCTCCCAGCGAGGGAAAAACCTCTCTCTCCTAGAGAGGAAAGTCCTTCTGCAAATTTCTCTTATTGAAGCTTCAATTGACAAATTCCACAACCTAGAACCTTGAAAAGTAGATCCTCCAAGCACAAGACACAATCTCTCTTTCCTTTTGTCCTTCAACCAATGCCTCCTTCTGCACTGCACCTTGATTTCTTCCTTAGCTCTTCTTCCGACAACTAATAGCACAACTACAGAAACCCTAGGTCTCCTTATAGACCTCTACTATAGAGTACTTCTTCTTTTCTCTTCCTTGCTTGGAAACCTTCCTTTTGCTTGATGCTCATGGTAGAATGCGGGACTTTCCTTAAGGTATATTTCTGAGTTAGAGGTTGATCCTCTTAACCCTATTGCAGGTCTGAATCGTCTCACATGTGTGGCTGATCTAGTCTTGAAATTTTCCTTCTTGCTTGATCCCTTCCTTCGCTTGACGTGGGACCCACTTTTCTTGACATGGAGGCCTATTTGAAGCCTATTTTTCACCCAATTGAATTCTCTTATGTCAATGCAATTATGGAAGCATAGTTACCCTCTTTTCCTTCACATGTGTGACTGAAATTAGCCCACAAATAGTCCTCCTAAACTCAGTTTCAATTTATTTCTTCTTCGTTGGCCTAGAGGCACCTTTCTTCTCCTTTACACACCTCCTCTTTGATTCTCTTATTTTCTTATTTCAGAGATTACTTGATGATCATTTGGTGAGGTCGAGTTGCCCTATATATAGGAGTTTGTCCCTCCTATTTGAGCTGACTTGAGCTAGTGAGGCTGACTTGTCCTTAAGTGCATAAAAAATCATTTTTTGAGATGACATGAAGAGGAGACTTGTCTTTTCTTTGGAGGATCATCTTTGACATGTTTACATAGTGTAACTTACCCTTAAATGGTTCTTTAATAATTACATTGAATCTTTGAATTTTCTATAGCACTTCAACATGTGCTAGACCTATGTAATGAGCAAGAAACTCATTTTTACAATTGACAAAAAATAATAATTATTTTTCTTTTACAAGAACAAATATCAAAATTACATTTATGAAGACCGAACTTGGTTACACTTTCTTCAACACTCCCTCTTAACTAGGGAGGTATTCATATATCACTTTACAAGGTGTTTGGAAATTTTCAATCTAAAGAATTCACATAAGAGAAATTGGATTAGCAATCCATATGTTATAACATCATAGTAACCAACATTGTTTCCACAACAAGGCCTTGACTGACAGCTCTATCTCTCATTAGACCAGAGCACAATGTTGGCAAGATCAATGACTATAGACACCATAATCATTATCTCTCAAGGTACATACCCACCTAGGTGTTCATTGAGTATGACCTTCTAGGACTATTCTTATCTTGGGTTCCCAGACCTCAAAGAATATTGTTCCTCTTGCCTACTCTTATCTTGGATTCCCTACACATCTTTAAAGAGCATTAGATTCTATATGAATACCCAATCCTCCATTATTTCTTCCCAAGTGAAGAAAATAATTTTGTGTCTATCTCTTCCTCTCAACTAGGGAAGATATTCCCATTCTTGTGAAGGAATGTACCCAAGCTCCCTCTAACCAGGGACTTTCCCAAGCTCCCTCTTAATTAGGGACTTGTCAGAGCTCCCTTTCAACTAGGGACTCTTCTTTTCATCAACAAATTATTTTTTTGGGTCCTTCAGCTTCTTGATCAATTTCTTTCCTTGATGTCATGAGATTCAGTCGAGCTTCTTCCTTGTAGGGCATTAGCCATCCATCACTTTCCTTCTTGGTTCATCATGTAATTCTTATCTTCATGGAACATGGCTTACTTGATACATATCTGGAACCTTCTTCATATGGATACTTCTTTCTCATCATGCTTCTTTCTAGAATTTTCATCCTCCACATGAATGCTAGTTGTACTTGCACTTACAACTCTTATTCCAGTAGCCCTGCATGCCCCCATCTAGATATTACTCAAGAAAAATTAAAATATAACATTAAGTCAAATAGTACCTTTCGAGGTGGAACTTCATCATGACATATTTTTGTCTTGAATCATCTGCATCCTACATGTTCACGTCTCCAAGTCCTTTCCAGGTGCCAAGGGTCCTTTGATCTTTTTCTTCCTTTGTCATAATTATCGTGCCTTCTTCCAGGACATGTCTTAACAAATCTGTCGGATGTTGATTCCTAGTGTCCATGGTCTCTATTATCACTCAGAAGTTTTCCCTAGAAGTTATTAAAAGAAGGAATAATCTGAGGTAACCAGAAACCAAATCTTTTAGACTCAGGTTCTAGCCAACCTAAGTCCAGAGAGGGCTCTCTCTTTATAATTTAATTTTGTTTCTATTAGATTTTAGGCTAGTTCTTAGTGTTCATGAGGATTTTGATTTTGATTGAAAGTTGGATGGTGGAATTCTTGGAACAGATGGATAGAGCTAGGTCTTTAAGCCATTGGGCTATGGATTCAATCAAAAGGTAGCTTAACTAAATCAGATCATTAAAGGGATTGTTTACAGGGCAGGCTAGCAAAGCAAAAGGAAAATCTTCAAAGGGCTGATGGACGGAATGATTCTAACTAGGGTGAAAGGGCAATGAAGAATCCTTAAACCGGGATTAGAATGAGGAACAGAGAGTGATCATCAACAAAGAGAACTTAAGAATTCATTGCTACATTGACCACAAGTAGAAACTACAGAAGTAAGGGAGCATTTAAGAATTCCCTAACTAAGATAGTTTAGTAGAAAACATTAAGAATGTAAATAGTCAAGGCAAATAGCATTAAAGCAAGTTCTAAAATATCATTCCTAGTTTACCATTCAGATTTCATTGAAACACATATGATTATTAATAAACATAAGGAAAACAAAAATACACATGAGAGAATACTTATTTGATTTTCGCTTTACACAAGAATCCTGTAAAAGTTCTGGACTTTATTCCATGATCCAGTAAGCCAATCCAGTCTTGATACAATAGAACTTTGATTTTAGATACAA
Source organism: Pinus tabuliformis (assembly GCA_031772625.1). Taxonomy (NCBI): domain Eukaryota; kingdom Viridiplantae; phylum Streptophyta; class Pinopsida; order Pinales; family Pinaceae; genus Pinus; species Pinus tabuliformis. The sequence continues at coordinate 1,030,936,248 of CM062807.1, read as the reverse complement.
GACTACAAAAATGTCTTTGAATCCACACTCAATACTTTGAAATGGGAAGTATTTATACAAAAAATATTACAAAATATCTCATAATAGTTTGAGATTTAATTAAGGAAATAAAAATATCTTCAAGCATGAAGATAAAGACAGATGGAAAACTGCATCATGATGTCCCTCTTATTGTGGTAGTGTAGGCTTTTGCAGCTGAACTTGAGCCCTTTTAGGCTAGCTGATATGTGTACGCTGGAATCATCTTGATCTTTGGTCTTTTACTGATACTCTTTAACCTGCTACTCTTTGACCCTGTTCACCTGTTTCATCCGACTGTCATTCAGATTTACTGTGGTAACTTATAGTAAATCTGTCATTTTTTCCCACCATTCATCTTCAGGTAATTTTACTTTGAGCATTCTCCTATAGATCTCATCTGCCTCAGTGTATTTGGAAAAATTTGGCTTGGTGACAAATAGATGTTTCACCTCATGCTCTAGAAAAAATAGATTTTCTAAAGTATCGTACAATACTTTCCCTGTTGGCAATGCTTTGATTCCTGAAGTTCTTGCCTTTTCTTTGGACAATTTCCTTAATCTGTCAACATAGTCCAATTGGGTCATAAGTTTTTCATGAATGACCATAGGACTTGGAAGGCCATTATCCCTCAAAATTTGAAATTTTGCCATGAATTTGTCAATGTCAACCTGCATGTTATGGCATTTTTCCTCTAGGTTAAGCACAAGGTTTCTTTTAGAAAGAACATTTTTGACTTCTATGATGGCTTCAGTTCTGTCCTCCACACCAAGCTCATTTAGTTCATGCATGTTCTTGCTGTTCAAGAAGTGGATGAGTTGATTGGCATCCTCAGGCTGGTCTCCTAAGTCCTCCTTTACCTTCTGAATTGCTTCAGTGGCCACTTTCACCAGTTTTGTTTGCTCAAATATTACTTGAATTGATGGCTAAATATCATTGACAGAGTCAATGATATTGGCCTAGAGCATCTCCTTAGTCTGTCCTAGTGGCTTTTGTAGAGTTAGATCCTTCTCTAGGACCTTAATCTTCTCACCCATCCTTAGGGATTTCTGTGTTTCCTCTCGCTGCTGAATCTGGGCAAGCTTGCAGTCAGTTTCTAGGCTTGCCACTTTCTCCTTAAGCCTCTTAAGATCTGTTTCCTGGATGGACATTTCCTCCATGGCTTTCACTAACTCTGTTGTCTTTTCTGTTGAGGTACCTGCTGTTGTAGACTCAGTTGTGACTGGCAGTGTTGTGGTAGGTGGAGCTGTTGGTGCCAAGGATGCTACCAATGTTGAGGGAACTGCAATTGTTACTGTGGGAATGGTAGTTGTAGAAGTGGTGGCTAGTTCACTTTGTTTGGACTGAATCAATGTGTCCAATTCTTTCTCTGTTTCTTTCAACTGGTCATTTAGCTTTAGGACCAAGTCCATAAGCTCTTCTTGTCCTTTTTGGGTTTCTAGGACCACTGCTGTCTGTGGATGATGCAGTGGTGGAATCTTAAGTTGCTTCTTCAAAGTAGCTATGTTGTTATTTTTCTTCTTGATCAATCTTTCAGTGGCCTTCACATCTTTGTGATCATGTCTCAACTCAATTATTAAGTCCTCTAAGGACTTTATTTGGTGTCTTTTCTTGTGAAGAGCCCTTCTCTAATTGGAATTGAGCTGATATATTATTTAGGGAATTTTGCAATTGATGAGCTGCAATGGATTTCCCTGTCAAGGTGGAGTAAATCATCTCCCCTATTTGTTTGTGCAGCTCAATATGGTCAATAGGATGTATGTCCTTTGCCAGTACTTCAAAATCTACCCTTTTGAAGTCCATTGCTATCCTTGGTTGTTGCGTAGTGGGCTTCATAAATGTCATTTGCATTTTACCTTCTTTGACATCATAGGCTGACATAAGCCTTGTCTGATTTTTAGGTGCCATCTTTAGGTACTATGCGTAAGTCTGGGCTTTTAGCCTCTCATTCCTGGCCTTTATATCCTTGTACCTTTCTCTAATGTCTTGATCTTTGTCAACTGGCATCCTAAAGGAGGACACTTCAACACTCTGTTGCCTTTCCAACATTTGAGTATGTGATGTGGAAGGTTCTAGTGTGCCCCCAGAAGGAGTGGCAGGCCTGCTTCTTTCTCTTTCTGTGTTGGTGGCCCCAATAGTTTCCTATGTGAATTCCTATTCTAAAACAGGATTTAACCTCTATTTTTTGACTAGGATGGTCTCTGCATATGTTTTTGTGGTTGCTCTGCCTAATGTAGTGGCCTCTTCCATATTCCTTTTGAGGCTTTTCTCCTCATTTAGAGGAGTTTGCAAGTTAGGGGGAGTACTCATAGTGGGCTGTTGTGTACCTGTTTGACCTAATTCCTCTAATAGGTCTAGCTGCTCTAACTCTTCTTGCACCTGGGACTCTTCTTCTATATGAGATTCACTTTGTACCTGTGATTCTCCCTGGGCCTGTGATTCAGTTTGTGCTTGAGATTCTCCTACCACCTGCAGGAAAGAACCTTCATCAAGACTTTTCTCTAAATCAATTAGAGCATTTTCAACTACTACTTGAGTGCTATCCTTGTCTACTAAAGTATTCTCCACCCATTCCAATTGGTTTGCATATTTCTCTATCTCAGGGATTCGGTGGTGAATGTATGTAGCCATCTTGTTTTTCTGTCTCCTGTTGCAGATGAAGTCATAGGGGTCATATCTCCATATGAAGCTTTGTTTTAGTTTGATTCTCTGAAGGATTTCTTCTACTTCTCTGCCAGCTTCTCTGTTATTACATACAAAGGGGCCTAGTTGATCCTTGATTCTGTGCTGGGCCTTCTTTTTGGCCTTAACAAAATGCACCTCATCTGAGTTGATTATTTGCATGTAGTACTCCAGAGCAAATAACCTCATTGGTAGGTATCTGGGCAGTTTGTAAGGGCCCAATTCATAGCCATAGATCCTAATTTCTGTGTGATTTTGGTACAAGTACCAATCTCCCACTTTGTGTTGTTTTGACAGCTACAGGATCCTCCTGATATCTGAACTGATTCTTGGAGGAGGACTTCCTAGCAGCATGGTCACTACTGGATGTACAAAAAGATCAATGAAATCTGTGTATGGATAAGGGGAATCATACTTATGTATCAAAGGAGTCCAGAAAATGACTGACCTAGGATGACCTTTAGTGTCAAGCTTTTGGAGAGTGAAGGGGAACTTGTCAGCTTGGTAGTACAAGAAAAGGTGGTACAAAACTGAAGAATACTTAAACACTCTTTCATTACTCATTCTCAGAAATTGTTCATGCATCCTATCAGCTATGTACTTGGCATAATCATACATGACAGTAGGGGGTTGTCCTGGAGTAAAAATGGACATGAAGGCTAAGATGATTTCATCTATGTATTCACTAGTTGTATAGCCTAAGATACTAGATATCATTGACACAATGTCTTGGCCAAATTGAGAAAATATGGTATACATATATGGGGGAGGTTCTTGTGGGGTATGTTTTTCTTCTACAATAAAAGTTTGGAACATTTGAGCAAGCTTGGCAGTGGTAAGCTTGGGAAATTTGTCTAGTAGGTCTCCAATTGAAATAGGGGTTAAGTTCTACCCTGGTTGTAATTGCAGCATTTCATTGATTGACTCGGCAGTGATGGTGAAAAGTATTGTGGTCAGGGGACATCACTACTCTTTGACTCGGAATGTAGTTTTCATGGGAATAATGGACAATCTCTGGAAAGATGTGCACCTCAGGGAATTGGTATTTGGGAAAATTAGATTCTCACAGACCTATTTTATCAGCTTGGTTGAGGTATTGGTCTTTGTATCGACAATACAATTTTAAAGGAGATTCATGGACAGAGGTGTCCTTGATTTGGAAGTCTTTATCAACAAGAGGAAGGTGGTCCAAGTCCAGGTGAGGAGTGGTAATTGACCTAACATCCATGGCAATTGGGGCAGCCATTCTTAGTTCTTGTGGATTTAAAAATGGGGGAAAGTAAATTTTCAATCTTTGAGGTAAATGTGGGTTCAATTCCAGGTGGGTTTTATGTTATTAAAGTTCCCTTTAATTTCAATTAAGAAAGCTTAGAGACTGGTTTGGAAATTAACAGGGCTTTCAATGGATTCTGGCTTAAATACCTGGAATTGATGAAAATGGGGTGTGAACCAGGTAACTGGCAATTCTGAACAGTTGAAAAGGCTTCAATCAGGTTGGAAGGAAATCTAGGAGATTTTGGTGTCTTCAGAGTGCAGGTGTACGTGGGTTGATGGCTTTCAACGTTCACAGGTGCGTGCATGGAAAATTACAGTTAAAACGATAAAAACAATGATTTGGGGCTTTTTTGGATTTATGCGCAAAAAGTCAATTTGGCGGGTACGGGTGAATAGTGATTGTTTGTCGTGTAGCGGGATGAACAGTGACAGTTTTGGTGGGTAGCAGGCTGGCGGTAAGTGGTTTACTTTGCACAGCCTTTGGGCACTTGGTGGTATTCAGGGGAGGTCGCCCAATTCCACTCATCGAATGCCACGTCACCTCGGGGACCCGACGAAAAACAACCCATTTTGGGCGGGTATCGTTTGGACTTCGGGTCCTTCCAAAATCAACATGGGCCGTCGGATGGGGAGGGGGGAGATCGTGCGATGGTCAGGTGTGGGAATTGCACGGAGGGTAATGGAGGGGCCCGGCGGGCAATTAAACGGGGTGGTTTTAGTTTAATGAGGGGTTAAGGCCGGGATTAAAATATCGGATGAGATTTGATTGGTTAATGGGTTGACTTTAATTAATCGTAGATCAATTAATTATGTCATTTGTCGGGGTTGGGTAATATAAAGTTTATATTTCAAACTTCGGGGTGGGGATATTAATATTAGAGAGACTTAATAAAATATACGGGAAAAGGGGTTTTTTCGAGAGTTAACATATAAATAATGTTAAACGTTAATATGAAAATTGCGAGGAATAAATGAAGTGCGCTAAGAATAATGTGTTTTTGTAATTTTATTACTTTTTACATAGAACATTATACTTAGGCTAAGTGCATTTTTGTGGGTTTTTTATAAAAAGGGGTATCCATGAGGGTGATTGCTTTTCCTTATGAAAATGGTGTTTTAACCTTGGGAAAAGGGATTTATTAGGGGAAAATGAATGAATTGAAGGGGGTGAACGATTATGGGGGGATTTTAGTACTTAAGATCAATAAGTCATTGGGTCGAGGGTTTGGTCCCTCCAGAAGTCAGAGAAATTCTCTGAGCCCCTTTGACTTAAGATTTTGGGTACTTCAAACTTATTGTGGGACATTAGTTAAGTAAAGGGTGAAATGAGTGAGGGGAAATTAGTTAATTTGACTTTGTGAGTTTTGTGCTAGTCCAATTTCTCATTCATACTTGGAACTTTCATGATGAGGGTGATAAATATGATTTTGTCTAACAATCATCACAATTCTGCAACCTTTCTTCTACTTACCCATCTACTCATCCTACCATTTTTACTTCTCTTTATTAGGGTGCATTTAAGCTAGCAAACCCTTATGAACATTTTTCTTTTCTTTAAAATGGCAATCTAACTAAATCTAACCTTATTACATCCAAGGGCTCAGATTAAACAGTTGAGCTCCTTTTTTATTTACTCTACCTAATCTAATTATCTGCTAAGATTACACTGTTTGGTCAGATTTTTATTCTCTATCTATAAACATGAAATTGAAACATGAAGTAGCCAAGTTTAAACATTTTGACTATCATGGATTGTGGCATAGGTTACAAACTGCACACAATCATTTATTCTGCATAAAAAGTAAATAGTAGTGGCATTTTGACTAGCACACTTTCATGGTCTTTTCTTTTCTTGGGGTTCATATTTTTTTATCTTTTTTGACCTTTTATTCTTTTTGTCCTTTGATTTTTCTTTTAGGACATACCCTCTTTACATTTTTTAATTTTTTGAATATGGAAAACATTTGCAAAAAGCAAATGTATGTACATATTACAAGTTTAATCTCAGTCATTCAAAAATTATGACTCCTATTAGTATAGGAACCTAACAGTCTCTTTATCTCATGTGCTTATTTATAGGTTATCTTTTCAGTCACCTCATAATTCATATGAGTACATTTCTCATGTTGACATTTATTAGAGAGGGAACCATGTATTTCATGCATATTTTTAATGAAAGAGATCTATCATTTTTCTTGACCATGCTACTAGAGAAATCCCCATACTTATAACACAAATGATGACATGCATTGACTGAAAACATAGATGCATACATAACTCATCTTAGTTATTTCCTTGATCATATATTCTTCCTTTGACAATTTCCTAGATTGAGATTACCTCAATCTCCTTTGCTTTGTTGTATCTTCCTTGGCTACATATCATCCTTTCTTGAATCCCCATAAGTGGAATTATCAATACCTCTGCCTTTTCTGAAAATTATGAACCTTCTATTGAATATTCCACCAGAGGATCATTATAATCCTTATCTTGCAAATGCTTCTTTCTTTTGATGATAGTGGCCTTCTAAGATGATTATTCATGATCATGATCATTCCTTTATGCATTGATGAGGTTATTCAATAGCTACATCCTTCCTATTTTTAATGTCTTTATTTGAGCTATCTATACTGTTACGGGAATAAGTACCCTAGGGCTTTGGGTTAGAACCCCAACAAAGAAGAAGCGGACTACAAAAAGAAACACTCATACAACTCAGGCAAAATGCTTATATAAACAAACTATGCAAGAGCGACCTTACCCGAATTTGCTTCGTTCGAGTAGGTCCCACAGGGTTCAGACCCTCTGCAACTCCTGATGTTCTTCAGACTTGAAAATCATTCAATTTGAACATACATAGCAGTATAGAGGTAAAGCATATTCACGAAATTTAACTTTATATCATATAAACTAATGATCAGTTATACATCAAAATAACATTCTTACATGAATTACAACACGATTTGATGCATAAATAAAGTTATTTTTGGAAACAAGACATCATTTCTTTTATTGCAGTAAGCTATAAATAACATGAAGAGAATTCACCTGAGTATTCTTCTTCCGGCTCCAAACGGAACTGTCCTCCGAATTCGTCTTATCCCAACCTTCAACAATCTTCTTCCATAACCAACACCATGATATCTCAAGCAAGAAGGAAAATATCTATAATCAAGGAAACAAGGGTTTCCTGAAGCTTGTGGGAAGTGCATGACGCATAGGGATACATTAGACTCAGTGAGGGATAATCTCAATATAATAACTCTATCTCTTCTCGTCCTTAAGGCCTTCGCATAGAAGTTTATTTATACTTCTCCCAATTAGTTTTTTGGTTGGGAAACAGTTGGGCCATGGGCAATACGAGGTAATCAACAGGTAAAAACCATGAGCTCCGCCCATAATTAAGGAAATTTATTTTTTTTTAAGTGTTTTAACACACATACACAGGTTGGGTATTGACTAACCCGCGTATACATGCTTTTATCTCAGGGAAAAGTAGCATACAAGGAATAAAACATTGTTTTTAATATATTTGGACCAAGTCTAGAAGGAGGGGTTGCCCTAGGCCATAAACCAAGCATCAAAAATACCAAGGGTGATAAATGGTGCTATAACATATACAAAATGCTCCTATATTCTTGAAGATGCAATTCTTATAAATCATGCATTCTATCCTACTCGTACATATTCCTATGATACCCAAAATTTTAAAGATAACTTAGGTGAAGAAGTTGATCTGAGTCATAGTAGAGATCCAGAGGGGTTTCCTTCTTCTGCTTCTTCTCTTCTTCTTTCACTTATTGGGTAATGTTGGATTCTTCTCGTTTCCTTTTATTGTTGTCCTTATTGAAGTTAGGACAATCACTTTTATAGTGTCCATATTCTTGGTAGCCAAAGCATTGGACTTTTGACATATCTCTTTTACCCTTTCTCGTGGACCAATCTTGCCAAATTTTCCTTTTCTTTTGGCCATAACAACAAATGCTTTCTCCTTTGATCCCACATCTTCTTTGGCTTTGAGTCTAGTCTCTTCAATTTTGCATAGAGACCCAAGTTCATTCAACGGGGTAGCTTCCTTCTTGGCATATATACTAGATGTGAAGTTGCCTGATTCCTCTAGTAATGCATTGAGAACTAAGTAGTCATCTCTCTGTCTAACATAGCTTCTCCTAGTTCCTGTAGTTGGTCTCTCATCCCAGAGACCTTCATGAAGTAGGTAATTATTCCTTCTTCCTTGGATATCTTAATTTTATATAGTTCGTTTCACAATCATATCACTTCTCCAGTTGTATTGACTGAGAATATATCCACCAGTTTATCATATATTTCTTTAGATGTTTCAAGTTTGGAAACATAAGGAATGAGAGGGTCCTTGATGGATTATATTATAATCCTTTGAGCCCTTGTTTCGTCCTTGTTATAATTTACTAGGGCTGAGTTTGATCCTTTGAAGGAACAGTGCCATTCCATTTGATGTAGTCCATAACTTCATTTTCTTTGAGAAGGAGATCAATCCTCTTTTTCCATGCAAGGAAATTAGAGGTCCCAGCCAATTTGTTGCTTTCCTTGCAAAAAGACACTTTGATATGTTTAGAAGAAGACATAAAAATACTTACTTTAGAGAGTTGGTGATGAAGCGGTTTTGTTTCTTCCTTGAAGATTAATGCTTAGACTTCGAGGAAAGCCTTGTATTTCTGGGTTCTTCAAGATACCTCCTTCAAGGTGCATTGTGAGAGATTTTCTTGGTGATGAAGATTTATCAATGTGTAGTCCTAGAGATCTTAATTGATGAGCTTTGATCTAAATGCCTTCCTTTGAAGATGATGAATCTTTGATGGAGACTCTTCTTGGATGAAACTTTTTGTAGATGCCTTTAGATGGAAGGCTTTTTCTTTCATTATGATCTTTGTTCCCAGGATGGTAGTCCTTCTTGATGGATCTAGAGGATAGTAATCCTTCTTGCCTTTGATGGATATTGAATCCTTGGTTGTAGATTTGATGCTTCAACCTTCTATGTGCTCTTGAGATTCCCTTCCTTGATGTGTTACCTTATCTCCGATACCATGTTGAAGAATCTAGGGAATTTATGTTAGGATGAGATTCTTCTGACGATGATAACTATATAAGAGGTACTTTTTACTTTTTATTATTACCAAAATATTCTCTTATTATTATTAGTGTGTGTTCTCTTACTTCATCAAACAATTACCAAAACAAAAGAGACAAGAACACAAGATATTGTCTCTCAGCCAGGGAAAAACCTCTCTCTCCTAGAGAGGAAAACCCTTCTGCAAATTTCTCTTATTGAAGCTTTAATTGAAAAATGCCACAACCTTGACCCTTGGCAAGTATATACTCCAAGCACAAGACACAGTCTCTCTTTCCTTTTGTCCTTGAACTGATGCCTCCTTCTGCACTACACCTTGATTTCTTCCTTATCTCTTCTTCTAGCAACTGATAACATGACTGTAGAAACCCTAGGTCTCCTTAAAGGCCTCTACTATAGAGTACTTATTATTTTCTCTTCCTCTTTTGGAAACCTTCCTTTTTCTTGATGCTAGGCTGATATGTGCCTGACTATGAAAGACATAGTATTCTAGCTAAAGAACATGGTGGTGTTGCTGGAGGACACTATCCAGGCAAGGCAACTGTGTAGACGATTCTGTGAGTAGGGTTATGGTGGTGTATGGTACATAAAGATTCTAAGGAGTAGTACAATGCATGTGATGTGTGTGAAAGGACTAGGAGGCCATTGTGAAGGGATGAGATGCCATTAAATCCATAAGTAACACTACAAGCATTTGATAAATGGGCAATTGACTTCGTTGGACCTATTCATCCACCAGGGAAGAAGACAAGAGCAAGTTATATTATCACTACAACAGAGTACTTAACTAGGTGGGATGAGGCACAGCCTGTGAAGGATTGTGTTGAGATAGGAGCCCTAGGGTTAGTTTTAGGGTTAGTTTAACCCAACTTTTGTAAAGAATGTAAAGTATCTGCGAAATATGGATGCAAAGCACGCAACTAGATTGGAGTCAAAGGGGTTTTAGCCCCTTGTTTGGGTAAGTGATAGGTCAGTTGTTGAGACTCATCCATGGTCTGTGGACAATGGTATTGTATTGGAAATGATATATATTTAAGTCATAGAGAGTCTAGAAGAGAGAGATAAAAGTTGACAAGTCAAGATAGAGATTGTTTTTGGAAAGTGCCAAGGAGGGAAGGCTTTGCTTCCTGTACTTAGGTGAAAGGGTAAGGCTCCTATAGCTGAGTGTGTAGGTGGCCTTGGAAAGTCCGCAACTCAGTGTGCAGACCCCTGCAACTGAGTGCGCAGGGTGGAGAAGCCTATAAACTGAACGTTGGAACTGAATAAACACTGATTTTGAAGAAATTTATTACATCTAAGTATTATTGTTAATTTTGTTTATGCTATGTTCTGTTGCTCAATAATATGTTTTCTGTGGAATAATGTATAAATGGCACGTGAATTTATTGAATCTATCATATTTATGCATGAATTAAGAAATTATCTATTTTTGCAAAGTTAAGGGTTAACTATGTTATGATTGCTAATGAATTGAGTAGATTTGCATGAAGGCAGATCTAGGGTTATTAATTAATGTGTGAAAGATGACATTTTTCCTCTTTAGAGTTTGTAAAGACTGATCACAGACCTTTGTGAAGGTTTAGAAGCTTGTTGTAGTTGCTACAACCACCCTACAAATTTTTCCTTTGCTTCATTTTGGAGCCTCCCTACCAACCTTTAACAGCAGCATGTCTTGATTCTTCAAGTACACAAGATTCAGTGTTTTTCTTCTGGAATGGTAGCCTGTCCATCAAAGTTTGTTGCACTCCCCTCACAGGATGTTCTTCCATACTTGCTCTAGCTGCAGGCTGAGTAGCTCCCTCAAGAAATTGCGTAATTCCGGAGGGCAACCAGCCTTCGCTCAAAAAATTGCGCAATTTTGTCTAGCAGCCTACTGGGCTCCAGAATTGCTCAATTCTTCCTGTCACTGTTCACTGAGAAAATTGCACAATTCCTCCCAGGAGGGCTTCTCAGCCCAAAAATTGTGCAATCCTGGGTAGCAGTCAGCTGCTCTGATTAGAAATTGCATAATCCCTCTGGGAAACCAGTCCATCTCCCTCCCATAAATGCGCATTTTTTCCTCCCAGCTGAGCAGACTGTTGCATGTGCAGTCGATTTGACTGGTTCCCTTTGGGGCCTAGAAAAAATAATTTGCATGCATGGATTTCCTCTCAAAAGGAAGCATGCAAAGGCATCCCTTGATCCAGGGATCTAATTTTAGCTGCTGGAGGTCACATGCAAGGATCATTTCAGAAACCTTACACTAAGTGTCGCTCTTGCTAAATTTGTGGCATGTACATCACATCTTCAATTTTATCAAAACTTATGAACCGGACACTATAGAGCTCATTCCTCACATCGACCTTGCAGCTCTGACATCCCACATTGCATCTAGGAGTCGTCAACTCCTTCAACTCAACTGTTTTGGGGTAAGCTCACATTTCATGTCTTGTGTTGCTTTTTTGGCGCTTTTTGTGTTTCGCTTCGTATGAATGTTGTCTGCTTGATTCTAGTGAGCACTTGTTGTCGTTTTGATACATACTAGCTTGTACTAGCATTGTTTCTTTTTTCATTAACATCTCACTCCTCTCACATGCATGGAACTATTTTTCATGAATGGTCGGTGATTTGCCGACTCGCCTCACCCACATGCATGTTGTTCCATTTTCTGAATCTGTCATTCACTATTTGCATGCACGATCATTCACTTAGGCTTACACTCAGTATCACCATGCATTCACATTCACATTCTCTTTCAGTTGCCTGTTGGCGGGTCTAGGCAGCCTTGGCCCAGACTATACCTCACCAAGACAACATTGCGAAATCCTAAAAGGGGAGGCTCTGTCTTACTCTTAGGAAATATGGATTTCTACCTAGTGGTTATCCTCCAGTCTTGCATTGCACAATTTTGAGGGACAATGACTGTTGGCCCAGAAAATTGTGCAACGCAATCATTGAGCCTGCAACCATTGCTAGCTGAGATTGCACATTGCGTAATTCCAGTAGTCAGCAGCCGAGATGAACTGTGTATTGTGCAGTTCCAGCAGCCAGTCAACCTCCTGACAGCTCGGATTATGCCTTCTGCAGTCTTAGTAGTTAGTCTCTCGACCTCTCAGTAGAAATTGTGCAACCTTCATGATCAGTCACACAGGTATGTTACAAGTCAGTTCTCAAGTTCATTTTGGTTCTTGACTCACAGATTGCTTGCCATGAGTGTTGCCATGTATCTAGGTATCACAGGTGTTCATTTTCCTCTCAACAACATAGGCACAATGGTTTCTGGGAGAGTAGAGTTGAAGACACCGTTCAGAGAACACCTAGGGATGCAGTCGATCAAGTGTCTATGAACTTGCCTACCCATGAAGACATCAAGTTGTTCGTAGATAGGGACATCAAGATATGACGACAACAACATCACACCAAGTAGCACCATGAACAACAGTTGAAGGCCACATACCGGATGCAATGAATGCAAGAGGAAGGTTTTTGACAACACATAGGTACAACAAAATTGCAAGCTCAAGTAGATCTACTTGGGGTGAAAGAAACTTTGGAGACTTAGGCTATGAGGTGATGGCATGACATGAAGATCATGCAAAGGCAAAGAACAAAACAGAGAAGGAGTTGCATGTGCTCAAGAAACAACTCAAGGAAGAACAAGAGCTGCACAGACGAGAGAATGAGTTGCAGCAGGAACAAGTACTGCAAGGGGTGCAACATGCACAGATGGATGAAACTGCGCCCGTACAAGTTATATATTCAACCCAGAAGCTGGCATAGAGCAGACATTGTGAGTGGTGTTGTTGATCGCATGTAAGGGAATTCAACAGCATGCATGTCATTGTGTGCACGCATGTGATCTAACCCATTTGGAATAGTCACCGAGGCAAAGAAAAGAAGCAAGTCCAACTTGAACTGAACATGTAGTTGACAATTGATGTGCATGATCACCAACACACACTAGAAGATCAACACGGACACTATGCATCAGTGTGTTTCCAGTTCGGTCACACCCAATAAGACCATGTGCATGCTAGCAGACGAGTTGGATGGAGGAGCCATACCAATGCACCTGGATGTAATGGAGGCAAGAGTTTTCTTCAGCAATATTTCACCATGGAGCACATGCACACCATCACGGATGACCAAGCTTGGCATCAGTTCACCACCTTCACCATCAGAATCATGTCAAAAGGTTGGTCTCACGAAAACAGACCAAATGTCAGTGATGTCTTGCATGGTTTTCTCAAGCCATTTTGTCTCACATGGTCACATGTGCATTGTAATGTAACATCTTGTCAAGTGGAAGTTCAAGTGTCGATAGTTGGATGTAACATTGATAGAGTAGATGAAGAGTCATGAGGGTAGATGAACTGTTACAAAGGGGAATGTCAAGGGTCACCCCACCCTTTGCTATAAATAGAACCTCATAACTCATTGTAAAGGTTTTTGGTTAGCCAAGCTTCTGATAGGACTATCTTAGAGAGAGCTTGGATAGTATTGTAATGAGCCTTGGCTTCTCCACTGCACAGAGCTAGTATATATCTTTGGAGTAGTAGGTGGTTGTGGCTATAACGTTCTGCTATCAGAACTAGTGGTTAGACATGGATGATTTTATGACTGGAACTTACACTTATTAATATAACAAGAGCCAACATGTTTCATGCATATGTTTTATTGTATTTTGTGCTATCTGGTTTACTCTAAATTATATATGTATCTGTTTCCTTATGCATGCATGTATAACTATCTGTGTATGTATGTTATAATCTTTCTGAAATGTGTTTTTGGTTTAACCATCACTTTGGATTGCTAACTAATTTTCCTTCCATGTTGTGATGCATCTTTTCTCGTGTGTTCCCTTCATAACTCCGTGCTATCACAGGTTTCCAAGGGGTGCACTCATTTCAACCCCCATGTATTGGAACCTCTCATGCACCTTCCTTGGCTCACTGCAACTTTCACACCCTTGCTACCAACAAAGTTATCTTACTTGCCTCTATGTGAAATTGCGGTCAAGGCATTACCGTATGACCCATTGCTAGGACTCCTACACCAAATGGTCTGAGGTCTAATCTGGACTTCTTACCGAGGAGATCCCCTGACATGTTGGTGGGTCCAACACTTTCAACATTTTGGTGCTAGAAGGAGGGCCAGATCACAAGTTGAGCCCTCATCATCCGTTTTGAATCTTCGGACATCTATCATGGAGTTGTTATAGTTCGCCCTTTGAAATTTTTGTCCAATGGACATATATTTCACATCGAGAGGGAGTTCTAGGATCACTTGTCAAAACTCATGTATGATGGTGAAGGTGAAGTGGCCTAGCCTGAGAACTTACATGACTTCCATGCACTCATGTAGGGCATGGAAGATTTTAATGAAATAGAGGTATGTTCGTTGTTCGCACACACACTTCATGACCACCCATCACAATGGTGTGGCGCACTACCTCATGACTTTGTGCACTTATTCAAGCAGTTCAATGATCTAATCAGATCTATTTTCCACCATTTTGATCCTGAAGTGTTTGATAAAAAATTGTTAAAACAACGGAAGGCCCCGCACGAATCACCTATGGAGTTTTTGGATTGCTTTAATCTATTCATGTTTGAAGCCCTTAAAAGTCAAATGAAATTTCAGTATCTCATGGACAGATTCAAATACTGACTTGTCCAATCTATCAATCCCAAGAATAAGTTTAATCTTAAACCCCGTTCAACATACTTCAGTGATGGAGTTGCGCAATCACAAACAGACACAGTCGCTGTCACAAGTGACTGTCCATTGTCCCCTCATTAAATAGCTCCACCATCGCAGAGTGATGTGGGAGAGCATTCACACACATTTGTTCAACCTTCACATCCTCCCGACATCGCTCCTTCTGATTTTTGCGCAGACTTGGTTGTGATTCCCATACCTCGTCACATTTATTTTGTACCTCAACCCCCATCTTCGAACTAGGATAATCCTCCAGATGACACTGTCTTGTGTTCTTCCGTTCCAGACTCTACACCTGTTTTGAACGAGGATCGATCTATCGACGGAGTTGGTGTTGCACAACCAACATGCACTGACATTCATGAAGAGCATGACTAGGAGCTTGAACATCCACCAGCAATAGAGGACCATCCTTGTCTATCCATACCTCCTCCGTTTTTTCCTGACCTCCTTAGTGATCCTGCCATCCCTAATTTTTCATGTGTATCTCCGTCCATGGAAGCACCCATTGTTGATCATTCGCAGTACACACTGATGTTATTCCATCATCTGAAAATGGAGACGACTGATCATTCTTTGAACATCCCCTTGATTTTTCATCTATCTTTTCTGGAAATGTAGAGGATGAACATTCTTTCTTCTCATCTACCCCTCTATGCGATTCATCGAGTCATGAGGACGCTGACCAACATCCTACATTTTCTGATCTTAGTTGTCATGATCTATTCACCCCATCATCTAATCATGATGTTGATTCACTCTATTTTTTCCATCTAAGACACTGGTCTACAATGATCCATCAGTCAACGAAGACGAAACCCCCCAGATTGTCAAGGCACTTTGGCCCAAGCTGATGGTTATGTCAGGCCCTCGCTGTCCTGAGGTTGGTTTCACTTCTGATCAGGAAATTGTTCAAACATGAAAGGCTCCTCATCACTCATCTGTATGCATTGAAGATCAATTTAACAATCAGATTTCACTTCATCCACTTGAACTACACGATCCCATTGCTCATGCATTTTAGGAATCTTACTCAGCAAGCACACTTGCACAACGTAGGTGGTCTACCTTCCTCACGTATGCTTGCATATCACATTCAAGAGTGTGTGTATGCTTAACATCTACACATAGTGTCACACAACATCATGGTATGTCCACAGACTGCATGTCATTCACTTTCACTCATTTTTGTTCTGTGGATGCTTGTAAGCTCAGAGTGAGAATGTCTTCATTGTTCTATATTTCACAGCTACTAGTCTGCACAACCGTGTTTCTCGTAGACCATGTCTTCACGAACATGGGTCAAGCAATGCGCTAGTGGCTGCATTGGAAGTATCACTTCACGTGATCAGGCCCATGCACCGTTAGCTTAGGAGTAGGAGTAGCGTTTTCTTTCAGTTTGCTTTCTTGCATGCTTGTTTGCTTTCTTGCTTTGCATGTTTGTTTGTTTGTTTGTTTGCTTGCTTGCTTGTTTGTTTCTCACTTTCATTTTTCATTTACTTCTACTTCTGCTTTGCTTTTTTGTTTGTTTGCTCATTTTCTTTCATAGGTTATTCTTGCATAAAATCATGCATAACTCTTGAAACAAGCTAGGTAAAGTAGAAGAGGCCTCGTGCAACTATCACTACTTGGTTATCTGCCATCCCACCTCTATATGAAGAACTTGTTACTTTTAGTCCATGATACGTCGATGGAAAAAATGTATTGTTCTAAGTGAATCTTGGTGAAAACACAACGCTTGCACGCTAACTAGTGTCACCTACTCTAGTCGGTTGTTTTTGGGTTAACCCTTATTAGCTCAGTCAAGTAGAGTAAGGTGATGGGGAAAACCTTAACAGGCACATTATAGGTATAATAAACTACTTCTCTACAGGAACAACCTCTTCTTCTCTCAATAAGTCGGGATCCCTCTTCCGCCTCTGAAATGAATAAGTGTTATGCATAGTTATGAAAAAAATGAAAAAATGAAAAATGAAAAATGAATAAAGTGAAAGAAGAGAAAGGCTTCCTGTGTAGAGAGGTGATGCAAGTAACTCTGCTAGGGTACTGACCAGGCTCGCTGGCAGTGGAACCATGCTTGTGTTCCTATGTGGCTCCATCGGGTACTGTCCAGGCCTGCTGGCAGTGGAGAAACACCAAAGATGAAACTAATACTCTGACGACTATACTGCTTGTGAATCAATATACCCCTCAACCCCAATCGAAACAACTGTGTTTCCTTGGCTTGGAATGTGTGTCAATCGACCAAGATCTTGGAAGATGCTACATCTTACAATCAAGCTAGTGTGGAAACCAAGATGAACTAGGAACTGAACAATACTTCCGGAGGTGTTAAACTTGATTTTCACAAACAAGGTCCATTCAAAGAGATGGAGTTCTAATAGTGTGTCGCCAAGTGTTGTAGTGGATACAACTACCCTCCAAAATTTTTCCTTAGCTTCATTTTGGATCCTCCCTACCAACCTTTAACAGCAGCATGTATTGCTTTGTCAAGTACACAAGCTTCAGTGTTTTTCTTGTAGAATGATAGCCTGACCATCAGAGCTTGTTGCATTCCCCTCATAGGTTGTTCTTCCGGACTTGGTCTAGCTGCAGGCTGAGCAGCTCCCTCAAGAAACTGTGCAATTCTGGAGGGAAACTAGCCTTCCCTCCAGAAATTTCACAATTCTGTCTGGCAGCTTGCTGGGCTCCAGAAGTGCACAATTCTACTTGTCACTATTCATTGAGAAAATTGCGCAATTCCTCCCAGCAGGGCTGCTCAGCCCAGAAATTGCGCAATCCTGGGCAGTAGTCAGCTGCTCTGCCAAGAAATTTCAAAATCCCTAGCTCCCTCCCAGAAATGTGCATTTTTTCCTCCCAGCTGAGTAGACTATTACATGTGCAGTTGAGTTTACTGGTTCCCTCCAAGACCGAGCAAAACTGATTTGCATGCATGGGCTGCTTCTCCCAAGGAAGCATGCAAAGGCATCCCTTGATTCATGGTTCTACGTTTAGCAGTTGGAGGTCGCATGCAAGTATCATTTCAGAAACCTCCACCCAAGTGTCGCTCTTCCTAGATTTGTGGCATGCACATCATTACCCACATCGAACTTGTAGATATGACATCCCACATTGCATCTAGGAATCATCAGCACATTCAGCTCACTTGTTTTGGGGTAAGCCCACTTTTCATGTCTTGTGTTACATTTCTGGTGCTTTTTGTGTTTCACTTCATATGAATGCTCTCTACTTGATTTCAGTGAGCACTTGCTGTTTTTTTGATACATACTAGCTTGTACTAGCACCGTTTCAGTTTTCGTTAACATCTCACTGTTGTCGCAGGCATGGAACTGTTTTTCACGAACGATCGGTGATTCAGGGACTCAGCTCACCCACATGCATGTTGTTCTATTTTCTGAATTTGTCATTCACTGTTTGCATGCACGATCATTCACTTATGCTTACACTTAGTATTGCCATGCATTCGCATACACATTCACTTTCAGTTGCCTGTCGGCGGTCTAGGTAGCCTTGACCCAGACTCTGCCTCGCCAAGACATCATTGCACAATCCTGAAAGGTAAGGCTCTGCCTTCCTCTCAGGAAATGCACATTTCTTCCCAATGATTTTCCTCCAGTATTACATTGTGCAATTTTGAGGGACAGTGACCACTAGCCCAAAAATTTGTGCAATGCAGTAACTGAGCCTGCAACCATTTCTAGCTTAGATTGTGCATTGCGTAATTCTAGCAGTCAACAACTGGGATGGACTATGCATTGCATAGTTCCAGTAGCCAATCAGCCTCCTGACAGCCTGGACTGTGCCTTGCACAGTCTTGGTAGTCAGTCTCCCGACCTCCCGGTGGAAATTGTGCAACCTTCATGATTAGTCACATAGGTATGTTGCAAGTCAGTTCTGAAGTTTATTTTCGTTTTTGACTGACAGATTACTTGCCATGAGTGTTGCCATGTTTCCATGTATCATAGGTGTTCATATGCCTCTCAGCAGCATAGGTACAATGGTTTCCAATAGAGGAGAGTCAAAGACACCGTTCAGAGCACACTTAGGGATGCAGTCGATCAAGTGTCTATGAACTTGCCTACCTATGAAGACATCAAGTTGTTCATAGACAAGGACATCAAGATATGATGACATAACCATGAATAGCAGCAAAAGGCAGCATATCGAATGCAACGAACGCAAGAGGAAGGTTGTTGACAACAAAGAGGCGGAACAAAGTTGCAAGCTCAAGAAGATCTACTTGGGGTGAAAGAAACCTTGGAGACTCAGGCTACGAGGTGATGACATGACATGAAGGCAGAGAAAAAAACAGAAAAGGAGTTGCATGTGCTCAAGAAGAAACTCAAGGAAGAATAAGAGCTGCACAGATGAGAGAATGAGTTGCAGCAGGAACAGGTACAACAAGGGGCGCAACATGCCCAGACTGATGAAATTGTGCCCTTACAAGTTATAGATTCATCTCAGTAGTTGGCACGGAGCAGACATGGTGAGTGATGTTGTTGATTGCATGCAAGGGAATTCAACAGCATGCATGTCATTGTGCACATGCCTGCGATCTAACCCATTTGGCACACTCACCGAAGACAAGAATCAAGTCCAACTGGAGCTGAACATGTAGTTTATAGTTGATGTGCATGACCACCAGCACACACTGGAAGATTATCACAGACACTATGCATCAGTGTGTTTCCGGTTCGGTCGCACCCAAGAAGACCATGCGCATGCTAGTAGACAAGTTGGATGGAGAAGCCATACCACTGCACCCAGATGCAACGGAGGCAATTGTTCACTTCAACATGATGTCACCATGGAGCGCATGCACACCATCAGTTTTGGGGTTAGTTTAACACAAATTTTATAAACGTTTTTGTAAATAATGTAAAGTCTCCATGAAATATGGATGCGGAGCACGCAACTAGATAGGAGTCAAAGGGGTTTTAGACCCTTGTTTGGGTAAGTGATAGGTTGGTTGTTGAGACTCACCCCAGGCCATGGTATTGTATTGGAAATGCTATATATTTGAGTCATAGCAAGTCTAGAAGAGAGAGAAAAAAATTGACAAGTCAAGATAGAGATTGTTTTTGGCAAGTGCTAAGGAAGGAAGGCTTTGCTTCTTGTACTTAGGGGAAAGGGTAAGGTTCCTCCAGCTTAGTGTGTACAAGGCCTTGGAAAGTCCACAGCTTAGTACGTAGATCCCTGTAGCTGAGTGCGCAGGGTGGAGAGGCCTACAAATTGAACGCTGGAACTGAATAAACACTGATTTTGAAGAAATATATTACATCTAAGTATTATTGTTAATTATATTTATGTTATGTTTTGTTGCTCAATAATATGTTTTTTGTGGAATAATGTATAAATGGTGCACGAATCTACTGAATCTGTCATATTTATGCATGAATTAAGAAATTATTTGTTTTCGCAAAGTTAAGGGTTAATTATGTTATGATTGCTAATGAATTGAGTAGATCTACATGAAGGAAGATCTAGGGTTATTAATTAATGTGCGAAAGATGATCGTTTGCCTCTTTAGTGTTTGTAAAGACTAATCGTAGACCTTCACAAAGGTCTAGAAGCCTGTTGTCGCGGCTACAACCACCCTCCAAAATTTTTCCTTAGCTTCGTTTTAGAGCCCCCCTACCAGCCTTTAAAACAACATGTCTTGCTTCTTCAAGTACACAAGCTTCAATGTTTTTCTTGTAGAGTGAAAGCCTGTCCATCAAAGCTTGTTGCATTCCCCTCACATGTTGTTCTTCCAGACTTCCCTCTAGAAATTGTACAATTCTGTCTGGCAAACTATTGGGCTCCAGAATTCCACAATTCTTCCTGTCACTGTTCACTGAGAAAATTGCACAATTCCTCCCAGCAAGGCTACTTAGCCTAGAAATTGCACAATTCTGTGCAACAGTCACTTGCTCTGCCCAAAAATTGCACAATCGCTCTGGACAACCATCCCATCTCCCTCCCATAAATGCACAAATTTTTCCTCCCAATTGAGCAGACTGTTGCATGTGCAGTTGAGTTGACAGTTCCCTCCAGGATTGAGAAAAAATGATTTGCATGCATGGGCTACCTTTTCCAAGGCAGCATTCAAAGGCATCCCTTGAATCAGGGATCTACTTTTACCATCTGGAGGTCGCATGTAAGGATATTTTCAGAAACCTCCCACTAAGTGTCGCTCTTCCTAAATTTGTGGCATGCGCGTCACATCTTCAATTTTATCAAAACTCATGAACCAGGCACTGTAGATATCATTCCTCACATCAACCTTGCAGCTCTAAGATCCCACATTGCATCTAGGAGTCATCGGCACATTCAACTCAGATGTTTTGGGGTAAGCCCGCTTTTCATGTCTTGTGTTGCATTTCTGGCACTCTTTGTGTTTCACTTCATATGAATGCTGTCTGCTTGATTTTAGTGAGCGCTTGTTGTTGTTTTGATACATAGCACCATTTCATTTTTCGTTAACATCTCACTGTTGTCGCATGCATGGAACTGTTTTTCACGAAGGGTCGCCGATTCGGCAACTTGCCTCACCCACATGCATGTTGTTCCGTTTTCTAAATCTGGCATTCACCTTTTGCATGCACGATCATTCACTTATGCTTACACTCAGTATCACCATGCATTCACATTCACATTTGCTTCCAGTTGCTCGTCGGCGGGTCTAGGCAGCCTTGGCCCAGACTCTACCTCACCAAGATAGAATTGTGCAATCTTGAAAAGGAAGGCTTTGTCTTCCTCTCAGGAAATGCACATTTCTACCCATTGACTGTCCTCCAATCTTGCATTGTGAAATTATGAGGGACAGTGACTGTTGGCCAAGAAAATTGCACAATGCAGTCTTTGAGCCTACAACCATTGCTAGCTGAGATTGAGCATTGCGCAATTCTAGCAGTCAGCAGTTAGGCTAGACTATGCATTGCGCAGTTCCAGTAGCCAATCAACATCCTGATAGCCTGAAATGTGCCTTGCGCAGTCTTGGCAGTTAGTCTCCTGACCTCCTAGTAGAAATTGTGAAACCTTCATGATCAGTCACATAGGTATGTTGTAAGTTAGTTTTCAAGTTCATTTTGGATTTCGATTGATTGATTGTTTTCCATGAGTGTTGCCATGTCTCCAGGTATCGTAGGTGTTCATCTGCATCTCAACAGCATAGGTACAATGGTTTTGAGGAGAGCAGAGTCGAAGACACCGTTCAGAGCACACTTGGGGATGCAGTCGATCAAGTGTCTATGAACTTGCCTACCCACGAAGACATGAAGTCGTTTGTAGACAAGGACATCAAGATATGATGACAGCATCATCTTAGCAAGTAGAACCATGAACAACAGTTGAAGGTAGCATACCGGATGCAACGAACACAAGAGGAAGGTTGTTGACAACATAGAGGTGGAACAAATTTGCAAGCTCAAGCAGATCTACATGGGGTGAAAGCAACTTTGAAGACCCAGGCTGCGAGGTGACGACGTGACATGAAGATCATGTGAAGGAAAATAACGAAACAGAGAAGGAGTTGCAGGTGCTCAATCACAACTCAAGGAAGAACAAGAACTGTATAGACCAAAGAATGAGTTGCAACAGGAACAGGTATAGCAAGGGGCACAACAGGCACAAACAGATGAAACTGTGCCCGTACAAGTTATAGATTCATCCCAACAGCTAGCACAGAGCAAACATGGTGAGTGGTGGTGTTGATCGCATGCAAGGGAATTCAACAACTTACATGTCATTGTGTGCACGCATGTGATCTAACCCATTTTGCACACTAACTGAGGCAAAGACAAGAAGCAATTCCAACTGGAGCTGAACATGTAGTTGACAGTTGATGCACATGACCACCAGCACACACTGGAAGATCAACATGGACACTATGCATCAGTGTGTTTCCAGTTCGGCCACACCCAAGAAGACCATGCACATGCTAGGAGAGAGTTGGATGGAGGAGCCATACCAATGTACCCAGATGCAACGAGAAAAGAGTTCACTTCAGCAAGATGTCACCTTGGAGCACATGCACACCATCATAGTTGACCAAGCTTGGAATTAGTTCACCACCTTCACCATCAGAAGCATGTCAAAGAGTTTGTCACACCACAATGGACCAAGTGTCAGTGATATCTTGCATGGATTGCTCAAGCCATTTTGTCTCACATGGGCACATGTGCATTGTAATGTAACGTCTTGTCAAGTGAAAGTTCAAGTGTTGATAGTTGGATGTAACAGTCATAGAGTAGATGAAGAGTCACAAGGGTAGATGAACTGTCACAAAGGGTAATGTCAATGGTCACCCCACCCTTTGCTATAAATAGAACCCGATAACTCATTGTAAAGGCTTTTGGTCAGCTAAGCTTCCGATAGGACTATCTTAGAGAGAGCTTGGACAGTATTGTAACGAGCCTCGGCTTCTCCACAACAAAGAGCTAGTATATCTATTTGGAGTAGCATGCGGTTGTGGTTGCAACGTTCTGCTGTCGGAACTAGTGGTGAGACATGGATGTATTATATGACTGGAACTTACACTTATTAATATAACAAGAGCTAGCATGTTTCATGCATATGTTGTATTTTATTCTATGCTATCTAGTTTACTCTAAATGATATATGTATCTGTTTTCTTACACATGAATGTATATATATTGATCAGGAGCTCAGGACCAAGTGTCGTAAAATGGTCAAAAATGAAAGTGCTCGGAACTAGTTTGAACCTGAACGACTGGATAGATCTCATCTTCCTGATTCCGGCGCCATAAACAGTTCGGAAAACAGTCGTTGTATGAGAAAGTTATGCCAAAAAGAAGAATTGCCCAATAACATTGAATTTTTGAATTTTTTCAAAAAAATTTAAAATAAAATATTCTTTGGAATATTCCGTTTTGAGCAACGAATGGCAGGCTACCACGTGGCAGGCCCGGAGGCAGCCACGTGGCCTAATGATGTCAACATGGATCATGGCGTATATCAAAATTGTGGGGGGTGCATGGTTTGAACCCGCAACCTCCCAGGGGGGGATGCAGCGCCTTACCAACGCGCCACAATGGTCGCATTTGAAATGTGTACAGAATCACATGAAGAAAGAGTTTGATCTTCCGTTTGGGCGGGAAATGAAGGGGGCCAGCCCCCATTCCATATGCCCTTACCGTCAGAACCGTGGGCTCCTTCCATAAACCGTGCAACTTTGTTATAACGATTAGCGCCCTTTGAAACGTGGTCACATTCCCGTAAGTCGGGGGCTAACACGTAAGTTTAACCACTAGTTCTTAAAGGTGGGCATGGAATCCTATGCAGAAATGTTGAGCCCGAAATCTCATTCACATGCACAGTTATGAAAAATGGATAACCGGCGGTCAGTTAGCGGCGGAATTGGCGGGCCTATCTGGACTCTAACTACAGTTAGCTGGAGTGATTCTAGGCCAAACTGGAGGAAACCTTCAATGAGCCATAACTTTGGCTACGAAAGTCCTTTTTGGACGAATTTTTTTTTTGATTTTGGGTCTCTTTGACCTTCTGAAGCCATTGGCATAGGTTTCATAGCCATCTGAGGGCGTTTTCAGGTGTTTTTGCTTCATGGAAGTTCCAGGAGCCACTAGGGCCAAATCAGTTTGGGAGCTGCATTGAGAATTGTGCAACCAGTGAATGTGGAACGAAGCTCATTCCTAAAGGTTTTTAGTATTTTCAATCCATTTCTACAACTCATTTTTCCTGTTGAGGCATTCTTCTCACTGTTTAGCTTCAGGGAAGCTTTCAGGGCCACTAGGGCCATTTCAGTGCTTGAGTTGTTTGGGGGCTATGTTCATCCATTTTTGGTGATTCAAAAGCCTATGTCTGCTATTTTCAACCTTCTGAGTCTAATGGAAGAGGTTTCATAACCAATTTAGGTCATCTTCACCTTGAAATTCTCCATGCAAGTTTAAAGGGCAACTGGGGCCAATTGGGGAAAGTACTGTATAAGGTACAATTTCATTGTTTAGTGCTTGGGAAAGAGCATGTTTAGCTAATTCCTATCTTCTGATTTTGTATTTACAGTCAGATCTATCTTTCGAGACACTCATATTCTTGTATTAGCCTTTGTAGCATTTTTAATACAAGAGGACAAGCCTAGTTTGAGAACCTTGGTCCAACAGATGTAGCCCAGGAGGGGTGAACTGCTTCATCATTTTGATGTCTTTATTTGCTGAAGATGGTATGATAAACAAAACTGATATAAAGTGTTAAACATCAAATATACATAACTTGCATAAACACATATAGCTGCAGAAAGTTATTTGTTTTATTCCGCAAGACATCAAACTTCAAGTATGTGTATGTCAATGACTTCTAAGTGTTTACTTCGTTATTTCTTTAGGCAGAGCCTGTAGAGGGCCAGGTAGCCTCTGGAACTCATCCTTTCTTTAGAGGTGACATGTTTGGTGAATGCCCCTACAGTCTATCTCTGTATAAGAAATAAGAAGTTTTCACGTTTTCAGAGGTCACTTGGAGTGTATAGCTCACCTTTGAAATTATGGGAAATGGATACCTTGCACCCTTAAACAAGTACATTCCATTTTCATATCAGGTTGGTATTAGAGCACTTGGTTTGCTTGATTGACATCACAGTAGCTTGATTGTATAGCTTGAAAGGTGTTTTAAAGCAGTGTTGAAGATTGGCTGCTTTACTATTTTGCAAACTGCATGTTGTTTGAGTTTGCTGAAGTTTGGGGATAGCTACTGAATAGCTAAGTCTTGGAAAAGACAAAAAGGAACAGCAGATATTTTCCTTACCCCAAGGACCTCAAGACAATCCGTGAAGCACAAGAAGTTTGATGCAAAATAGGTTGTTTGAATAAGAGTTTGACTCTGCAATCATTTGATCCAGGAATTTGTTAATAGATTCTGAATTTTGCTGAAGCTCCTTTATTCATTTTTATAATGACAACTTCCATAAGTGAGTTCTCAAAATCATCCTCCTTCACAAGATTCTTTGATGAAGGCTTGAAGCAAGAATTTTTCATCATGATGAATATGGTGAGAGAAATGTATGAGGATGAAAGGCAGAGCTCTAGACTTCAAGAGCAGTTGAATTCCATGAGGGAAGAGAAGCAGTTGCTTTCTGGCCAATTGCAGGAAATGGAAGGCCAACTTCATATTGCAAACATGAATCTGGAAAGGATGCATGAATTGGAGACACAACTCCTTGTTGCCAAAGAAGCCTTAGCCAAGTATCAGCTTGAAGAAGAGGTAAACAATTCTAGTTTGTCTTCAAATTCTTATAAGAATGTTTATGTGGGTTCTTTTGAGAAACATACCAGAGGCATAGGGTCCAAGTTGATGTCCAAAATGGGATATGAAGGAAAAGGATTGGGCAAACATGCACAGGGTATAGTTGAGCCAATAATGGTTGAGGTAAGGCCTAAGAATTTGGGTCTTGGCTATGGACAATCTTATGGAGAAAGTTCCAAAGTAGCCATGAAGGCAATTGAAACAGTTCCTAGAAGGAGTTTCATTTCAGGTTCTTTATCTCAAGGTTGTAAAGGTTGTATCCTTGAGGAATGCAATAGTTTGAAACATGCTTTGTAGGAAGAAGGTGTGCATAAGCATGCACTTGAACAAGAAAGTGGTGAAAGCTCTAAAACCATTAAAGGGATTGATAGTGTTCCAAAGGGAGCTTCTTCTTCTTTCGATTCACCTCCTTATGAAGGTAATGAAGGTGAAAGAGAAAAGTATAAATCTGATTTCCATCACACTTCCTTTGATCATGTAAAGCATGGAAATTTTCCACACAAGCATTGGAAAAGAATTGCATGTTCTTTTTGTGGTTTGGTTAACCATAGTGTTTCCAGATGTTGGAAAATAATGGCCACATACAGGAAACTTTTGAAGGAAAGGAGGCAAGAAGCCAAAGTTCCATTGAACAATGCAAATCATGTTGTCAAGAAGATGAACATGTGTTGCACTTATTGCCATAAGCAAGGACATACTACTGCAAGGTGTTGGACTCTGAATCCAACAATGCTTCCATGAAAGTTGAAGAAATTGGAGAAAGAGTATGGCAAGAATGGGAAGGAAGTTTCCATCATTGATATGTGTCAGGATGATACACATGTTGATATCGATGTGCAGTTAAAGGAAGCTCCTTTGAAATGGATTGGTAAGAAATGGTTAGAATTCTTATCCAATTAAAGTTGCATGTCTTTTGATTGAATGCATTTCTTTGTTAAGGGAATGTAAGTTGTGGGATGGTAAAAGATGAGTATGATACTCACTAGTTTTGCAGCAATCTTTTTCATTTCAGCTCTTGTCACCCATATGTGTTTTTATTGGGTTGATGTACCTGTTGGTCTTTGCAAAAGAAGAGTTGAAGTTACACCTGTACATAGATGTTGTAGGTGTATTTTTCGAACTGTATATAGTTCATTGTACATGATACATGCATAGGTGTTTGTAAATGTATCTTGTTGTTGGTCGACTTGTGTCGATTGTGCCACTTATGTTGTCGACTTGTGTCGATTGTGGTGCACATGTTTTGTCGACTTGTGTCGGTTGTGTACACATTTTCTATGTTGATGGTTGAGTCCATTGTTCAGCATATTTCAAGACAACTTGTTGCTGATGATTCTCTTGTTGCACAAGGTACCTTTGGTGTCATTTGGTGCAGGGAAGGAAATTGGTGCAAAGCAGTGCACAATCCCATGAGCTGGAAAAGCATGCATGCAAAGAGGGCTCAAATTTCAGCATGGGTCTCTACTTCTTTTGAGAAGTTTTTGCAACAAGTATCCCAAGAGTTTGGGATGAGCATTTGCAGTACATTCAGCATGCTACAGCCAGTAAAAGCCTTCTCATTTGGGAGGCAACTCTTCTGCTAGAGCGGAGGTGCCATGGATGGGCATCGTGATAGTTGGCAAGCCCAGATGTTCAGAGGAATATTTCAGCTCATATATCAGCAAGTATCGTTATTGGTTTCTGCAAATTTTTAGTCTGTTTGGCGAACAAGCTTGGTCGGGATTCGACAAGTACTTGGCTTATGCAGCAAAAAGTTGCCATGACGACAGTTGGCAAGGTAGGACATTTTGGTATCAGTATGCTCTTTTGGCTGAATGGAAGAGGATGTTTCTGTTCCTCAAGTGTTGTACAGTTTAGTTCAGAGATTCAGTAAGCTTTTGGGGACCAAAAGCCCTCTCATTTGGGAGGTGTGATCAGGAGCTCAGGACCAAGTGTCGTAAAATGGTCAAAAATGAAAGTGCTCAGAACTAGTTTGAACCTAAAAAACTGGATAGAGCTCGTCCTCCTAATTCTGGCATTGCAAACGGTTCACAAAACGGTCGCCATATGAGAAAGTTATGCCAAAAAGAAGAATTGCCCAATAACATTGAAATTTTGAAATTTTTCAAAAAAATTTAAAATAGAGTATTCCGTTTTGAGCAATGAATGGCAGGTTGACATGTGGCAGGCCCGGAGGCAGCCACGTGGCTGCATGATGTCAGCACGGATCATGGCGTCTATCAAAATTGCAGGGGGCGCATGGTTTGAACCCGCGACCTCCCATGGGGGAATGCAGCGCCTTACCAACGCGCCACAATGGTCGCATTTGAAATGTACGCGGAATCACATATAAAGAGAGTTTGAATTTCTGTTTGGGTGGGAAATGAAGGGGCCAGCCCCCATTCCATATTCCCTTACCCTCAGAACTTTGGGCTCCTTCCATAAACCGCGCAGCTTTGTTATAACGGTCAGCGCCCTTTGAAACGTGGTCACATTCCCGTAAGTCGGGGGCTAACACGTAAGTTTAACTGCCAGTTCTTAAAGGTGGGCACAGAATCCTATGTAGAACCGCCGAGCCTGAAATCCCATTCACATGCACAGTTATGACAAACAGATAACCGACGGTCAGTTAGCGGCGGAATTGGCGGGCCTATTTGGACTCTAACTACAGTGAGCTGGAGTGATTCTAGGCCAAACTGGAGGAAATCTTCAATGAGCCATAACTTTGGCTAGGAAAGTCCTTTTTGGATGAATTTTTTTTTGATTTTGGGTCTCTTCGACCTTCTGAAGCCATTGGCATAAGTTTCATAGCCATCTGAAGTCGTTTGCAGGTGTTTTTGCTTCGTGGAAGTTCCAGGAGCCATTAGGGCCAAATTAGTTTGGGAGCTGCATTGAGAATTTTGCAGCCAGCGAATGTGGAACGAAGCTCATTCCTGAAGGTTTCAGTATTCTGAATCCATTTCTACAGCTTGTTTTTCCTGTTGAGGCATTCTTCTCACTGTTTAGCTTCAGGGAAGCTTTCAAGGCCACTAGGGCCATTTCAGTGCTTGAGCTATTTGGGGGCTGTGTTCATCCATTTTTGGTGATTCAAAAGCCTATGTCTGCTATTTTCGACCTTCTAAGTCTAATGGAAGAGGTTTCAGAACCAATTGAGGTCATATTCACCTCGAAATTCTCCATGGAAGTTTAAAGGGCCACTGGGGCCAATTGGGGAAAGTACTGTATAAGGTACAATTTCACTGTTTAGTGCTTGGGAAAGAGCATGTTTAGCTAATTCCTATCTTCTAATTCTGTATTTACAGTTAGATCTATCTTTTGAGACACTCATATTCTTGTATTAGCCTTTGTAGCATTTTTAATACAAGAGGACAAGCCTAGTTTGAGAGGCTTGGTCCAGCAGATGTAGCCCAGGAGGGGTGAACTGCTTCATCATTTTGATGTCTTTATTTGCTGAAGATGGTATGCTAAACAAAACTGATATAAAGTGTTAAACATCAAATATACATAACTTGCATACACACATAATCACCTATACAGCTGCAGAAAGTTATTTGTTTTATTCCGCAAGACATCAAACTTCAAGTATGTGTATGTCAATGACTTCTAAGTGTTTACTTCGTTATTTCTTTAGGCAGAGCCTGTAGAGGGCCAGGTAGCCTCTGGAACTCATCCTCTCTTTAGAGGTGACATGTCTGGTGAATGCCCCTACAGTCTATCTCTGTATAAGAAATAAGAAGTTTTCACATTTTCAGAGGTCACTTGGAGTGTATAGCTCACATTTGAAATTATGGGAAATGGATACCTTGCACCCTTAAACAAGTACATTCCATTTTCAGATCATATATCTATGTATGTATGTATGTATCTTTCTTAAATGTGTTTTTGGTTTAACCATCACTTTGGATTTCTAGCTAGCTTTGCTTCCATGTTGTGATGCATCTTTTCTCGTGTGTTCCCTTCTTAACTCCGTGCTATCACAGGTTTCCAAGGGGTGCACTCATCTCAACCCCCATGTGTTGGAACCTCTCATGCACCTTCCTTGGCTCACTGCAACTGTCACACTCTTACTACCAACAGAGTTATCTTACTTGCCTATGTGTGAAATCACAGTCAAGGCATTACTGTATGACCCAATGTTGGGACTCCTACGCCAAACGGTGTGAGGTCTAATTGGACTTCTTACAGTGGAGATCTCCTGACATGTTGGCAGGTTTAAAACCATCAACATTTTGGCGTTAAAAGGATGAGACTATAGCCCATGTTATGCGGGTTATTGCCGAAAGGGCCAACAGTTAGGGTTTTGTTGGTTGGCACAAACAACTCTGAATATGGGTCAGGCCTCGTCAAGCCAACAAATGGTTCCGTTTCTGGGATTGGGATCTATCTAAGAGATGTGTGATAAATGGTTTCCCATGAAGAAAGATATTGATAAGTGGATTGATAAAAACATGCACGTGTTCATAGCTCAAGAGAACAGGAGCCCTAAATTATCCAAGGAATAGTGGTTGCAGATATTCTTGTACATAGACCAGACCGGCGCGTTCTTCTATTTCTTCCCCGGGTAACTACACGAGTGGTTGTCTAAGTTGGCCGATATTCAAGGAACGTGGAGGCTTGAAGGTCCTATATTGTGGACCCCTGAACTGGTGTGACATATGGAGGCATCAAAAAGAAATATCCTTCGGGTTGTGGATCACCAGATTGATCACACATTGGGAAGCTTTGTGACTTATTTCGCAATTGACAGAAACATCATTTATAGTGAAGCGGAACAAAGGCTCTTTAAAGGACCGCAAGGTAAGTATCTGAAATCATTAAAGACTGTGAATAATTTTTTTTATGTGAAAAGAGGGTTATTTAGTTACCTTGATGTTTTGGGCTACGTGAAGCGAGAGGTTCTTTAGAAGAAACGAAGGATCAAGCCCGGAATATAGTCTGCACATTGAACCCCCTTTAAGCAACGATCAAGGGAAGGTGTTGACCACGCCGCAAAGTGCAGTTCCGAGGATACCTCATCCATCCACTCCACCTCCATCTCCACCTCCACCTCATACACCTACACCTTCACCCCCTCCACCTCCAATTCCACCATTCAACACGGCGAGTGCAATGAAGATGTCAGTTTTTAAAGGGGTAGGGAGTGAAGATCCCGAACAATTTTTGTTTGTTGCAGGAGTTGTTTGGAAAACACAACAGATTATGATGATAATATTAAGAAATACC
Source organism: Pinus tabuliformis (assembly GCA_031772625.1). Taxonomy (NCBI): domain Eukaryota; kingdom Viridiplantae; phylum Streptophyta; class Pinopsida; order Pinales; family Pinaceae; genus Pinus; species Pinus tabuliformis. The sequence continues at coordinate 1,030,905,008 of CM062807.1, read as the reverse complement.
AGTTGATTATAGCCTTACAGGATTGTGCATTAACATGGTACATCAAGTATTGCATTGATAACCCTAACGCGACGTTGGTAGATACCCAGCTAGCTCTGAATAGGGAATTTAGTAAGCCTAAGTCAGAGGCAGAGTTAGTAATTGAATTTAAGGAAATTTAACATAAGATAGATGAGACACCTTGGGACTTTGATTAAAGGTTGAAATGTCTGATCAAGCAAGCCAATTTGTTAATCACGAATTCCCATCATTGCGATTGGTATCTAGCGTCACTCTTGCCACATTTAAAAGTACCTCTGTCACAGCAAAAGGGAGCAATGCAAGCAGAAGCCTTCGAGATCGCGATGAGGCTGGATGCCTCGCCTATACAGGATACGAACCTTGGAGTGCAATAGATTCACTCTCAGCTAGAAAGCCAGCACTTGGAGTTGCAGAGCCTGAAGCAAGGAAAGGAAGTTCAATCGGAGGTGCGCACTGAGGTTTGGTGTTTGAAGTGTAAGAGCCATGGACATGATAAGGACCATTGCCCAGTCTATAAGAACTATATTATAGGTGGAGGGCATGTTCCATTGAAGCCAGAGAATAAAATTGGGACGAGTGATGAGCCCCAAATTTGGTAACTTGTTGGGCTCATTTGGCCTAATTATCCTTGTTCAATCCTTCATTTTTCATAACTTATGGATTATTTTTCAGTATGTTTATGTCATTTGTACGAATAAGGGTAGTCACTCTTCCTAGGTGGCTAACACGTGCTCATTTCAGGTTTTTTGACACATGTTGGAGCAAAACCGAGCAATCATGGGCTAGAAGACAGCCAAGCTTGGGTTGAGGATTCGTAGGGAGGTTGTCTATGGCATTAAATAGCCTTCCTCGGGATCTTCACCTCCAACTCCGAGCTCCAAAGGCCACCAAAACCGGATCTAGAAGGCAGCCAAGCAGATTTTGGAAGGAGCTGTTCACTCACAGTTTGGGCAGCCAAGTCCCATAGATTTAGGAGGCCAGCTAGGGCCTCATGGTGTATAAATGTTAAGGCCTCAGCCTTCGTGAGGGATTTTTGGGAAACTCTTGCATACTTTGCACTACAGTGCTGCTAGCTTCATTTTGTCCTCTTGTAGCCATTTTTGGCATAACTCTTGACTTATGATTATTTTTTGATAATGAGAAGCAATCCGATTTGATATCAGCTCTGAGTTTTCTATAGGAGCCATAGCTCTCGAGGTTGGGCCCAACCTGAGAGCCTAGGGCCTCCTTCTTTGTACTGTTACCTTTTCTTTATGCATCGTGATTTTTCTTTTATGCATTTGAAACGTGTTTCTGTTGAGCAGATTTAGTTGTGTTAGTTAAATAGGTCACTGGTTATGAATAGAATTGCTTAAGATGTTTAAAATAGATTGGTAGGATAATAACAGATAAAGCTCCAAGAAAAGGGTCGACAACACTCTCAGTTTCACCTCATCCTTATTGGATCAGGGGCTGGAATTGCAGAAACAGTGCTGCCCCAACAAAAACACTAGTTTGCTTGACCATGCAATCCTTGGTGTACTGTTTTCATTTGTAGAAGTTAGTTATGAGTTCAGATCTCTGAAATATTTCTTTGCATGATTGATGTACATGGTTTTCTTTCCAAATAAAGCTGTTGTTCGTTTGTCTCACTGATAGTTAGATTAGATTAGCTAGGACTTTGATTATTTGTAGGATTTCGTTGATTCGGTTAAGTGTACATCGTGCAGGGCATCTCTACCACTCTCTCATCTGCCTCAGCTTCATCAGAGCCATCTGATCCATCTCCTAGCCAGGTTCCTCATCTCACATCTGTCCTCTTGCCCACGTAACCCTACCTTTTTGTGCAATCATTGTTTCAGCCTTCTTTGAGCCAATTTAGCCATCTACACCTCCTCACCACTCCATCCACCGGTCCCTGTGCCACTTCAGACCCCTATCCTACCTCCATATCCATCCATGCATCTTCCTTCACTCACCCATCCTCCAAAATCCAATTCTTAAACATCCTGTAGAAATTTCTGAACATCCTGTAGAAATTCCTGAAACATCCTGTAGAACCCCTGCAGACTTCCTGTAGAAGCTCACGAATGAGGTTTCTTGATAGCCAAACTCTGTGAGACTCCCTGGAAGGGTGTTAGGGACTCCTTAGACCCTCTCTGAACCTTCCCAACCTTTCCCAAGCATTTCTCCTCCTTGATCCACCCCTGCACAGTAAAAAGCCAGTTAAAAGCACATGCATGATAATTCTAATAACTTATTCAAAAATACAAAAAGATGTTTTCTTCAGATAGAGGTAGTCTAGACACATGTATTTTACCTTCATAGAAGTAATGGCATCTCTTCCAATAGTTTGCATTCCCTCCTTTGCATCAGTAGGACTAGCTGGTAGAATTAGGGTTTGCTAGGGTTTGCGTTACTTTTTGGCTTTCAGTTTCTTTTTGCAAGTAGATTAGCCTCCTTTGAGTTAGCTTTTGTCCATCAGTTAAAAAGCTTCTTCTAAGAGCTCATAGAAGTTGGCTTAAGCCCCTAGCGGACTTGTGCCAGCTGACCAAGTGACAACTGCGGCAAGAGCTAGTACTTGTGCATACAGCACCGTCACTTCCAAGTTTGTTACGAATTACTGGGTTGATAAAAGTAAAGAAGGGAGTCCCAGGAGTTGCAGCATTATTGCTGCAATACTGGATCCCACCATCTTTTTGGCGCCGTTGCCGGGGAAGCGTCAGAGTATTGGTGATTGTTGCTTTTCTTCTATTTTCTTACTCTCGCCTTCTGCTAAATAGTTTATTTCATTTCCATTCTGCAATTTCATTTCCGCAAAAGTAAAGTAGATATTCCCTGCTTTCATAGATTAGCATTTCAATTCCGCAATTTCAATTCTGCAAGCGTAGATTAGCATTTTGTTGGAATTTTGGCACAGATGTGGCGCTATGGTACAGGTGTTGTCCTTGATGGCAACTCACTTTGGTGACAGATCTCAGTTCAAGTGCTCAGAATGAAGGAAATCTTGTATACGCAGGTACACCTTGCCGAAGACGCGTATACACGCGGTTTAGACATTCCGAAGTCGCGTATGCGTATACACGCACTTTTATGCACATAAAAGCGCGTACATGATGGGAAACTTATTTTTGGTCCGTGGTTGTTAGTCCTTGGAATTTGAACCTATGGTTGTGGACCATGGTATCTCGTCAGAAGAGTTGACCCCAGGTTTTTGGCCCTTGGTATTGGTTTATAATGGTTTTGGACCGTGGTATTGAGGAAGGTCTAAAACTATAAAAGAGGAAGGAGATCATGTGGCAAGGTATCAGCTGAATTATTGAATATCTGATATCGTGATAGATCTGGAATACGGGTGATTGGGTTATGAAGGTGGAACCTGAGCGCAAGAAGGATAAGGACTATTGGTGGATCTAAATCTCAAAGGCTTGAACATTGGTATCTCTGTATGATTTTGATCTGTTATATGTGGCGCACTCTTGATCTATAAATCTGGGCTAACTAATGTCTGAATGCTTAAAAGAATAAATTATCCTTTATAGATCTGTACGCAGGTTCAGTGAATTGAAGGTGCGTATATACGCGTTTTCTGTGAATGAAAGACGCGTATACGCAGGTTGGTTGTGGTACAGAAGCGTATACTCGCAGGTTGATGAACAGTGAAGTAGCGTATATGTCTTGATTTATGTTCTAGCTGCTTCTGTTTTATTGCTGTAGTGTTCTGGTTTCAGAATTGGTGTTTGATTACAGTTACTGTGTACTGGGTTCAGTGGTCAGAGAAGTGCTTAGTTGTTTCAGCTTTTGATTGGTGAAAAGGAGTTTGGGTTAGGCAGAAATTCTTGATGTTTGATTGATGTTACTTGTGGATCCAGTCTGAAAATTAATGAAACGAGGTCCCTGAAAGCAAAGAGAAGGTTGCAGCCTTCTGCAGGTAGGAGCCTGCGTACTAGTATCTCAAGCTAGTACAAGAACTAAGGGGGTTGGAGCTCCCTTCCAGGAAAGCTGGAAAACGAGAGAGAGTTGTAGCTCTCTGCAGGTTGCAGCCTGCGTACTGGTAAAGTCTACTCCAGTACAAGACTTTGTAAAGAGAAGTTTCTAATTAAAAAGAAGATAGAGACGAATTGCAGCAGGGGGTTTTCACCCACATTGGGTTTCCTCCTTATATCTTGTGTTCTTGTGTGTGACTGTCTTCTGCTCTATTTCACTGTTTCTGGTACTGTTTATGTGCATCTGAATCACAGATTAATAACTGACATCTGAAAGATAATTTAAATTATAAGTCTGATTTATGTATGCGGGTTTCTTTATCTGTAGTTGCGTATATACGCGGGTTGTATTAGCTGAAGTAGCGTATATCATCTGGAATTTAAAAAGGAAATATTTGGCTTGATAATACTGATTCACCCCCCCTCTCAGTATTATTTCTAACAATTGGTATCAGAGCCAGGTCCTTCAGAGAAGCTTGATCGCTTGAAGGAAGATCATTCATCATGAGCAACTACGAGAGGGAAGCATCAATCAGGCCTCCAATTTTTGATGGGACAAACTTCAATTATTGGAAGGTAAGAGTTACTGCCTATCTTCAATCTCTTGGTACAGAAGTTTGGGATATCATAGATACAGGCTACACTTTTCCTTCAGCTACTCCTACAGATGCGGCCGAGAAGAAGAAATATGAAACAAATGCTAAAGCAGTCAATACTCTGCTAGGATGCTTATCTCAAACAGAATTCGTAAAGGTTATGCAATATAAATCTGCAAAAGAAATATGGGACAAGATTGTCTTGAGCTACGAAGGAGATGAACAGGTAAAGCGTGCTAAACTTCAAACCCTCAGGATTCAATATGAGAATCTCAGAATGTATAATGATGAAAGTGTGGCTAACTATTTCCTTCGGGTAGATGAGATTGTTAATTGCATGAAAAACTTGGGTGAAGAAATAAAAGAGGCTATTGTGGTTGAAAAGGTTCTAAGATCATTGTCCCCCAAGTTTGAATCTAAAGTGTCTGCAATAGAAGAAAAAGAAAATCTACGAACTCTTACTATGTCTCAGCTACACGGAATTCTAACTGCTTATGAAATGAGGAAAGGAGGTCCATCTGACAGGAGAGAAGCTGCCTTCAAGGCTTCAGGCAAAGGAGAGTACTATGAATCAGGACATGGGTCAGAAGAAGAAGAAGAATCAAATTTTGTCAGAAATCTTCAACGGGGTGCTGGACGGTTCAGAGGTAAGTTGCCCTTCAAATGCTTTGCTTGTGGAAGAGTAGGTCACTATGCTGCCAAATGTCCTCATAAGGATAAGATCGACAAGGGAAAGGAACCTATTAGATGGAACAAGAAACAGAACGCAAATAAGAAGAGCTACTACACTCATGAAGACAGCGATGGTCTATCAAATAGTGATGAAGATGAACGAGGTAATGACTATAAACTTTTAATGGCCTTTGAAGATGATGACTACATGGATGCTATAGATGTGGATAGCTTTTATGATGAAATTTCTAGACTCAAGACATGTATAGAAGAAAAGAATATGATCATTGATACTCTACAATTTCAAATAGATGAAAAGGAAAAATATCTTGAAAAGTTAGAAGGTGAAATTATTGGCCTTAGAAAAGAGATTGAGAAAACAAAAGCTATTAATCTTAAATTTGTCAAAGGATCTGAAACTCTGGATGAGATCATCAATGTACAACGTTCTCCACTAAACAAGACAGGTTTGGGGTATAATGGAGAAACTTCTCAAGCATCCACCTCAAAGAGTTATCTTGATGCAGCAAGAAGAAATGAGCAAAAGCACAATGGAGATCACCAGGTAAAGCAGGGACGAATTACATCAAGAACAAACAAAGACTATCAGGTAAACCAGGGGCAACCCTTCTTAAGGGTGAACAAAAGCTACAACCAGCCACAGGTAAAATCTTCTCAAATTGCTTCAAGAATGGATGACAATAGAAATTACAATCATTTGGCTGGTAGATTCGATAACCGCAGAAGTTTCTTCAATGGACAATGCTTCTCTTGTCATAACTTTGGTCACAAAGCAGCTCAATGTGTTGCATATAGAACAATCATGACTAGAGAAGCTCAAAAACATAGAAGTATGACTGGGATTACAAAAAGGACCTATAACAACTTTTCGGCTCTTGAAAATGAAGTTGAAGGTTCTATTTGCAATAACTTTGGTCATGAAGATTCTGAATGCAGGAGCAGGTTTCCGCAGACAAGGGAACAAGCCTCAAGCACAAGAACATGGAGATTAAAGGAACCACAAACAGAAAGATGTGGGATAGCCTTTTATGCAGAGGGACAAGAAAATCTATGGTACATTGACAGTGGATGTTCGAAGCATATGACAGGTGATAAAGAAAAACTTGAATCATATTCTGCTTTAGAAAAGGGAAAGAAAGTTTCTTTTGGAAATGATACTCCTGCAGCTATAAAAGGAAAAGGCACTGCTCAGTTGAAAGAAAAAGTCAAAGCTGGAAATGTTTTGTATGTTGATGGCTTGAAGCATAATCTTCTAAGTGTCAGTCAGATGTGCGACCAAGGAACCGAAGTAATATTTCGATCAAATGGGTGTTGTGTTCGTGATCTTGATACAGGGAAAACAGTGATCAAAGGCAGAAGAACTCCAAATAATCTATACATATTTGAAGAAGGACAACAACAATGCTATTTGAGCAAGGATGATGAACATTGGTTATGGCACCGAAGGCTGGGGCATCTAAGCTTTTCACAAATAAGGAAGGCATGCAAATATCAGGCAGTTCGTGGTCTTCCAGATATCAAAATTCCAGACAACACCATATGCAAATCATGTCAGTTTGGAAAACAAACCAGAACTAACTTTCCGGAGAAGGAAGGATCAGCTAGCATGCCTCTTGAGCTAGTCCATACAGATGTATGTGGTCCTTTTAGGAAAAGGACACCACGAGGAGAAGAATACTTGATATTATTCATTGACGATTTCTCCAGGTTTGTTTGGTTAGGACTTATGAAGCACAAAGATGAAGCATTCGAAAAATTCAAATCCTTCAAAGCCTTAGTTGAAAATGAATCAGGTTACAAAATTAAGTGCCTCAGGTCCGACAGAGGTGGGGAGTTTACCTCAAATGAATTTTTTTGATTTTTGTGAAGAACATGGGATAATAAGGGAATTCTCCACAGCTAGAACTCCTCAGCAAAATGGAGTGGTAGAAAGGATGAATAGAACAGTCCAACAAATGGCTCGTGCTATGCTTGATGAATCCGGAACTCCCGCAACTTTCTGGGGTGAAGCTGCATATGCTGCGGTTGTTATTCTCAACAAAACAAATGTCCGAGTGAACAGCACTCAAACTCCTCATGAGCTATGGTATGGTGAGACTCCTTCGGTAAAGCATTTCAAAATTTTTGGGAGCAAATGCTATATTAAGAATACTGATGAGCAGCTTGGCAAACTTGAACCTAGAGCAGATGAAGGCATTCTTCTTGGTTATTCTCCCTACAGCAAAGCATATAAGTGTTACAATAAAAGACTTGGAAGAATTGTTGACAGTATTGATGTAGTGGTTGATGAAAAAGGATACATCCCCAGGCAAGTAAATCATGAAAATATCAATGAGGATGAAGACTACTCTCCAAATCAAGCAGATGATGAAGAAGAACCCCAAGAGGCACCAGAGGAACAGATAAGGATAGAAGAGAAGATTCCATCCAGATATGTTCAGAAGAATCATCCTGAATCTCAAATTTTGGGGCAGAAAGAGGCAGGTATACAAACCAGAAGAACAATAGCAGAAGCTTCAAGCTATTTGGCATTGCTCTCTTCCACTGAACCGCAAAATGTAAAAGAAGCATGCAAGGATGAGTGTTGGGTTAAGGCAATGGATGAAGAGCTTGAGCAGATCGAAAAGAACAACACTTGGGAGTTGGTTCCTAGACCAAAAGACAAGAATGTCATAGGAACAAAATGGATCTTCAAGAACAAGTTGAATGAAAATGGGGAAGTTATTAGAAACAAGGCCAGGCTTGTTTGCAAAGGGTATGCTCAACAGGAAGGAATAGACTTTGAAGAAACTTTTGCTCCTGTTGCTAGACTTGAGGCCATCAGAATGTTCCTTGCCCTCTCTAGCTTTCAAAAATTCAAAGTATTTCAAATGGACGTGAAGTCAGCCTTTTTGAATGGAGACTTAGAAGAAGAAGTGTACATTGAGCAACCAGATGGCTTTATCCTTGGAAATGATCCAAATCTTGTATGCAAACTTAAAAAGGCTCTCTATGGGCTTAAACAAGCTCCAAGGGCTTGGTACTATCGGTTGGACAAATACCTTCATCAACAAGGATTTTCAAAAGGATCAGCAGATAGCAATCTATATATAAAAATTGAAAATAACAAATTGCTAATACTTGTTGTGTATGTAGATGATATTATCTTTGGGAGCAATGAAGAAGCTATGAGTCAAAGCTTTGCCTTGGTGATGCAGAAAGAATTCGAAATGTCATTACTTGGAGAATTGACATATTTTCTTGGATTGCAAATCCAACAAAATGAAGGCGGTATTTTCTTGTCTCAAACCAAGTACCTCAAGCAGATCTTGAAGAAGTATGGCATGGAAGATTCGAAACCAGTATGTACCCCTATGGTTACGGGATGCAGCCTTAGTGCAAATGATGAATCAGCAGCAGTGCATCAACCAACCTATAGATCCATGATTGGGAGCTTGCTTTATTTGACAGGTACACGACCAGATATTATGCATGCAGTAGGAATAGTTGGAAGGTTTCAAGCCAACCCAAAGGAAACTCATCTTCAGGCAGTTAAAAGAATCTTCAAGTACCTTCAAGGAACTCAAAACTATGGCCTATGGTATCCTAGAGATACAGATCTCACTCTTCATGCTTACACAGATGCAGATTGGGCCGGAAGCGTGGATGACAGGAAGAGCACAAGTGGCGGTGCATTCTTTATGGGTTCCAGATTAGTATCTTGGTTCAGCAAGAAACAGAGTTCGATTGCTTTATCTACAGTTGAAGCAGAATATGTGGCTGCTGCTTCCTGTTGCACACAACTCCTTTGGATGATGCAAACCTTGCAGGACTTTCAAATCACTTGTAATCCACCTGTCTCTATCTTATGTGATAATATAAGTGCAATAAGCATTTCAAAGAACCCAGTCATGCATTCAAAAACCAAGCACATACCGATCAAGTATCACTTTCTCCGGGAACAAGTGTTGGAAAAAAAGGTCAAATTGGAGTATGTTCCTTCTAAGGAACAAGTTGCTGATATACTCACCAAACCACTGCCCAGGGAAACTTTTGAATATCTCAGACAGAAGCTGGGAGTCGTTGATGCTTCATCCTGCTGTTGAAGCTTGTCTGTTCCAAGAAAAGTTGGTGTACGCGAGTTGGATGAGGGGTATCCGCGTACATACGCCGATTTATTCAGGTGCAGTCGCGTATATGGAGTTCTGAAGAAAATCAGCAAGGGTAGACTCTGGTTGGAGAGAGTCTGAGATGGGTCTGTCAGAGACCATCAGGCACAGATTCAGGGGGAGCAGATAATTTTCTAATAATGCATTGTTGGCATTACCTTAGAAGCTCTTGGGTCTAGTACTCAAGTTGTTTTTGGCTCAGGTGGATCAGCTGCAGAAAGAAGGTCAGAAGGTGAACATGATTGCTGATATGTACAGTGATTGTCAGATACTGCTGATAGTAGTTATTGGTCATAAGTCTTGATATTTCATCTCTATGTCATGTATATTTGCTTATCAAGGTCATGTAACGGCCTATTTTGGTTTCCCCACTATGCCTGGGATGATTGTTGTGATCTGTTGTCATATGTAAATTTCTGATGTATCCCCACTTGGTTGGGTGATGGTTGTATGTATCGAGTCTTTTTGGATAGGAAGGTCTTTTATGATGTATAAGCCATGGTTCTTCTTGAAGAACATCTTTTTGTAGATCTTGCCTACAGTCAGGGGGAGCATGTTCAGCACAGCAGAGCAGAGATATCAGCATGTACTCAGGGGGAGCACAGCCCTTTGCCCTTGATGACAAAGGGGGAGAATGACTTTGAGGATCTTGGGGTTGCCATCAAGTCCAAAGGGGGAGATTGTTGGCATTTTGGCACAGATGTGGCGCTATGGTACAGGTGTTGTCCTTGATGGCAACTCACTTTGGTGACAGATCTCAGTTCAAGTGCTCAGAATGAAGGAAATCTTGTATACACAGGTACACCTTGCCGAAGACGCGTATACACGCGGTTTAGACATTCCGAAGTCGCGTATGCGTATACACGCACTTTTATGCACATAAAAGCGCGTACATGATGGGAAACTTATTTTTGGTCCGTGGTTGTTAGTCCTTGGAATTTGAACCTATGGTTGTGGACCATGGTATCTCGTCAGAAGAGTTTACCCCAGGTTTTTGGCCCTTGGTATTGGTTTATAATGGTTTTGGACCGTGGTATTGAGGAAGGCCTAAAACTATAAAAGAGGAAGGAGATCATGTGGCAAGGTATCAGCTGAATTATTGAATATCTGATATCGTGATAGATCTGGAATACGGGTGATTGGGTTATGAAGGTGGAACCTGAGCGCAAGAAGGATAAGGACTATTGGTGGATCTAAATCTCAAAGGCTTGAACATTGGTATCTCTGTATGATTTTGATCTGTTATATGTGGCGCACTCTTGATCTATAAATCTGGGCTAACTAATGTCTGAATGCTTAAAAGAATAAATTATCCTTTATAGATCTGTACGCAGGTTCAGTGAATTGAAGGTGCGTATATACGCGTTTTCTGTGAATGAAAGACGCGTATACGCAGGTTGGTTGTGGTATAGAAGCGTATACTCGCAGGATGATGAACAATGAAGTAGCGTATATGTCTTGATTTATGTTCTAGCTGCTTCTGTTTTATTACTGCAGTGTTCTGGTTTCAGAATTGGTGTTTGATTACAGTTACTGTGTTCTGGGTTCAGTGGTCAGAGAAGTGCTTAGTTGTTTCAGCTTTTGATTGGTGAAAAGGAGTTTGGGTTAGGCAGAAATTCTTGATGTTTGATTGATGTTACTTGTGGATCCAGTCTGAAAATTAATGAAACGAGGTCCCTGAAAGTAAAGAGAAGGTTGCAGCCTTCTGCAGGTAGGAGCCTGCGTACTAGTATCTCAAGCTAGTACAAGAACTAAGGGGGTTGGAGCTCCCTTCCAGGAAAGCTGGAAAACGAGAGAGAGTTGTAGCTCTCTGCAGGTTGCAGCCTACGTACTGGTAAAGTCTGCTCCAGTACAAGACTTTGTAAAGAGAAGTTTCTAATTAAAAAGAAGATAGAGACGAATTGCAGCAGGGGGTTTTCACCCACATTGGGTTTCCTCCTTATATCTTGTGTTCTTGTGTGTGACTGTCTTCTGCTCTGTTTCACTGTTTCTGGTACTGTTTATGTGCATCTGAATCACAGATTAATAACTGACATCTGAAAGATAATTTAAATTATAAGTCTGATTTATATACGCGGGTTTCTTTATCTGTAGTTGCGTATATACGCGGGTTGTATTAGCTGAAGTAGCGTATATCATCTGGAATTTAAAAAGGAAATATTTGGCTTGATAATACTGATTCACCCCCCCTCTCAGTATTATTTCTAACACGTTTCAATTCAGCAAGCGTAGATTAGCATTTCAATTCCTGCAATTTCATTTGAGCAAAATAGATTAGTCCTTTCATGCTTTCATTTCAATTCCGCATTTCCATTTCAGCAAGATAGATTAGTTGTAGTTCAATCTATTTTAGTTTTGCAGGTACTAGAAAAAAAAAAAACAAAAGCAATCAAAAGTCTTTCCATTTCATGCCTCGTAGGAACAGAGATAAAACCGGCAAATTCTTACCCAACACCCCCACCACTTCACTGAGTCACCCTTCTCTCTTCTTTGGTGACAGTGATCCAGAAGAACCTATAGGTGAGCCTCCTGAGATATACGAAGATCCTATAACAGAAGAAGAGTTAGAGAACACTCCATCTGAAGCCATGGCTGAAAACCGAAACGGTAGAAGAGAAGATGAGAGAATAGAAGGTGCCTTCCCCATCCGAGAGACCAATGGAGACATGAAAATGAAAAACATAAGCCCCTCTGCTTTACCTCACTTCCATGGATTGACTACTGAAGACCCTGATACCTTCCTATTTGAGTTTGTTGTCCTTTGTCGAACCTATGACTATACAGAAGATGAGCAAAAATTGAAACTCTTTCCCTCTACCCTCAAGGATGCAGCATTACGCTGGTTCATGGGGTTACCTGGAAACAGTATCACCACTTGGGCTCAGATGCAGCAAGCTTTCAATACCAAATACCGGGACTACTGTAGGTCCAAGGAAGCTAAGGGAGAAATCTTTCGGATGACCATGGGAAATGATGAGTCTTTAGAAGATTACGAGGAAAGGTTCCAGCTTAGCTATAAGCGGGCCAGGTGCACACTTGACCCTAAATCTCTAAAGTTGGTCTTGCTACGAGGAGTCCTTGAAGACCTTCTAGATACCCTTCACATGCTAGATGGAGGAGATATTTACCAACTACCTTATGAGGATATAAAGACTATGTTTAGAAACCACTCTAGGGCAGCCCGGAAAAGAGGTAGGGGGAACCCACTTTCAACTAGTACTACTTTCTCCAAACATGAGTTTGCTAATCAGCTGGAGGACCTCAAAAGTGAGGTGAGGCAGACCATTGCCATGCAACTTGATACATTCCGAATCCAGCAAAAGAAAGAGGAAGCTGAGAGGGCTTTGGCCATCTTCTGTCCCAGGTGTACGAGGAAGCACCCTAAGAACGAGTGTCCATTACACTCAGTAGAGGTATGTTTCGTTTGTGAGGAGGACCACCCCACAAACCAATGCCCAACCTTACCTAGATTTAAAGCCATATACCAAGGGACTGAGGCACCCACTGAACCTCTCTACTTCCTCAACCAAAGGAGGCCGCATGGACCTAGACCTTACCAGCAGGGGATGCAAGGGACATCCCAAGCTTATTATAGCCCCAACCAATCTGCTCCTATGCCTTCTTGGGGTCCCCCTACTCATCCTTCCTGGTCTGCACCTCCTCCATGGTCTTACCCACCTCAATACCATACTCAACCCACTACTCATTCGTTTCACTCACATGTCCAGCCACAGCCTCAGTGGAATGCACCTCAACTGGGGTGGAGGCCCCAGTACAACACTCCTCCCGCCATTTTGCCTCCACCACCAGCTCAACCACAACCATTACCTCCTGCTCCTCCAAGACAACCCCAAATGCCTGCTCAACCGAACCCGAACCCCAACAACCGACAGGCCCAGTAGGTATATACTGGGGAAACAACATGCCCTACCTATGCTGTGGAGATCCAGGAGATCAACCTGCGATCCGGGAAGACTCTTCCAGATCGCCAACCTCCTCCCCCAGAGGACGAGGAAGACAAACAGGAAAGTGAACCAAAAGCCATTCCACCCTTTCCTGAGAGACTAACAGTAACCACACAACCCAACCCAGAAGAGAATGAGCTTCTGGGAGAACTCAAACAGTTGTGTGTGAGAATACCACTTCTCCAAGCCATCAAAGATGTACCGATATACAACAAATTGGTTAAGGAAAAGTGTTTCAGGCACCCAGGCAGGCGAAAAAGGGATGCCTCAACTATCAATGTCATAGGACAACTGTCTGATCTTATGTTGGGGCAAGTAATCTGTCCAAAGTATTTGGATCCTGGGAGTCCTGTAGTTGATGTCCACATCAATGGCACCATCATACCCCACACCTTGATTGACTTAGGGGCTGCCATTAACGTGATGACCAGGGACACCATGCTCAAACTCAACCTTCAGGGTTCCTTAAGGAAGACCTCGACAGTCCTGCAGTTGGCAGATCGCTCCACCATGACTCCCGAAGGGATTGTGGAGGATGTCTTGGTCTCTGTTGACTCTTGGGAGTATCCTGCGGACTTCTTGGTCCTTCAACCAAAGGCAAAGCTTACTGGATACCCCCTTATTTTGGGAAGGCCTTGGTTAGCCACTGCGGATGCTTACATAAGCTGCCGAGCAGGAAACATGACCATCAAAAATGGTCCTATGTCCAAGCAGCTAGTCCTATACCCTCCTGCCCAACCTCTATTAGAGCATGACTTACCACTTTGGTTGGAAGAAGGAGAAGAGGATGAGGTGTACTCTGCACCCTTGTGCACCTTAGAAACCACCAGGGGAGGTCCTCAAACCGAGGATGATTTGATTGAGACCTTGATTCAGAATTCGCCTCCCAGTGCATTGTCCTTAGAGGAATTGGTGGAGGATACTCAAGCCAGTACCTTAGTGGACCTCTGTGTGACTGATCCAACCTCTCCCAGAGTTAAGAATGTGGAGTTTGGCCCCGAGAGAACTTTAAAGATCAGCTCCTCCCTATCTCCTTCCCAGGAAAAGGAGCTGTGTAGCTTGCTGGCCAGTCATCTAGATGCTTTTGCTTGGAGCTATAAGGAGATGAAAGGAGTCCATCCTTCGGTCTGTACCCATCACATCTACATTAAAGAAGATTGTAAACCAGTCAGGCAACCTCAGAGGAGAATGAATCCAGCCCTTAAGGACATTGTCAAAGAAGAATTGCAAAAATTGTTGGATGCAGGATTCATCTACCCCATCTCGGACAGTGAATGGGTTTCCCCTCTGGTGTTGGTACCCAAGAAAAATGGGAATTGGAGAATCTGTGTGGACTACAAAGAACTGAACAAAGCCACCAAGAAAGACCACTTCCCTCTACCCTTCATAGATCAAGTGTCATAGATCAAGTGTTGGATGGACTGGCAGGAAAGAAGTTTTTCTCTTTCCTAGATGGGTTTAGCGGGTATAATCAGATCCAAATCAGCCCGGAAGACCAAGATAAGATCACCTTCACTTGTCCTTGGGGTACCTTTGCTTATCGAGTCCTTCCCTTTGGGCTATGCAACGCTCCTGCCACTTTCCAGAGAGCAGTATTGAGCATCTTTTCTGAGCTGGTCCATGATTCGATGGAAATCTATATGGATGACTTCACTCCTTATGGGTCCAACTTCCAGGAAGCATTGTCCAATCTGGGAAAAGTTCTAACCAAGTGCATTGAGATGAACCTGTCCCTCAGTCTTGAAAAATGTGAATTCCTAATGACTGAAGGGACCGTGCTAGGGCATACCATTTCTCGACAAGGATTGCAGGTGGATCCTAACAAAATTGCTCTCATTAAAAAGGTCCCACCTCCTCAGAAGGTAAGAGATGTTCAGAGTTTCCTAGGCTTAGCAGGATATTACAGAAGATTCATTAAAGACTTCAGTAAGCTAGCCTCGCCATTGTTTGGCCTCTTAGCAAAAGATGTTGAGTTTAAATGGACTAACGACTGTCAGAGGGCTCTGAATGAATTAAAGGATAAGTTGGTGTCCGCCCCGATCTTGAGAGGTCCAAACTAGGCCCTACCTTTCCACATCCACACTGATGCCTCGAACAAAGCCATAGGGGCAGCCTTAGGACAAGTTGAACAAAAACTTCCATATGCCATATACTTTGTCAGCAAAAACTTATCCAAGGCAGAAATGAATTATACTGTAACTAAGAAAGAGTTCTTGGCCGTGGTCCATTCCCTGAACAAGTTCCGACACTACATCACTGGCTATCAAACATTTGTACATACTGATCATGCTGCAATTAGATATTTAATGAATAAACCTGATGTGAATGCTCGTATTATTAGATGGTTACTTTTGTTGCAGCAGTTTGATTTGACTATCGTTGATAAACCAGGTAAAGAAAATGTTGTTGCTGACTTCTTGTCTAGATTGGATCTACCTGCAGGTGAAGATGGAACAGTGGATGACCAGATGCCTGATGAACATCTGTTTGCTATCTCAGTACTCTCTCCCTGGTTTGCTGATATAGCAAACTACCTGGTCTCAGCATAGTTCCCTCCGCATCTATCCTCAAAAGAGAAGAGCAGAATCGTGAGGAAAAGTGCCTCATTCACTTGGATCGGGGGTAACCTGTTCAAACTTGGCCCCGATCAGATCTTAAGGCATTGTGTAAGGGAGGAGGAAGTCTTTGACATCCTCCTAACCTGTCACGATGGGCCTTGTGGAGGGCATTTTGCAGCCAAGAGGACTGCCTTCAAAATTCTACAGGCAGGCTACTATTGGCCCACGCTCCATCAAGATGTCAGAAGATATATCAGCCAATGTGACCGATGCCAAAGGATGGGGAAACTGACTCCAAGGGACGAAATGCCTCTCCAACCTCAAGTGACTCTTGAGCCATTTGAGAAGTGGGGTATGGATTTTGTGGGTCCTATCAACCCTCCTTCAAGGCAAAGGTCTTACATCATTGTGTGCACAGACTATCTGACAAAGTGGGCAGAAACCAAGGCAATCAAAGCAGCGACAGAAGAAAAGGTGGCTAAGTTTTTAAGAGAAAACATCTTCTACAAATTTGGCTACCCAAGAGAGTTAGTCACCGATCAAGGAAGCCAGTTCACCTCCAACTTAATTGAAGAATTGCTCGCTCATCACAAGATCAAGCATAGGACTTCCACCCCATATCATCCTCAAGCAAATGGGTAGGTGGAAGTCACCAATAGAGCATTAGAAGGGATTTTGACTAAGGTGGTGAGCAACAGCAGAAAGGATTGGGCAGATCGCCTGGTTGAGGCCACTTGGGCTTACAACACCACTTGGAAGACCACAACCGGCTTCACACCTTATGAGTTGGTCTATGGGAAGAGAGCTTTGTTGTCAATTGAGTTCGAGTACAACACATTGAGGATGGTAGCTCAGCTGGACCTAGATCTCAGCCATGCCCAACAAGAAAGGTTATTGCAGCTGAATGGGTTAGATGAACACCGAATGCAGGCCCTTCTCCACTCAGAAGTAGTTCAACTTCAGAGGAAGATATGGCATGACCGGCACCTCAATGACAAACAATTCCAGCCAGGAGATTGGGCGCTGCTGTATGATTCCAGACATAAGGATTTCAAGGGGAAGCTGAGGACAAGATGGCTAGGACCCTATGCAGTGGAGAAGTGTAATGACAATGGTTCTGTCCTTATCTGGACCATTGATGAAGAAGCCATCCCCATGCTCGTCAATGGGCATCGACTAAAGATCTATAGGAAACCTCTCTCGAGGCAAGAGTTCATCAAAACTGTGGAAAAATCAGTGCTGGTCATAGAGAAGGGTTCTGCCTCTGTTTTGGGCATACCCTGAGCATCATTAAAAAAAATAAAAATAAATAAATAAAATAAAATAAAATAAAAAAAAAAAAAAAAAAAAAAAAAAAAATTGCAAATAAAAAAGATCCTTGGGTGAAAACCTTTCTGAGGCACCCAAGGCAGATGGTAGGGGTGAAAACCTCATTGAGGTGCCCCTGCTGTCTCTCTGAAAAGAAGTGGAATAAAAAGATCCTTGGGTGAAAACCTCTCTGAGGCGCCCAAGGCAGATGGTAGGGGTGAAAACCTCATTGAGGCGCCCCTGCTGTCTCTTTAAAAAAAAAAAAAAAAAAAGAGAAAAAAGAAAAAGAGAGAGAAAAAGAAAAAAGAAAAAGAGAAAGAGGCAGAAACAGAAAAAAACAGGCTTAATCTTTGGAAATTGTTGCAGGTTGCAGGGATTCAATGCAAAAAGGAGGCCTCTCAACTCAAGGACAAGGGTCCCTACCAAGCTACCAGGCAACCTCACATGCACTCCCTCCATGAACACTCATTTCTTCCAAGGTTTGGACACAATCTAGTCATGGTTTAGCCTTCTACAGGAAGTTCTGTGTTTCTACAGGAAACATCCTGTAGAGCCTTTGAGTGGGCCAAGACTGATTATGAAGAAGAATTTGAAGCTCGAAGTCCGTTGAGGAGGCATGCAACCACTCTTTTTTTCCATCCTCCACTTGTGTCACCTCCTTTCACCACCATTGCTGCCATATGATCGAAATACCTGCACAGTCATACCAGAACTTTGGTTTCTCAGAAAAAATATTTTTTAAGTGGGAAATAAAGCATGCAGAGGCTCAACGCTTTACCTGTCAAGGCAATCTCAGGACCCTGCACCTGTGAACGTGACTCAATTATTTCGGCATGCACCCCAGGAGGAGAAACGGCTACAGGATGTCCTACAGGAATCCTGTAGCAGCTGATCCGGCTAGAGCACATACCATGGAGACACCCGCAGCTCATGAAGCCAGTGCATGCAGCATTCACCGCCAGGAAACCGGGTCTCAAGGTCTCGTAACCAGCAGCAGCCAATGAAGAGGAGCTCTAGTGCCTGTGCACGAAGCGGCAGCAAGCGGATCCATCATTCCTCGTCCTGAAGCCTGAGAAAACTCACGTCCACGGCCGCACAGGTAAGTGCCTAACCTTATTTCGTCAAATTACATAAGCTATACTCTAAATGTGCATGACTGTGAGAATGAACGGATTGAACAAGTTGGGTAGCCATTCAACTGGCCACCACAACCAGTCCGACGGCCTCGTCGGATCCGAAAGGCTTTGGTTATGTCGAAAAGACAGGAAATGGACACGTGGGAAGCGTCCAGTCGGAGAGAAGGGCAGTCTAACAGGAATGGCGGTGGTGAATGCAGAGGGAAGAATTCGGCGGTCAGGGACATGCTACGGGATGATGGCGGTGACGTCGGCCAACGGATCGACTGGGATAGCTCACCCCCGCACCATGAATTCCGTAGCAATTCAAAATCGGCCGGTTGGATCACTTATGATGCATTGCAGTCATTTACTCACAACCGTTTTGCAGCCGAGTACGCGTCCTCAATCCCCTGAAGGTTGTTAACCCGAGTTCTCGGCCTGTTCTAACATCCTGTTGCTGCTCAGAAAGTCCAGAACCACTGTAACATTCTCCAGAAGCCGTGCACGAGTTCTACAGGAAGCTGCGCTACAGGGAGCCCGGCATTACGGAGAAGTTTGGACTGTTCACGTCGAAGGTGGCAATTCTGGAATAAGGTAGGCCTGAACATAACTCTCCCATGCAAATGATTCAAAAGGTGGTAAAGTCGACGTGTTGAAGGGGTAGGAAAATGTGAATAAAAGTCTGTTCATGAATTCACAAGCCGTTTTCTTATCGCTGCATGAAATTGTCGTCGTAGTCCACATGCGAGATTTTCTCCAGGGTTTTGAATTAAATTGAGCCACTGTCAAGGCTCACCACCGGTGGGAAATTGTGAATTTTTTTATGACTGTGTGCATAACATAGGCATAGCTCTACACTCTGTGTAGAAAAATCCCGAAGCTCTCCTTATGTACACGAGCAGGCAAGTTCAGAACAACGAAAACAGGTTTTTACCATGCCGGGAGGGTTCATTAGAAAAGAGCCTTCGGACTCCAAGAAATCACGGGAAACCCCTGAGGTGGTGGACTTGTTTTCCCGTGCACACTGGATGTCATTCTGTGACAAGCTTCAAGGTCACGATGACGAAATTGCAGAAGAATTCCTAAGGTCCTTGAAGCCAAAGTCAAAGACATTGGCCATTGTCAACTTCAGAGGATTGACCCTCAAACTCACCCCACAGCTCATTAGCAGAGTAACTGATCTACCAATGGGGGTACCCTGGGATAAGGAGGAGAGGAAATTGGGTCAGAAAGCTAAAAAATAGTTCTTCTTGCCAGAGGAACAATTTTCAGAGGACAAGAATGGAGTTCAAAGAACTAGCCTACAACTGTTCTGGAGTGAAGTTAGCCTCCAAATTATGAAGTATATTACGTGTGAGGGGCGATTTAGCATCGTGTATGGCTATCATTTCCGGTTGCTCACAGAACTCAGGCACCAAATGGACCTACCCTCAGAACAAAAGTTGAGCATCCCTTACTTCCTCCTGCAATCCATGATTGAGTGTGCCACCAAACTGAGAGAGGGAATGCCAGACCAGCTAGCCCATCATGGGCTTATCAAGCTCCTTGTGGAAGATGCACTCCACACTTACACCGTCCCTCTCTCCTGGGAAACTTTCCGGAATATGTCTAAGGATGATGACATCCGAATTTTGGTCGAAGAGCTCACTTCCTCCAGCAGTGAGGAGAAGGAGCACAGTCAGACAAAGGAGGAAGATAAAGGACAGGAAACCATGGACACAACACCGAAGAAAGAACTGAAGGGCACACAAGGAAAAAGCCAAGCTGCCAAAACAGGGGGTGATAAAACCACACCAACACCCAGGGAGAAAAGACTACAGAGCAGGGTAAAAAGGACTGAAAAAGTCCACGCCAGTGAGGGCACCTCTAAGGCAGCCTCAGCCAAGTTAAAAGAAAAAGCACCCTCAGCCAAGCAGGCTAAAACAGTGCCGTCTGTTTCTACAGGAAGTTTAAAAACGGCTTCTACAGGAAGCCAGAAATCAGCCACTACAGGAAGTCCTGAAAAAGGGAAGCAGAAGGAGAAATCGGCCGAAATTCTAGCTAGGGAGGCAGCAGCTGTGCTGGCCACCCTAGGTACCTCTCCCAAGCCAAAGGAAAAATGAAAGAGGGAGACTCCTCTGTATTTCAAAGCGAGAAGAAGTGTAAGAATTAAAACCGGCAGACCCCAACCTCCACCCAAAGACCCAATTACCATTGAAGACACCCCTACCTCGCCAAAGGAGAAGTCCCCCTCCAAAGTATCAGTCACTTATGAGCGGGGGAGCCTGAAGACATCTACCTGGAGGGAGAGAATGGAAAGATTGGGTTCACAAGCCTCTCTACAGGATGCTGAAGCCGTTCTACAGGAAACATTAGCCAGGCTCAAGGAGACCGAAAGAATGGAAGGGGAGGCAGCCAAATCACCACAAAAGGAAGAAGAGGTAGAGCACATTATGGAACCTAGCCCCCAGCCCAGCTTGGGCTCTTATTATAACTTTTTGGAGGCCGGAAAAATCATTCCACAAAAATTCACAGTGCCGCTTTTCGTTGCATTAGAGGAAAAAAGAGTAAGGACCCACACATGGATGAGAATAGTCAAGTCTAAAGGAGTAGCAGATATAGGCCCTTTGGAGGAACAACTCAAGGAGGCAAGAAGAGAATTGGCTATGGCAAAACATGTGGGAAACTGCCAGCGAGTATTTCTACAGGAAGAAAATGAGAAGCTCAAACTACAGCTACCAGGACAGAGGAAAGAAGGGGACACAACACCAGAGGACACCATGGCAGAACCTCAAGAAAAAGAAGGAATGCAAGCTGATCTTGAGGAACTAAACCAGCAACTACAGGAAAGAGAATTGTAGGCAAGCATAGAGATACAAGCTCTAAAACAACAGGTGCAAGAAAAGGAGGCGCAACTGGCCTGCATGGCCAGTTGGGCAATGGACGCTCTACAATGTAGGCAGCCGGCCAAATCTTATGGCCTATACCTACGGGACCAGTGGCTGCAATTCCAAATTAATACATTGGCACAGAGGGGTATCTCCCAAATCCAAAACCCCCAGCAGTTCATGGATTTATGCAACAACAGTTCATTAGAGGACAAGGCCAAGCTATCAGAGTTCTACCTTCATAATTTGGCCCTTCCAAATGTAACCTCATGGGACCCCAACACAGCAGTGGGGGATATGCAGCTGATGGCAATGACCTCATGGTTAAACCATGAAGAAAAGAGAGCGGCAGAGATCAAAAATGTCATGAACCGAGAACTACATGAACCACTGCTGATTAGAGCAGAGCCAGGGGACCCCACAGCATTGATATTAGCCCACCAGCACCTAGCAACCAACTCTCAGGCTTTATTAGAATACATGGATCGGCAAGCTCAGGCCATAGCACACTTCGAGGATATGGAGCGATTATTAGGGGACAATTGTGTTCATGCTTGCACCCGTAGGTGGAACACATTGTCCCACAGCCTCAAAATCAGGGAATATCACACTCCAACTAGAATGAGGGAGGCCTTGGCACGGGTGCCTCTCTACAGGAAGTCTATGAAAAACCTCCAGGCCAGTTGGATCGACCT
>CM062807.1:1030682938-1030882974 GCA_031772625.1 Pinus tabuliformis | reverse complement strand
TTAGTACTCACTTCAGAGCTCCACGTTGTATCCCTTCCTAATGGATCTTTACACTTGAATAAATTTGAAGCTAGGAAGTGCATGCAACCGTTTAAGAACGTGAGTATTTACCTCACGACACTCTCTTTGCACTCATTGCATGAGCTACACTAGGGTGTAGCAGATGAACTTAAGGTTGCGAGAGTAACAGGCCCTCATAGTGATCAAGATGTGAAGATCACTAGTCAGCAAATGTGTTGGCTTGTATGGGCCTGACCCAGGTTCAATGCAATTATGGAAGCATAGCTACCCTCTTTTCCTTCACATGTGTGACTGAAATTAGCCCACAAATAGTCCTCCTAAACTCAGTTTCAATTTATTTCTTCTTCGTTGGCCTAGAGGCACCTTTCTTCTCCTTTACACACCTCCTCTTTGATTCTCTTATTTTCTTATTTCAGAGATTACTTGATGATCATTTGGTGAGGTCGAGTTGCCCTATATATAGGAGTTTGTCCCTCCTATTTGAGCTGACTTGAGCTAGTGAGGCTGACTTGTCCTTAAGTGCATAAAAAATCATTTTTTGAGATGACATGAAGAGGAGACTTGTCTTTTCTTTGGAGGATCATCTTTGACATGTTTACATAGTGTAACTTACCCTTAAATGGTTCTTTAATAATTACATTGAATCTTTGAATTTTCTATAGCACTTCAACATGTGCTAGACCTATGTAATGAGCAAGAAACTCATTTTTACAATTGACAAAAAATAATAATTATTTTTCTTTTACAAGAACAAATATCAAAATTACATTTATGAAGACCGAACTTGGTTACACTTTCTTCAACACTCCCTCTTAACTAGGGAGGTATTCATATATCACTTTACAAGGTGTTTGGAAATTTTCAATCTAAAGAATTCACATAAGAGAAATTGGATTAGCAATCCATATGTTATAACATCATAGTAACCAACATTGTTTCCACAACAAGGCCTTGACTGACAGCTCTATCTCTCATTAGACCAGAGCACAATGTTGGCAAGATCAATGACTATAGACACCATAATCATTATCTCTCAAGGTACATACCCACCTAGGTGTTCATTGAGTATGACCTTCTAGGACTATTCTTATCTTGGGTTCCCAGACCTCAAAGAATATTGTTCCTCTTGCCTACTCTTATCTTGGATTCCCTACACATCTTTAAAGAGCATTAGATTCTATATGAATACCCAATCCTCCATTATTTCTTCCCAAGTGAAGAAAATAATTTTGTGTCTATCTCTTCCTCTCAACTAGGGAAGATATTCCCATTCTTGTGAAGGAATGTACCCAAGCTCCCTCTAACCAGGGACTTTCCCAAGCTCCCTCTTAATTAGGGACTTGTCAGAGCTCCCTTTCAACTAGGGACTCTTCTTTTCATCAACAAATTATTTTTTTGGGTCCTTCAGCTTCTTGATCAATTTCTTTCCTTGATGTCATGAGATTCAGTCGAGCTTCTTCCTTGTAGGGCATTAGCCATCCATCACTTTCCTTCTTGGTTCATCATGTCATTCTTATCTTCATGGAACATGGCTTACTTGATACATATCTGGAACCTTCTTCATATGGCTACTTCTTTCTCATCATGCTTCTTTCTAGAATTTTCATCCTCCACATGAATGCTAGTTGTACTTGCACTTACAACTCTTATTCCAGTAGCCCTGCATGCCCCCATCTAGATATTACTCAAGAAAAATTAAAATATAACATTAAGTCAAATAGTACCTTTCGAGGTGGAACTTCATCATGACATATTTTTGTCTTGAATCATCTGCATCCTACATGTTCACGTCTCCAAGTCCTTTCCAGGTGCCAAGGGTCCTTTGATCTTTTTCTTCCTTTGTCATAATTATCGTGCCTTCTTCCAGGATATGTCTTAACAAATCTGTCGGATGTTGATTCCTAGTGTCCATGGTCTCTATTATCACTCAGAAGTTTTCCCTAGAAGTTATTAAAAGAAGGAATAATCTGAGGTAATTAGAAACCAAATCTTTTAGACTCAGGTTCTAGCCAACCTAAGTCCAGAGAGGGCTCTCTCTTTATAATTTAATTTTGTTTCTATTAGATTTTAGGCTAGTTCTTAGTGTTCATGAGGATTTTGATTTTGATTGAAAGTTGGATGGTGGAATTCTTGGAACAGATGGATAGAGCTAGGTCTTTAAGCCATTGGGCTATGGATTCAATCAAAAGGTAGCTTAACTAAATCAGATCATTAAAGGGATTGTTTACAGGGCAGGCTAGCAAAGCAAAAGGAAAATCTTCAAAGGGCTGATGGACGGAATGATTCTAACTAGGGTGAAAGGGCAATGAAGAATCCTTAAACCGGGATTAGAATGAGGAACAGAGAGTGATCATCAACAAAGAGAACTTAAGAATTCATTGCTACATTGACCACAAGTAGAAACTACAGAAGTAAGGGAGCATTTAAGAATTCCCTAACTAAGATAGTTTAGTAGAAAACATTAAGAATGTAAATAGTCAAGGCAAATAGCATTAAAGCAAGTTCTAAAATATCATTCCTAGTTTACCATTCAGATTTCATTGAAACACATATGATTATTAATAAACATAAGGAAAACAAAAATACACATGAGAGAATACTTATTTGATTTTCGCTTTACACAAGAATCCTGTAAAAGTTCTGGACTTTATTCCATGATCCAGTAAGCCAATCCAGTCTTGATACAATAGAACTTTGATTTTAGATACAAGACTACAAAAATGTCTTTGAATCCACACTCAATACTTTGAAATGGGAAGTATTTATACAAAAAATATTACAAAATATCTCATAATAGTTTGAGATTTAATTAAGGAAATAAAAATATCTTCAAGCATGAAGATAAAGACAGATGGAAAACTGCATCATGATGTCCCTCTTATTGTGGTAGTGTAGGCTGTTGCAGTTGAACTTGAGCCCTTTTAGGCTAGCTGATATGTGTACGCTGGAATCATCTTGATCTTTGGTCTTTTACTGATACTCTTTAACCTGCTACTCTTTGACCCTGTTCACCTGTTTCATCCGACTGTCATTCAGATTTACTGTGGTAACTTATAGTAAATCTGTCATTTTTTCCCACCATTCATCTTCAGGTAATTTTACTTTGAGAATTCTCCTATAGATCTCATCTGCCTCAGTGTATTTGGAAAAATTTGGCTTGGTGACAAATAGATGTTTCACCTCATGCTCTAGAAAAAATAGATTTTCTAAAGTATCGTACAATACTTTCCCTGTTGGCAATGCTTTGATTCCTGAAGTTCTTGCCTTTTCTTTGGACAATTTCCTTAATCTGTCAACATAGTCCAATTGGGTCATAAGTTTTTCATGAATGACCATAGGACTTGGAAGGCCATTATCCCTCAAAATTTGAAAATTTTCCATGAATTTGTCAATGTCAACCTGCATGTTATGGCATTTTTCCTCTAGGTTAAGCACAAGGTTTCTTTTAGAAAGAACATTTTTGACTTCTATGATGGCTTCAGTTCTGTCCTCCACACCAAGCTCATTTAGTTCATGCATGTTCTTGCTGTTCAAGAAGTGGATGAGTTGATTGGCATCCTCAGGCTGGTCTCCTAAGTCCTCCTTTACCTTCTGAATTGCTTCAGTGGCCACTTTCACCAGTTCTGTTTGCTCAAATATTACTTGAATTGATGGCTAAATATCATTGACAGAGTCAATGATATTGGCCTAGAGCATCTCCTTAGTCTGTCCTAGTGGCTTTTGTAGAGTTAGATCCTTCTCTAGGACCTTAATCTTCTCACCCATCCTTAGGGCTTTCTGTGTTTCCTCTCTCTGCTGAATCTGGGCAAGCTTGCAGTCAGTTTCTAGGCTTGCCACTTTCTCCTTAAGCCTCTTAAGCTCTGTTTCCTGGATGGAAATTTCCTCCATGGCTTTCACTAACTCTGTTGTCTTTTCTGTTGAGGTACCTTCTGTTGTAGACTCAGTTGTGACTGGCAGTGTTGTGGTAGGTGGAGCTGTTGGTGCCAAGGATGCTACCAATGTTGAGGGAACTACAATTGTTACTGTGGGAATGGTAGTTGTAGAAGTGGTGGCTAGTTCACTTTGTTTGGACTGAATCAATGTGTCCAATTCTTTCTCATGTTTCTTTCAACTGGTCATTTAGCTTTAGGACCAAGTCCATAAGCTCTTCTTGTCCTTTTTGGGTTTCTAGGACCACTGCTGTCTGTGGATGATGCAGTGGTGGAATCTTAAGTTGCTTCTTCAAAGTAGCTATGTTGTTATTTTTCTTCTTGATCAATCTTTCAGTGGCCTTCACATCTTTGTGATCATGTCTCAACTCAATTATTAAGTCCTCTAAGGACTTTATTCTGGTGTCTTTTCTTGTGAAGAGCCCTTCTCTAATTGGAATTGAGCTGATATATTATTTAGGGAATTTTGCAATTGATGAGCTGCAATGGATTTCCCTGTCAAGGTGGAGTAAATCATCTCCCCTATTTGTTTGTGCAGCTCAATATGGTCAATAGGATGTATGTCCTTTGCTAGTACTTCAAAATCTACCCTTTTGAAGTCCATTTCTATCCTTGGTTGTTGCGTAGTGGGCTTCATAAATGTCATTTGCATTTTACCTTCTTTGACATCATAGGCTGACATAAGCCTTGTCTGATTTTTAGGTGCCATCTTTAGGTACTATGCGTAAGTCTGGGCTTTTAGCCTCTCATTCCTGGCCTTTATATCCTTGTACCTTTCTCTAATGTCTTGGTCTTTGTCAACTGGCATCCTAAAGGAGGACACTTCAACACTCTGTTGCCTTTCCAACATTTGAGTATGTGATGTGGAAGGTTCTAGTGTGCCCCCAGAAGGAGTGGCAGGCCTGCTTCTTTCTCTTTCTGTGTTGGTGGCCCCAATAGTTTCCTATGTGAATTCCTATTCTAAAACAGGATTTAACCTCTATTTTTTGACTAGGATGGTCTCTGCATATGTTTTTGTGGTTGCTCTGCCTAATGTAGTGGCCTCTTCCATATTCCTTTTGAGGCTTTTCTCCTCATTTAGAGGAGTTTGCAAGTTAGGGGGAGTACTCATAGTGGGCTGCTGTGTACCTGTTTGACCTAATTCCTCTAATAGGTCTAGTTGCTCTAACTCTTCTTGCACCTGGGACTCTTCTTCTATATGAGATTCACTTTGTACCTGTGATTCTCCCTGGGCCTGTGATTCAATTTGTGCTTGAGATTCTCCTACCAGCTGCAGGAAAGAACCTTCATCATGACTTTTCTCTAAATCAATTAGAGCATTTTCAACTACTACTTGAGTGCTATCCTTGTCTACTAAAGTATTCTCCACCCATTCCAATTGGTTTGCATATTTCTCTATCTCAGGGATTCAGTGGTGAATGTATGTAGCCATCTTGTTTTTCTGTCTCCTGTTGCAGATGAAGTCATAGGGGTCATATCTCCATATGAAGCTTTGTTTTAGTTTGATTCTCTGAAGGATTTCTTCTACTTCTCTGCCAGCTTCTCTGTTATTACATACAAAGGGGCCTAGTTGATCCTTGATTTTGTGCTGGGCCTTCTTTTTGGCCTTAACAAAATGCACCTCATCTGAGTTGATTATTTGCATGTAGTACTCCAGAGCAAATAACCTCATTGGTAGGTATCTGGGCAGTTTGTAAGGGCCCAATTCATAGCCATAGATCCTAATTTCTGTGTGATTTTGGTACAAGTACCAATCTCCCACTTTGTGTTGTTTTGACAGCTGGAGGATCCTCTTGATATCTGAACTGATTCTTGGAGGAGGACTTCCTAGCAGCATGGTCACTACTGGATGTACAAAAAGATCAATGAAATCTGTGTATGGATAAAGGGAATCATACTTATGTATCAAAAGAGTCTAGAAAATGACTGACCTAGGATGACCTTTAGTGTCAAGCTTTTGGAGAGTGAAGGGGAACTTGTCAGCTTGGTAGTACAAGAAAAGGTGGTACAAAACTGAAGAATACTTAAACACTCTTTCATTACTCATTCTCAGAAATTATTCATGCATCCTATCAGCTTTGTACTTGGCATAATCATACATGACAGTAGGCGGTTGTCCTGGAGTAAAAATGGACATGAAGGCTAAGATGATTTCATCTATGTATTCACTAGTTGTATAGCCTAAGATACTAGATATCATTGACACAATGTCTTGGCCAAATTGAGAAAATATGGTATACATATATGGGGGAGGTTCTTGTGGGGTATATTTTTCTTCTACAATAAAAGTTTGGAACATTTGAGCAAGCTTGGCAGTGGTAAGCTTGGGAAATTTGTCTAGTAGGTCTCCAATTAAAATAGGGGTTAAGTTCTACCCTGGTTGTAATTGCAGCATTTCATTGATTGACTCAGCAGTGATGGTGAAAAGTATTGTGGTCAGGGGACATCACTACTCTTTGACTCGGAATGTAGTTTTCATGGGAATAATGGACAATCTCTGGAAAGATGTGCACCTCAGGGAATTGGTATTTGGGAAAATTAGATTCTCACAGACCTATTTTATCAGCTTGGTTGAGGTATTGGTCTCTGTATCGACAATACAATTTTAAAGGAGATTCATGGACAGAGGTGTCCTTGATTTGGAAGTCTTTATCAACAAGAGGAAGGTGGTCCAAGTCGAGGTGAGGAGTGGTAATTGACCTAACATCCATGGCAATTGGGGCAGCCATTCTTAGTTCTTGTGGATTTAAAAATGGGGGAAAGTAAATTTTCAATCTTTGAGGTAAATGTGGGTTCAATTCCAGGTGGGTTTTATGTTATTAAAGTTCCCTTTAATTTCAATTAAGAAATCTTAGAGACTGGTTTGGAAATTAACAGGGCTTTCAATGGATTCTGGCTTAAATACCTGGAATTGATGAAAATGGGGTGTGAACCAGGTAACTGGCAATTCTGAACAGTTGAAAAGGCTTCAATCAGGTTGGAAGGCAATCTAGGAGATTTTGGTGTCTTCAGAGTGCAGGTGTACGTGGGTTGATGGCTTTCAATGTTCACAGGTGCGTGCATGGAAAATTACAGTTAAAAGGATAAAAACAATGATTTGGGGCTTTTTTGGATTTATGCGCAAAAAGTCAATTTGGTGGGTACGGGTGAATAGTGATTGTTTGTCGTGTAGCGGGATGAACAGTGACAGTTTTGGTGGGTAGCAGGCTGGCGGTAAGTGGTTTACTTTGCACAGCCTTTGGGCACTTGGTGGTATTCAGGGGAGGTCGCCCAATTCCACTCATCGAATGCCACGTCACCTCGGGGACCCGACGAAAAACAACCCATTTTGGGCGGGTATCATTTGGACTTCGGGTCCTTCCAAAATCAACATGGGCCGTCGGATGGGGAGGGGGGAGATCGTGCGATGGTCAGGTGTGGGAATTGCACGGAGGGTAATGGAGGGGCCCGGTGGGCAATTAAACGGGGTGGTTTTAGTTTAATGAGGGGTTAAGGCCGGGATTAAAATATCGGATGAGATTTGATTGGTTAATGGGTTGACTTTAATTAATCATAGATCAATTAATTATGTCATTTGTCGGGGTTGGGTAATATAAAGTTTATATTTCAAACTTCGGGGTGGGGATATTAATATTAGAGAGACTTAATAAAATATACGGGAAAAGGGGTTTTTTCGAGAGTTAACATATAAATAATGTTAAATGTTAATATGAAAATTGCGAGGAATAAATGAAGTGCGCTAAGAATAATGTGTTTTTGTAATTTTATTACTTTTTACATAGAACATTATACTTAGGCTAAGTGCATTTTTGTGGGTTTTTTATAAAAAGGGGTATCCATGAGGGTGATTGCTTTTCCTTATGAAAATGGTGTTTTAACCTTGGGAAAAGGGATTTATTAGGGGAAAATGAATGAATTGAAGGGGGTGAACGATTATGGGGGGATTTTAGTACTTAAGATCAATAAGTCATTGGGTCGAGGGTTTGGTCCCTCCAGAAGTCAGAGAAATTCTCTGAGCCCCTTTGACTTAAGATTTTGGGTACTTCAAACTTATTGTGGGACATTAGTTAAGTAAAGGGTGAAATGAGTGAGGGGAAATTAGTTAATTTGACTTTGTGAGTTTTGTGCTAGTCCAATTTCTCATTCATACTTGGAACTTTCATGATGAGGGTGATAAATATGATTTTGTCTAACAATCATCACAATTCTGCAACCTTTCTTCTACTTACCCATCTACTCATCCTACCATTTTTACTTCTCTTTATTAGGGTGCATTTAAGCTAGCAAACCCTTATGAACATTTTTCTTTTCTTTAAAATGGAAATCTAACTAAATCTAACCTTATTACATCCAAGGGCTCAGATTAAATAGTTGAGCTCCTTTTTTATTTACTCTACCTAATCTAATTATCTGCTAAGATTACACTGTTTGGTCAGATTTTTATTCTCTATCTATAAACATGAAATTGAAACATGAAGTAGCCAAGTTTATACATTTTGACTATCATGGATTGTGGCATAGGTTACAAACTGCACACAATCATTTATTCTTCATAAAAAGTAAATAGTAGTGGCATTTTGACTAGCACACTTTCATGGTCTTTTCTTTTCTTGGGGTTCATATTTTTTTATCTTTTTTGACCTTTTATTCTTTTTGTCCTTTGATTTTTCTTTTAGGACATACCCTCTTTACATTTTTTTATTTTTTGAATATGGAAAACATTTGCAAAAAGCAAATGTATGTACATATTACAAGTTTAATCTCAGTCATTCAAAAATTATGACTCCTATTAGTATAGGAACCTAACAGTCTCTTTATCTCATGTGCTTATTTATAGGTTATCTTTTCAGTCACCTCATAATTCATATGAGTACATTTCTCATGTTGACATTTGTTAGAGAGGGAACCATGTATTTCATGCATATTTTTAATGAAAGAGATCTATCATTTTTCTTGACCATGCTACTAGAGAAATCCCCATACTTATAACACAAATGATGACATGCATTGACTGAAAACATAGATGCATACATAACTCATCTTAGTTATTTCCTTGATCATATATTCTTCCTTTGACAATTTCCTAGATTGAGATTACCTCAATCTCCTTTGCTTTGTTGTATCTTCCTTGGCTACATATCATCCTTTCTTGAATCCCCATAAGTGGAATTATCAATACCTCTACCTTTTCTGAAAATTATGAACCTTCTATTGAATATTCCACCAGAGGATCATTATAATCCTTATCTTGCAAATGCTTCTTTCTTTTGATGATAGTGGCCTTCTAAGATGATTATTCATGATCATGATCATTCCTTTATGCATTGATGAGGTTATTCAATAGCTACATCCTTCCTATTTTTAATGTCTTTATTTGAGCTATCTATACTATTACGGGAATAAGTACCCTAGGGCTTTGGGTTAGAACCCCAACAAAGAAGAAGCGGACTACAAAAAGAAACACTCATACAACTCAGGCAAAATGCTTATATAAACAAACTATGCAAGAGCGACCTTACCCGAATTTGCTTCGTTTGAGTAGGTCCGACATGGTTCAGACCCTCTGCAACTCCTGATGTTCTTCAGACTTGAAAATCATTCAATTTGAACATACATAGCAGTATAGAGGTAAAGCATATTCACGAAATTTAACTTTATATCATATAAACTAATGATCAGTTATACATCAAAATAACATTTTTACATGAATTACAACACGATTTGATGCATAAATAAAGTTATTTTTGGAAAGAAGACATCATTTCTTTTATTGCAGTAAGCTATAAATAACATGAAGAGAATTCACCTGAGTATTCTTCTTCCGGCTCCAAACGGAACTGTCCTCCGAATTCGTCTTATCCCAACCTTCAACAATCTTCTTCCATAACCAACACCATGATATCTCAAGCAAGAAGGAAAAAATCTATAATCAAGGAAACAAGGGTTTCCTGAAGCTTGGGGAAGTGCATGACGCATAGGGATACATTAGACTCAGTGAGGGATAATCTCAATATAATAACTCTATCTCTTCTCGTCCTTAAGGCCTTCGCATAGAAGTTTATTTATACTTCTCCCAATTAGTTTTTTGGTTGGGAAACAGTTGGGCCATGGGCAATACGAGGTAATCAACAGGTAAAAACCATGAGCTCCGCCCATAATTAAGGAAATTTATTTTTTTTAAGTGTTTTAACACACATACACAGGTTGGGTATTGACTAACCCGCGTATACATGCTTTTATCTCAGGGAAAAGTAGCATACAAGGAATAAAACATTGTTTTTAATATATTTGGACCAAGTCTAGAAGGAGGGGTTGCCCTAGGCCATAAACCAAGCATCAAAAATACCAAGGGTGATAAATGGTGCTATAACATATACAAAATGCTCCTATATTCTTGAAGATGCAATTCTTATAAATCATGCATTCTATCCTACTCGTACATATTCCTATGATACCCAAAATTTTAAAGATAACTTAGGTGAAGAAGTTGATCTGAGTCATAGTAGAGATCCAGAGGGGTTTCCTTCTTCTGCTTCTTCTCTTCTTCTTTCACTTATTGGGTAATGTTGGATTCTTCTCGTTTCCTTTTATTGTTGTCCTTATTGAAGTTAGGACAATCACTTTTATAGTGTCCATATTCTTGGTAGCCAAAGCATTGGACTTTTGACATATCTCTTTTACCCTTTCTCGTGGACCAATCTTGCCAAATTTTCCTTTTCTTTTGGCCATAACAACAAATGCTTTCTCCTTTGATCCCACATCTTCTTTGGCTTTGAGTCTAGTCTCTTCAATTTTGCATAGAGACCCAAGTTCATTCAACGGGGTAGCTTCCTTCTTGGCATATATACTAGATGTGAAGTTGCCTGATTCCTCTAGTAATGCATTGAGAACTAAGTAGTCATCTCTCTGTCTAACATAGCTTCTCCTAGTTCCTGTAGTTGGTCTCTCATCCCAGAGACCTTCATGAAGTAGGTAATTATTCCTTCTTCCTTGGATATCTTAATTTTATATAGTTCGTTTCACAATCATATCACTTCTCCAGTTGTATTGACTGAGAATATATCCACCAGTTTATCATATATTTCTTTAGATGTTTCAAGTTTGGAAACATAAGGAATGAGAGGGTCCTTGATGGATTATATTATAATCCTTTGAGCCCTTGTTTCGTCCTTGTTATAATTTACTAGGGCTGAGTTTGATCCTTTGAAGGAACAGTGCCATTCCATTTGATGTAGTCCATAACTTCATTTTCTTTGAGAAGGAGATCAATCCTCTTTTTCCATGCAAGGAAATTAGAGGTCCCAGCCAATTTGTTGCTTTCCTTGCAAAAAGACACTTTGATATGTTTAGAAGAAGACATAAAAATACTTACTTTAGAGAGTTGGTGATGAAGCGGTTTTGTTTCTTCCTTGAAGATTAATGCTTAGACTTCGAGGAAAGCCTTGTATTTCTGGGTTCTTCAAGATACCTCCTTCAAGGTGCATTGTGAGAGATTTTCTTGGTGATGAAGATTTATCAATGTGTAGTCCTAGAGATCTTAATTGATGAGCTTTGATCTAAATGCCTTCCTTTGAAGATGATGAATCTTTGATGGAGACTCTTCTTGGATGAAACTTTTTGTAGATGCCTTTAGATGGAAGGCTTTTTCTTTCATTATGATCTTTGTTCCCAGGATGGTAGTCCTTCTTGATGGATCTAGAGGATAGTAATCCTTCTTGCCTTTGATGGATATTGAATCCTTGGTTGTAGATTTGATGCTTCAACCTTCTATGTGCTCTTGAGATTCCCTTCCTTGATGTGTTACCTTATCTCCGATACCATGTTGAAGAATCTAGGGAATTTATGTTAGGATGAGATTCTTCTGACGATGATAACTATATAAGAGGTACTTTTTACTTTTTATTATTACCAAAATATTCTCTTATTATTATTAGTGTGTGTTCTCTTACTTCATCAAACAATTACCAAAACAAAAGAGACAAGAACACAAGATATTGTCTCTCAGCCAGGGAAAAACCTCTCTCTCCTAGAGAGGAAAACCCTTCTGCAAATTTCTCTTATTGAAGCTTTAATTGAAAAATGCCACAACCTTGACCCTTGGCAAGTATATACTCCAAGCACAAGACACAGTCTCTCTTTCCTTTTGTCCTTGAACTGATGCCTCCTTCTGCACTACACCTTGATTTCTTCCTTATCTCTTCTTCTAGCAACTGATAACATGACTGTAGAAACCCTAGGTCTCCTTAAAGGCCTCTACTATAGAGTACTTATTATTTTCTCTTCCTCTTTTGGAAACCTTCCTTTTTCTTGATGCTAGGCTGATATGTGCCTGACTATGAAAGACATAGTATTCTAGCTAAAGAACATGGTGGTGTTGCTGGAGGACACTATCCAGGCAAGGCAACTGTGTAGACGATTCTGTGAGTAGGGTTATGGTGGTGTATGGTACATAAAGATTCTAAGGAGTAGTACAATGCATGTGATGTGTGTGAAAGGACTAGGAGGCCATTGTGAAGGGATGAGATGCCATTAAATCCATAAGTAACACTACAAGCATTTGATAAATGGGCAATTGACTTCGTTGGACCTATTCATCCACCAGGGAAGAAGACAAGAGCAAGTTATATTATCACTACAACAGAGTACTTAACTAGGTGGGATGAGGCACAGCCTGTGAAGGATTGTGTTGAGATAGGAGCCCTAGGGTTAGTTTAACCCAACTTTTGTAAAGAATGTAAAGTATCTGCGAAATATGGATGCAAAGCACACAACTAGATTGGAGTCAAAGGGGTTTTAGCCCCTTGTTTGGGTAAGTGATAGGTCAGTTTTTGAGACTCATCCATGGTCTGTGGACAATGGTATTGCATTGGAAATGATATATATTTAAGTCATAGAGAGTCTAGAAGAGAGAGATAAAAGTTGACAAGTCAAGATAGAGATTGTTTTTGGAAAGTGCCAAGGAGGGAAGGCTTTGCTTCCTGTACTTAGGTGAAAGGGTAAGGCTCCTATAGCTGAGTGTGTAGGTGGCCTTGGAAAGTCCGCAACTCAGTGTGCAGACCCCTACAACTGAGTGCGCAGGGTGGAGAAGCCTATAAACTGAACGTTGGAACTGAATAAACACTGATTTTGAAGAAATTTATTACATCTAAGTATTATTGTTAATTTTGTTTATGCTATGTTCTGTTGCTCAATAATATGTTTTCTGTGGAATAATGTATAAATGGCACGTGAATTTATTGAATCTATCATATTTATGCATGAATTAAGAAATTATCTATTTTTGCAAAGTTAAGGGTTAACTATGTTATGATTGCTAATGAATTGAGTAGATTTGCATGAAGGCAGATCTAGGGTTATTAATTAATGTGTGAAAGATGACATTTTTCCTCTTTAGAGTTTGTAAAGACTGATCACAGACCTTTGTGAAGGTTTAGAAGCTTGTTGTAGTTGCTACAACCACCCTACAAATTTTTCCTTTGCTTCATTTTGGAGCCTCCCTACCAACCTTTAACAGCAGCATGTCTTGATTCTTCAAGTACACAAGATTCAGTGTTTTTCTTCTGGAATGGTAGCCTGTCCATCAAAGTTTGTTGCACTCCCCTCACAGGATGTTCTTCCATACTTGCTCTAGCTGCAGGCTGAGTAGCTCCCTCAAGAAATTGCGTAATTCCGGAGGGCAACCAGTCTTCGCTCAAAAAATTGCGCAATTTTGTCTAGCAGCCTACTGGGCTCCAGAATTGCTCAATTCTTCCTGTCACTGTTCACTGAGAAAATTGCACAATTCCTCCCAGGAGGGCTTCTCAGCCCAAAAATTGTGCAATCCTGGGTAGCAGTCAGCTGCTCTGATTAGAAATTGCATAATCCCTCTGGGAAACTAGTCCATCTCCCTCCCATAAATGCACATTTTTTCCTCCCAGCTGAGCAGACTGTTGCATGTGCAGTCGATTTGACTGGTTCCCTTTGGGGCCTAGAAAAAATAATTTGCATGCATGGATTTCCTCTCAAAAGGAAGCATGCAAAGGCATCCCTTGATCCAGGGATCTAATTTTAGCTGCTGGAGGTCACATGCAAGGATCATTTCAGAAACCTTACACTAAGTGTCGCTCTTGCTAAATTTGTGGCATGTACATCACATCTTCAATTTTATCAAAACTTATGAACCGGACACTATAGAGCTCATTCCTCACATCGACCTTGCAGCTCTGACATCCCACATTGCATCTAGGAGTCGTCAACTCCTTCAACTCAATTGTTTTGGGGTAAGCTCACATTTCATGTCTTGTGTTGCTTTTTTGGCGCTTTTTGTGTTTCGCTTCGTATGAATGTTGTCTGCTTGATTCTAGTGAGCACTTGTTGTCGTTTTGATACATACTAGCTTGTACTAGCATTGTTTCTTTTTTCATTAACATCTCACTCCTCTCACATGCATGGAACTATTTTTCATGAATGGTCGGTGATTTGCCGACTCGCCTCACCCACATGCATGTTGTTCCATTTTCTGAATCTGTCATTCACTATTTGCATGCACGATCATTCACTTAGGCTTACACTCAGTATCACCATGCATTCACATTCACATTCTCTTTCAGTTGCCTGTTGGCGGGTCTAGGCAGCCTTGGCCCAGACTATACCTCACCAAGACAACATTGCGAAATCCTAAAAGGGGAGGCTCTGTCTTACTCTTAGGAAATATGGATTTCTACCTAGTGGTTATCCTCCAGTCTTGCATTGCACAATTTTGAGGGACAATGACTGTTGGCCCAGAAAATTGTGCAACGCAATCATTGAGCCTGCAACCATTGCTAGCTGAGATTGCACATTGCGTAATTCCAGTAGTCAGCAGCCGAGATGAACTGTGTATTGTGCAGTTCCAGCAGCCAGTCAACCTCCTGACAGCTCGGATTATGCCTTCTGCAGTCTTAGTAGTTAGTCTCTCGACCTCTCAGTAGAAATTGTGCAACCTTCATGATCAGTCACACAGGTATGTTACAAGTCAGTTCTCAAGTTCATTTTGGTTCTTGACTCACAGATTGCTTGCCATGAGTGTTGCCATGTATCTAGGTATCACAGGTGTTCATTTTCCTCTCAACAACATAGGCACAATGGTTTCTGGGAGAGTAGAGTTGAAGACACCGTTCAGAGAACACCTAGGGATGCAGTCGATCAAGTGTCTATGAACTTGCCTACCCATGAAGACATCAAGTTGTTCGTAGATAGGGACATCAAGATATGACGACAACAACATCACACCAAGTAGCACCATGAACAACAGTTGAAGGCCACATACCGGATGCAATGAATGCAAGAGGAAGGTTTTTGACAACACATAGGTACAACAAAATTGCAAGCTCAAGTAGATCTACTTGGGGTGAAAGAAACTTTGGAGACTTAGGCTATGAGGTGATGGCATGACATGAAGATCATGCAAAGGCAAAGAACAAAACAGAGAAGGAGTTGCATGTGCTCAAGAAACAACTCAAGGAAGAACAAGAGCTGCACAGACGAGAGAATGAGTTGCAGCAGGAACAAGTACTGCAAGGGGTGCAACATGCACAAATGGATGAAACTGTGCCCGTACAAGTTATATATTCAACCCAGAAGCTGGCATAGAGCAGGCATTATGAGTGGTGTTGTTGATCGCATGTAAGGGAATTCAACAGTATGCATGTCATTGTGTGCACGCATGTGATCTAACCCATTTGGAATAGTCACCGAGGCAAAGAAAAGAAGCAAGTCCAACTTGAACTGAACATGTAGTTGACAATTGATGTGCATGATCACCAACACACACTAGAAGATCAACACGGACACTATGCATCAGTGTGTTTCCAGTTCGGTCACACCCAATAAGACCATGTGCATGCTAGCAGACGAGTTGGATGGAGGAGCCATACCAATGCACCTGGATGTAATGGAGGCAAGAGTTTTCTTCAGCAATATTTCACCATGGAGCACATGCACACCATCACGGATGACCAAGCTTGGCATCAGTTCACCACCTTCACCATCAGAATCATGTCAAAAGGTTGGTCTCATGAAAACAGACCAAATGTCAGTGATGTCTTGCATGGTTTTCTCAAGC
Organism: Pinus tabuliformis; assembly: GCA_031772625.1. Lineage (NCBI taxonomy): Eukaryota > Viridiplantae > Streptophyta > Pinopsida > Pinales > Pinaceae > Pinus > Pinus tabuliformis. The sequence goes on along the minus strand of CM062807.1, from coordinate 1,030,866,942 downwards.
CATTTTGTCTCACATGGTCACATGTGCATTGTAATGTAACATCTTGTCAAGTGGAAGTTCAAGTGTCGATAGTTGGATGTAACATTGATAGAGTAGATGAAGAGTCATGAGGGTAGATGAACTGTTACAAAGGGGAATGTCAAGGGTCACCCCACCCTTTGCTATAAATAGAACCTCATAACTCATTGTAAAGGTTTTTGGTTAGCCAAGCTTCTGATAGGACTATCTTAGAGAGAGCTTGGATAGTATTGTAATGAGCCTTGGCTTCTCCACTGCACAGAGCTAGTATATATCTTTGGAGTAGTAGGTGGTTGTGGCTATAACGTTCTGCTATCAGAACTAGTGGTTAGACATGGATGATTTTATGACTGGAACTTACACTTATTATTATAACAAGAGCCAACATGTTTCATGCATATGTTTTATTGTATTTTGTGCTATCTGGTTTACTCTAAATTATATATGTATCTGTTTCCTTATGCATGCATGTATAACTATCTGTGTATGTATGTTATAATCTTTCTGAAATGTGTTTTTGGTTTAACCATCACTTTGGATTGCTAACTAATTTTCCTTCCATGTTGTGATGCATCTTTTCTCGTGTGTTCCCTTCATAACTCCGTGCTATCACAGGTTTCCAAGGGGTGCACTCATTTCAACCCCCATGTATTGGAACCTCTCATGCACCTTCCTTGGCTCACTGCAACTTTCACACCCTTGCTACCAACAAAGTTATCTTACTTGCCTCTATGTGAAATTGCGGTCAAGGCATTACCGTATGACCCATTGCTAGGACTCCTACACCAAATGGTCTGAGGTCTAATCTGGACTTCTTACCGAGGAGATCCCCTGACATGTTGGTGGGTCCAACACTTTCAACATTTTGGTGCTAGAAGGAGGGCCAGATCACAAGTTGAGCCCTCATCATCCGTTTTGAATCTTCGGACATCTATCATGGAGTTGTTATAGTTCGCCCTTTGAAATTTTTGTCCAATGGACATATATTTCACATCGAGAGGTAGTTCTAGGATCACTTGTCAAAACTCATGTATGATGGTGAAGGTGAAGTGGCCTAGCCTGAGAACTTACATGACTTCCATGCACTCATGTAGGGCATGGAAGATTTTAATGAAATAGAGGTATGTTCGTTGTTCGCACACACACTTCATGACCACCCATCACAATGGTGTGGCGCACTACCTCATGACTTTGTGCACTTATTCAAGCAGTTCAATGATCTTATCAGATCTATTTTCCACCATTTTGATCCTGAAGTGTTTGATAAAAAATTGTTAAAACAACGGAAGGCCCCGCACGAATCACCTATGGAGTTTTTGGATTGCTTTAATCTATTCATGTTTGAAGCCCTTAAAAGTCAAATGAAATTTCAGTATCTCATGGACAGATTCAAATACTGACTTGTCCAATCTATCAATCCCAAGAATAAGTTTAATCTTAAACCCCGTTCAACATACTTCAGTGATGGAGTTGCGCAATCACAAACAGACACAGTCGCTGTCACAAGTGACTGTCCATTGTCCCCTCATTAAATAGCTCCACCATCGCAGAGTGATGTGGGAGAGCATTCACACACATTTGTTCAACCTTCACATCCTCCCGACATCGCTCCTTCTGATTTTTGCGCAGACTTGGTTGTGATTCCCATACCTCGTCACATTTATTTTGTACCTCAACCCCCATCTTCGAACTAGGATAATCCTCGAGATGACACTGTCTTGTGTTCTTCTGTTCCAGACTCTACACCTGTTTTGAAAGAGGATCGATCTATCGACGGAGTTGGTGTTGCACAACCAACATGCACTGACATTCATGAAGAGCATGACTAGGAGCTTGAACATCCACCAGCAATAGAGGACCATCCTTGTCTATCCATACCTCCTCCGTTTTTTCCTGACCTCCTTAGTGATCCTGCCATCCCTAATTTTTCATGTGTATCTCCGTCCATGGAAGCACCCATTGTTGATCATTCGCAGTACACACTGATGTTATTCCATCATCTGAAAATGGAGACGACTGATCATTCTTTGAACATCCCCTTGATTTTTCATCTATCTTTTCTGGAAATGTAGAGGATGAACATTCTTTCTTCTCATCTACCCCTCTATGCGATTCATCGAGTCATGAGGACGCTGACCAACATCCTACATTTTCTGATCTTAGTTGTCATGATCTATTCACCCCATCATCTAATCATGATGTTGATTCACTCTATGTTTTTCCATCTAAGACACTGGTCTACAATGATCCATCAGTCAACGAAGACGAAACCCCCCAGATTGTCAAGGCACTTTGGCCCAAGCTGATGGTTATGTCAGGCCCGCGCTGTCCTGAGGTTGGTTTCACTTCTGATCAGGAAATTGTTCAAACATGAAAGGCTCCTCATCACTCATCTGTATGCATTGAAGATCAATTTAACAATCAGATTTCACTTCATCCACTTGAACTACACGATCCCATTGCTCATGCATTTTAGGAATCTTACTCAGCAAGCACACTTGCACAACGTAGGTGGTCTACCTTCCTCACGTATGCTTGCATATCACATTCAAGAGTGTGTGTATGCTTAACATCTACACATAGTGTCACACAACATCATGGTATGTCCACAGACTGCATGTCATTCACTTTCACTCATTTTTGTTCTGTGGATGCTTGTAAGCTCAGAGTGAGAATGTCTTCATTGTTCTATATTTCACAGCTACTAGTCTGCACAATCGTGTTTCTCGTAGACCATGTCTTCACGAACATGGGTCAAGCAATGCGCTAGTGGCTGCATTGGAAGTATCACTTCACGTGTTCAGGCCCATGCACCGTTAGCTTAGGAGTAGGAGTAGCGTTTTCTTTCAGTTTGCTTTCTTGCATGCTTGTTTGCTTTCTTGCTTTGCATGTTTGTTTGTTTGTTTGTTTGCTTGCTTGCTTGTTTGTTTCTCACTTTCATTTTTCATTTACTTCTACTTCTGCTTTGCTTTTTTGTTTGTTTGCTCATTTTCTTTCATAGGTTATTCTTGCATAAAATCATGCATAACTCTTGAAACAAGCTAGGTAAAGTAGAAGAGGCCTCGTGCAACTATCACTACTTGGTTATCTGCCATCCCACCTCTATATGAAGAACTTGTTACTTTTAGTCCATGATACGTCGATGGAAAAAATGTATTGTTCTAAGTGAATCTTGGTGAAAACACAACGCTTGCACGCTAACTAGTGTCACCTACTCTAGTCGGTTGTTTTTGGGTTAACCCTTATTAGCTCAGTCAAGTAGAGTAAGGTGATGGGGAAAACCTTAACAGGCACATTATAGGTATAATAAACTACTTCTCTACAGGAACAACCTCTTCTTCTCTCAATAAGTCGGGATCCCTCTTCCGCCTCTGAAATGAATAAGTGTTATGCATAGTTATGAAAAAAATGAAAAAATGAAAAATGAAAAATGAATAAAGTGAAAGAAGAGAAAGGCTTCCTGTGTAGAGAGGTGATGCAAGTAACTCTGCTAGGGTACTGACCAGGCTCGCTGGCAGTGGAACCATGCTTGTGTTCCTATGTGGCTCCATCGGGTACTGTCCAGGCCTGCTGGCAGTGGAGAAACACCAAAGATGAAACTAATACTCTGACGACTATACTGCTTGTGAATCAATATACCCCTCAACCCCAATCGAAACAACTGTGTTTCCTTGGCTTGGAATGTGTGTCAATCGACCAAGATCTTGGAAGATGCTACATCTTACAATCAAGCTAGTGTGGAAACCAAGATGAACTAGGAACTGAACAATACTTTCGGAGGTGTTAAACTTGATTTTCACAAACAAGGTCCATTCAAAGAGATGGAGTTCTAATAGTGTGTCGCCAAGTGTTGTAGTGGATACAACTACCCTCCAAAATTTTTCCTTAGCTTCATTTTGGATCCTCCCTACCAACCTTTAACAGCAGCATGTATTGCTTTTTCAAGTACACAAGCTTCAGTGTTTTTCTTGTAGAATGATAGCCTGACCATCAGAGCTTGTTGCATTCCCCTCATAGGTTGTTCTTCCGGACTTGGTCTAGCTGCAGGCTGAGCAGCTCCCTCAAGAAACTGTGCAATTCTGGAGGGAAACTAGCCTTCCCTCCAGAAATTTCACAATTCTGTCTGGCAGCTTGCTGGGCTCCAGAAGTGCACAATTCTACTTGTCACTATTCATTGAGAAAATTGCGCAATTCCTCCCAGCAGGGCTGCTCAGCCCAGAAATTGCGCAATCCTGGGCAGTAGTCAGCTGCTCTGCCAAGAAATTTCAAAATCCCTAGCTCCCTCCTAGAAATGTGCATTTTTTCCTCCCAGCTGAGTAGACTATTACATGTGCAGTTGAGTTTACTGGTTCCCTCCAAGACCGAGCAAAACTGATTTGCATGCATGGGCTGCTTCTCCCAAGGAAGCATGCAAAGGCATCCCTTGATTCATGGTTCTACGTTTAGCAGTTGGAGGTCGCATGCAAGTATCATTTCAGAAACCTCCACCCAAGTGTCGCTCTTCCTAGATTTGTGGCATGCACATCATTACCCACATCGAACTTGTAGATATGACATCCCACATTGCATCTAGGAATCATCAGCACATTCAGCTCACTTGTTTTGGGGTAAGCCCACTTTTCATGTCTTGTGTTACATTTCTGGTGCTTTTTGTGTTTCACTTCATATGAATGCTCTCTACTTGATTTCAGTGAGCACTTGCTGTTTTTTTGATACATACTAGCTTGTACTAGCACCGTTTCAGTTTTCGTTAACATCTCACTGTTGTCGCAGGCATGGAACTGTTTTTCACGAACGATCGGTGATTCAGGGACTCAGCTCACCCACATGCATGTTGTTCTATTTTCTGAATTTGTCATTCACTGTTTGCATGCACGATCATTCACTTATGCTTACACTTAGTATTGCTATGCATTCGCATACACATTCACTTTCAGTTGCCTGTCGGCGGATCTAGGTAGCCTTGACCCAGACTCTGCCTCGCCAAGACATCATTGCACAATCCTGAAAGGTAAGGCTCTGCCTTCCTCTCAGGAAATGCACATTTCTTCCCAATTATTTTCCTCCAGTATTACATTGTGCAATTTTGAGGGACAGTGACCACTAGCCCAAAAATTTGTGCAATGCAGTAACTGAGCCTGCAACCATTTCTAGCTTAGATTGTGCATTGCGTAATTCTAGCAGTCAACAACTGGGATGGACTATGCATTGCATAGTTCCAGTAGCCAATCAGCCTCCTGACAGCCTGGACTGTGCCTTGCACAGTCTTGGTAGTCAGTCTCCCGACCTCCAGGTGGAAATTGTGCAACCTTCATGATTAGTCACATGGGTATGTTGCAAGTCAGTTCTGAAGTTTATTTTCGTTTTTGACTGACAGATTACTTGCCATGAGTGTTGCCATGTTTCCATGTATCATAGGTGTTCATATGCCTCTCAGCAGCATAGGTACAATGGTTTCCAATAGAGGAGAGTCAAAGACACCGTTCAAAGCACACTTAGGGATGCAGTCGATCAAGTGTCTATGAACTTGCCTACCTATGAAGACATCAAGTTGTTCATAGACAAGGACATCAAGATATGATGACATAACCATGAATAGCAGCAAAAGGCAGCATATCGAATGCAACGAACACAAGAGGAAGGTTGTTGACAACAAAGAGGCGGAACAAAGTTGCAAGCTCAAGAAGATCTACTTGGGGTGAAAGAAACCTTGGAGACTCAGGCTACGAGGTGATGACATGACATGAAGGCAGAGAAAAAAACAGAAAAGGAGTTGCATGTGCTCAAGAAGAAACTCAAGGAAGAATAAGAGCTGCACAGATGAGAGAATGAGTTGCAGCAGGAACAGGTACAACAAGGGGCGCAACATGCCCAGACTGATGAAATTGTGCCCTTACAAGTTATAGATTCATCTTAGTAGTTGGCACGGAGCAGACATGGTGAGTGATGTTGTTGATTGCATGCAAGGGAATTCAACAGCATGCATGTCATTGTGCACATGCCTGCGATCTAACCCATTTGGCACACTCACCGAAGACAAGAATCAAGTCCAACTGGAGCTGAACATGTAGTTTATAGTTGATGTGCATGACCACCAGCACACACTGCAAGATTATCACAGACACTATGCATCAGTGTGTTTCTGGTTCGGTCGCACCCAAGAAGACCATGCGCATGCTAGTAGACAAGTTGGATGGAGAAGCCATACCACTGCACCCAGATGCAACGGAGGCAATTGTTCACTTCAACATGATGTCACCATGGAGCGCATGCACACCATCAGTTTTGGGGTTAGTTTAACACAAATTTTATAAACGTTTTTGTAAATAATGTAAAGTCTCCATGAAATATGGATGCGGAGCATGCAACTAGATAGGAGTCAAAGGGGTTTTAGACCCTTGTTTGGGTAAGTGATAGGTTGGTTGTTGAGACTCACCCCAGGCCATGGTATTGTATTGGAAATGCTATATATTTGAGTCATAGCAAGTCTAGAAGAGAGAGAAAAAAATTGACAAGTCAAGATAGAGATTGTTTTTGGCAAGTGCTAAGGAAGGAAGGCTTTGCTTCTTGTACTTAGGGGAAAGGGTAAGGTTCCTCCAGCTTAGTGTGTACAAGGCCTTGGAAAGTCCACATCTTAGTACGTAGATCCCTGTAGCTGAGTGTGCAGGGTGGAGAGGCCTACAAATTGAACGCTGGAACTGAATAAACACTGATTTTGAAGAAATATATTACATCTAAGTATTATTGTTAATTATATTTATGTTATGTTTTGTTGCTCAATAATATGTTTTTTGTGGAATAATGTATAAATGGTGCACGAATCTACTGAATCTGTCATATTTATGCATGAATTAAGAAATTATTTGTTTTCACAAAGTTAAGGGTTAATTATGTTATGATTGCTAATGAATTGAGTAGATCTACATGAAGGAAGATCTAGGGTTATTAATTAATGTGAGAAAGATGATCGTTTGCCTCTTTAGTGTTTGTAAAGACTAATCGTAGACCTTCACAAAGGTCTAGAAGCCTGTTGTCGCGGCTACAACCACCCTCCAAAATTTTTCCTTAGCTTCGTTTTAGAGCCCCCCTACCAGCCTTTAAAACAACATGTCTTGCTTCTTCAAGTACACAAGCTTCAATGTTTTTCTTGTAGAGTGAAAGCCTGTCCATCAAAGCTTGTTGCATTCCCCTCACATGTTGTTCTTCAAGACTTCCCTCTAGAAATTGTACAATTCTATCTGGCAAACTATTGGGCTCCAGAATTCCACAATTCTTCCTGTCACTGTTCACTGAGAAAATTGCACAATTCCTCCCAGCAAGGCTACTTAGCCTAGAAATTGCACAATTTTGTGCAACAGTCACTTGCTCTGCCCAAAAATTGCACAATCACTCTGGACAACCATCCCATCTCCCTCCCATAAATGCACAAATTTTTCCTCCCAATTGAGCAGACTGTTGCATGTGCAGTTGAGTTGAAAGTTCCCTCCAGGATTGAGAAAAAATGATTTGCATGCATGGGCTACCTTTTCCAAGGCAGCATTCAAAGGCATCCCTTGAATCAGGGATCTACTTTTACCATCTGGAGGTCGCATGTAAGGATATTTTCAGAAACCTCCCACTAAGTGTCGCTCTTCCTAAATTTGTGGCATGCGCGTCACATCTTCAATTTTATCAAAACTCATGAACCAGGCACTGTAGATATCATTCCTCACATCAACCTTGCAACTCTAAGATCCCACATTGCATCTAGGAGTCATCGACACATTCAACTCAGATGTTTTGGGGTAAGCCCGCTTTTCATGTCTTGTGTTGCATTTCTGGCACTCTTTGTGTTTCACTTCATATGAATGCTGTCTGCTTGATTTTAGTGAGCGCTTGTTGTTGTTTTGATACATAGCACCATTTCATTTTTCGTTAACATCTCACTGTTGTCGCATGCATGGAACTGTTTTTCACGAAGGGTCGCCGATTCGGCAACTTGCCTCACCCACATGCATGTTGTTCCATTTTCTAAATCTGGCATTCACCTTTTGCATGCACGATCATTCACTTATGCTTACACTCAGTATCACCATGCATTCACATTCACATTTGCTTCCAGTTGCTCGTTGGCGGGTCTAGGCAGCCTTGGCCCAGACTCTACCTCACCAAGATAGAATTGTGCAATCTTGAAAAGGAAGGCTTTGTCTTCCTCTCAGGAAATGCACATTTCTACCCATTGACTGTCCTCCAATCTTGCATTGTGAAATTATGAGGGACAGTGACTGTTGGCCAAGAAAATTGCACAATGCAGTCTTTGAGCCTACAACCATTGCTAGCTGAGATTGAGCATTGCGCAATTCTAGCAGTCAGCAGTTAGGCTAGACTATGCATTGCGCAGTTCCAGTAGCCAATCAACATCCTGATAGCCTGAAATGTGCCTTGCGCAGTCTTGGCAGTTAGTCTCCTGACCTCCTAGTAGAAATTGTGAAACCTTCATGATCAGTCACATAGGTATGTTGTAAGTTAGTTTTCAAGTTCATTTTGGATTTCGATTGATTGATTGTTTTCCATGAGTGTTGCCATGTCTCCAGGTATCGTAGGTGTTCATCTCCATCTCAACAACATAGGTACAATGGTTTTGAGGAGAGCAGAGTCGAAGACACCGTTCAGAGCACACTTGGGGATGCAGTCGATCAAGTGTCTATGAACTTGCCTACCCACGAAGACATGAAGTCATTTGTAGACAAGGACATCAAGATATGATGACAGCATCATCTTAGCAAGTAGAACCATGAACAACAGTTGAAGGTAGAATACCGGATGCAACGAACACAAGAGGAAGGTTGTTGACAACATAGAGGTGGAACAAATTTGCAAGCTCAAGCAGATCTACATGGGGTGAAAGCAACTTTGAAGACCCAGGCTGCGAGGTGACGACGTGACATGAAGATCATGTGAAGGAAAATAACGAAACAGAGAAGGAGTTGCAGGTGCTCAATCACAACTCAAGGAAGAACAAGAACTGTATAGACCAAAGAATGAGTTGCAACAGGAACAGGTATAGCAAGGGGCACAACAGGCACAAACAGATGAAACTGTGCCCGTACAAGTTATAGATTCATCCCAACAGCTAGCACAGAGCAAACATGGTGAGTGGTGGTGTTGATCGCATGCAAGGGAATTCAACAACTTACATGTCATTGTGTGCACGCATGTGATCTAACCCATTTTTTACACTAACTGAGGCAAAGACAAGAAGCAATTCCAAATGGAGCTGAACATGTAGTTGATAGTTGATGCACATGACCACCAGCACACACTGGAAGATCAACATGGACACTATGCATCAGTGTGTTTCCAGTTCGTCCACACCGAAGAAGACCATGCACATGCTAGGAGAGAGTTGGATGGAGGAGCCATACCAATGTACCCAGATGCAACGAGAAAAGAGTTCACTTCAGCAAGATGTCACCTTGGAGCACATGCACACCATCATAGTTGACCAAGCTTGGAATTAGTTCACCACCTTCACCATCAGAAGCATGTCAAAGAGTTTGTCACACCACAATGGACCAAGTGTCAGTGATATCTTGCATGGATTGCTCAAGCCATTTTGTCTCACATGGGCACATGTGCATTGTAATGTAACGTCTTGTCAAGTGAAAGTTCAAGTGTTGATAGTTGGATGTAATAGTCATAGAGTAGATGAAGAGTCACAAGGGTAGATGAACTGTCACAAAGGGTAATGTCAATGGTCACCCCACCCTTTGCTATAAATAGAACCCGATAACTCATTGTAAAGGCTTTTGGTCAGCTAAGCTTCCGATAGGACTATCTTAGAGAGAGCTTGGACAGTATTGTAACGAGCCTCGGCTTCTCCACAACAAAGAGCTAGTATATCTATTTGGAGTAGCATGCGGTTGTGGTTGCAACGTTCTGCTGTCGGAACTAGTGGTGAGACATGGATGTATTATATGACTGGAACTTACACTTATTAATATAACAAGAGCTAGCATGTTTCATGCATATGTTGTATTTTATTCTATGCTATCTAGTTTACTCTAAATGATATATGTATCTGTTTTCTTACACATGAATGTATATATATTGATCAAGAGCTCAGGACCAAGTGTCGTAAAATGGTCAAAAATGAAAGTGCTCAGAACTAGTTTGAACCTGAACGACTGGATAGATCTCATCTTCCTGATTCCGTCGCCATAAACAGTTCGGAAAACAGTCGTTGTATGAGAAAGTTATGCCAAAAAGAAGAATTGCCCAATAACATTGAATTTTTGAATTTTTTCAAAAAAATTTAAAATAAAATATTCTTTGGAATATTCCGTTTTGAGCAACGAATGGCAGGCTACCACGTGGCAGGCCCGGAGGCAGCCACGTGGCCTAATGATGTCAACATGGATCATGGCGTATATCAAAATTGTGGGGGGTGCATGGTTTGAACCCGCAACCTCCCAGGGGGGGATGCAGCGCCTTACCAACGCGCCACAATGGTCGCATTTGAAATGTGTACAGAATCACATGAAGAAAGAGTTTGATCTTCCGTTTGGGCGGGAAATGAAGGGGGCCAGCCCCCATTCCATATGCCCTTACCGTCAGAACCGTGGGCTCCTTCCATAAACCGTGCAACTTTGTTATAACGATTAGCGCCCTTTGAAACGTGGTCACATTCCCGTAAGTCGGGGGCTAACACGTAAGTTTAACCACTAGTTCTTAAAGGTGGGCATGGAATCCTATGCAGAAATGTTGAGCCCGAAATCTCATTCACATGCACAATTATGAAAAATGGATAACCGGCAGTCAGTTAGCGGCGGAATTGGCGGGCCTATCTGGACTCTAACTACAGTTAGTTGGAGTGATTCTAGGCCAAACTGGAGGAAACCTTCAATGAGCCATAACTTTGGCTACGAAAGTCCTTTTTGGACGAATTTTTTTTTTGATTTTGGGTCTCTTTGACCTTCTGAAGCCATTGGCATAGGTTTCATAGCCATCTGAGGGCGTTTTCAGGTGTTTTTGCTTCATGGAAGTTCTAGGAGCCACTAGGGCCAAATCAGTTTGGGAGCTGCATTGAGAATTGTGCAACCAGTGAATGTGGAACGAAGCTCATTCCTAAAGGTTTTTAGTATTTTCAATCCATTTCTACAACTCATTTTTCCTATTGAGGCATTCTTCTCACTGTTTAGCTTCAGGGAAGCTTTCAGGGCCACTAGGGCCATTTCAGTGCTTGAGTTGTTTGGGGGCTATGTTCATCCATTTTTGGTGATTCAAAAGCCTATGTCTGCTATTTTCAACCTTCTGAGTCTAATGGAAGAGGTTTCATAACCAATTTAGGTCATCTTCACCTTGAAATTCTCCATGCAAGTTTAAAGGGCAACTGGGGCCAATTGGGGAAAGTACTGTATAAGGTACAATTTCATTGTTTAGTGCTTGGGAAAGAGCATGTTTAGCTAATTCCTATCTTCTGATTTTGTATTTACAGTCAGATCTATCTTTCGAGACACTCATATTCTTGTATTAGCCTTTGTAGCATTTTTAATACAAGAGGACAAGCCTAGTTTGAGAACCTTGGTCCAACAGATGTAGCCCAGGAGGGGTGAACTGCTTCATCATTTTGATGTCTTTATTTGCTGAAGATGGTATGATAAACAAAACTGATATAAAGTGTTAAACATCAAATATACATAACTTGCATAAACACATATAGCTGCAGAAAGTTATTTGTTTTATTCCGCAAGACATCAAACTTCAAGTATGTGTATGTCAATGACTTCTAAGTGTTTACTTCGTTATTTCTTTAGGCAGAGCCTGTAGAGGGCCAGGTAGCCTCTGGAACTCATCCTTTCTTTAGAGGTGACATGTTTGGTGAATGCCCCTACAGTCTATCTCTGTATAAGAAATAAGAAGTTTTCACGTTTTCAGGGGTCACTTGGAGTGTATAGCTCACCTTTGAAATTATGGGAAATGGATACCTTGCACCCTTAAACAAGTACATTCCATTTTCATATCAGGTTGGTATTAGAGCACTTGGTTTGCTTGATTGACATCACAGTAGCTTGATTGTATAGCTTGAAAGGTGTTTTAAAGCAGTGTTGAAGATTGGCTGCTTTACTATTTTGCAAATTGCATGTTGTTTGAGTTTGCTGAAGTTTGGGGATAGCTACTGAATAGCTAAGTCTTGGAAAAGACAAAAAGGAACAGCAGATATTTTCCTTACCCCAAGGACCTCAAGACAATCCGTGAAGCACAAGAAGTTTGATGCAAAATAGGTTGTTTGAATAAGAGTTTGACTCTGCAATCATTTGATCCAGGAATTTGTTAATAGATTCTGAATTTTGCTGAAGCTCCTTTATTCATTTTTATAATGACAACTTCCATAAGTGAGTTCTCAAAATCATCCTCCTTCACAAGATTCTTTGATGAAGGCTTGAAGCAAGAATTTTTCATCATGATGAATATGGTGAGAGAAATGTATGAGGATGAAAGGCAGAGCTCTAGACTTCAAGAGCAGTTGAATTCCATGAGGGAAGAGAAGCAGTTGCTTTCTGGCCAATTGCAGAAAATGGAAGGCCAACTTCATATTGCAAACATGAATCTGGAAAGGATGCATGAATTGGAGACACAACTCCTTGTTGCCAAAGAAGCCTTAGCCAAGTATCAGCTTGAAGAAGAGGTAAACAATTCTAGTTTGTCTTCAAATTCTTATAAGAATGTTTATGTGGGTTCTTTTGAGAAACATACCAGAGGCATAGGGTCCAAGTTGATGTCCAAAATGGGATATGAAGGAAAAGGATTGGGCAAACATGCACAGGGTATAGTTGAGCCAATAATGGTTGAGGTAAGGCCTAAGAATTTGGGTCTTGGCTATGGACAATCTTATGGAGAAAGTTCCAAAGTAGCCATGAAGGCAATTGAAACAGTTCCTAGAAGGAGTTTCATTTCAGGTTCTTTATCTCAAGGTTGTAAAGGTTGTATCCTTGAGGAATGCAATAGTTTGAAACATGTTTTGTAGGAAGAAGGTGTGCATAAGCATGCACTTGAACAAGAAAGTGGTGAAAGCTCTAAAACCATTAAAGGGATTGATAGTGTTCCAAAGGGAGCTTCTTCTTCTTTCGATTCACCTCCTTATGAAGGTAATGAAGGTGAAAGAGAAAAGTATAAATCTGATTTCCATCACACTTCCTTTGATCATGTAAAGCATGGAAATTTTCCACACAAGCATTGGAAAAGAATTGCATGTTCTTTTTGTGGTTTGGTTAACCATAGTGTTTCCAGATGTTGGAAAATAATGGCCACATACAGGAAACTTTTGAAGGAAAGGAGGCAAGAAGCCAAAGTTCCATTGAACAATGCAAATCATGTTGTCAAGAAGATGAACATGTGTTGCACTTATTGCCATAAGCAAGGACATACTACTGCAAGGTGTTGGACTCTGAATCCAACAATGCTTCCATGAAAGTTGAAGAAATTGGAGAAAGAGTATGGCAAGAATGGGAAGGAAGTTTCCATCATTGATATGTGTCAGGATGACACACATGTTGATATCGATGTGCAGTTAAAGGAAGCTCCTTTGAAATGGATTGGTAAGAAATGGTTAGAATTCTTATCCAATTAAAGTTGCATGTCTTTTGATTGAATGCATTTCTTTGTTAAGGGAATGTAAGTTGTGGGATGGTAAAAGATGAGTATGATACTCACTAGTTTTGCAGCAATCTTTTTCATTTCATCTCTTGTCACCCATATGTGTTTTTATTGGGTTGATGTACCTGTTGGTCTTTGCAAAAGAAGAGTTGAAGTTACACCTGTACCTGTAGGTGTATTTTTCGAACTGTATATAGTTCATTGTACATGATACATGCATAGGTGTATGTAAATGTATCTTGTTGTTGGTCGACTTGTGTCGATTGTGCCACTTATGTTGTCGACTTGTGTCGATTGTGGTGCACATGTTTTGTCGACTTGTGTCGGTTGTGTACACATTTTCTATGTTGATGGTTGAGTCCATTGTTCAGCATATTTCAAGACAACTTGTTGCTGATGATTCTCTTGTTGCACAAGGTACCTTTGGTGTCATTTGGTGCAGGGAAGGAAATTGGTGCAAAGCAGTGCACAATCCCATGACCTCGAAAAGCATGCATGCAATGAGGGCTCAAATTTCAGCATGGGTCTCTACTTCTTTTGAGAAGTTTTTGCAACAATTATGCCAAGAGTTTGGGATGAGCATTTGCAGTACATTCAGCATGCTACAGCCAGTAAAAGCCTTCTCATTTGGGAGGCAACTCTTCTGCTAGAGCGGAGGTGCCATGGATGGGCATCGTGATAGTTGGCAAGCCCAGATGTTCAGAGGAATATTTCAGCTCATATATCAGCAAGTATCGTTATTGGTTTCTGCAAATTTTTAGTCTGTTTGGCGAACAAGCTTGGTCGGGATTCGACAAGTACTTGGCTTATGCAGCAAAAAGTTGCCATGACGACAGTTGGCAAGGTAGGACATTTTGGTATCAGTATGCTCTTTTGGCTGAATGGAAGAGGATGTTTCTGTTCCTCAAGTGTTGTACAGTTTAGTTCAGAGATTCAGTAAGCTTTTGGGGACCAAAAGCCCTCTCATTTGGGAGGTGTGATCAGGAGCTCAGGACCAAGTGTCGTAAAATGGTCAAAAATGAAAGTGCTCAGAACTAGTTTGAACCTAAAAAACTGGATAGAGCTCGTCCTCCTAATTCTGGCATTGCAAACGGTTCACAAAACGGTCGCCATATGAGAAAGTTATGCCAAAAAGAAGAATTGCCCAATAACATTGAAATTTTGAAAATTTTCAAAAAAAATTAAAATAGAGTATTCCGTTTTGAGCAATGAATGGCAGGTTGACATGTGGCAGGCTCGGAGGCAGCCACGTGGCTGCATGATGTCAGCACGGATCATGGCGTCTATCAAAATTGCAGGGGGCGCATGGTTTGAACCCGCGACCTCCCATGGGGGAATGCAGCGCCTTACCAACGCGCCACAATGGTCGCATTTGAAATGTACGCGGAATCACATATAAAGAGAGTTTGAATTTCTGTTTGGGTGGGAAATGAAGGGGCCAGCCCCCATTCCATATTCCCTTACCCTCAGAACTTTGGGCTCCTTCCATAAACCGCGCAGCTTTGTTATAACGGTCAGCGCCCTTTGAAACGTGGTCACATTCCCGTAAGTCGGGGGCTAACACGTAAGTTTAACTGCCAGTTCTTAAAGGTGGGCACAAAATCCTATGTAGAACCGCCGAGCCTGAAATCCCATTCACATGCACAGTTATGACAAACAGATAACCGACGGTCAGTTAGCGGCGGAATTGGCGGGCCTATTTGGACTCTAACTACAGTGAGCTGGAGTGATTCTAGGCCAAACTGGAGGAAATCTTCAATGAGCCATAACTTTGGCTAGGAAAGTCCTTTTTGGATGAATTTTTTTTTGATTTTGGGTCTCTTCGACCTTTGGAAGCCATTGGCATAAGTTTCATAGCCATCTGAAGTCGTTTGCAGGTGTTTTTGCTTCGTGGAAGTTCCAGGAGCCATTAGGGCCAAATTAGTTTGGGAGCTGCATTGAGAATTTTGCAGCCAGCGAATGTGGAACGAAGCTCATTCCTGAAGGTTTCAGTATTCTGAATCCATTTCTACAGCTCGTTTTTCGTGTTGAGGCATTCTTCTCACTGTTTAGCTTCAGGGAAGCTTTCAAGGCCACTAGGGCCATTTCAGTGCTTGAGCTATTTGGGGGCTGTGTTCATCCATTTTTGGTGATTCAAAAGCCTATGTCTGCTATTTTCGACCTTCTAAGTCTAATGGAAGAGGTTTCAGAACCAATTGAGGTCATATTCACCTCGAAATTCTCCATGGAAGTTTAAAGGGCCACTGGGGCCAATTGGGGAAAGTACTGTATAAGGTACAATTTCACTGTTTAGTGCTTGGGAAAGAGCATGTTTAGCTAATTCCTATCTTCTAATTCTGTATTTACAGTTAGATCTATCTTTTGAGACACTCATATTCTTGTATTAGCCTTTGTAGCATTTTTAATACAAGAGGACAAGCCTAGTTTGAGAGCCTTGGTCCAGCAGATGTAGCCCAGGAGGGGTGAACTGCTTCATCATTTTGATGTGTTTATTTGCTGAAGATGTTATGCTAAACAAAACTGATATAAAGTGTTAAACATCAAATATACATAACTTGCATACACACATAATCACCTATACAGCTGCAGAAAGTTATTTGTTTTATTCCGCAAGACATCAAACTTCAAGTATGTGTATGTCAATGACTTCTAAGTGTTTACTTCGTTATTTCTTTAGGCAGAGCCTGTAGAGGGCCAGGTAGCCTCTGGAACTCATCCTCTCTTTAGAGGTGACATGTCTGGTGAATGCCCCTACAGTCTATCTCTGTATAAGAAATAAGAAGTTTTCACATTTTCAGAGGTCACTTGGAGTGTATAGCTCACCTTTGAAATTATGGGAAATGGATACCTTGCACCCTTAAACAAGTACATTCCATTTTCAGATCATATATCTATGTATGTATGTATGTATCTTTCTTAAATGTGTTTTTGGTTTAACCATCACTTTGGATTTCTAGCTAGCTTTGCTTCCATGTTGTGATGCATCTTTTCTCGTGTGTTCCCTTCTTAACTCCGTGCTATCACAAGTTTCCAAGGGCTGCACTCATCTCAACCCCCATGTGTTGGAACCTCTCATGCACCTTCCTTGGCTCACTGCAACTGTCACACTCTTACTACCAACAGAGTTATCTTACTTGCCTATGTGTGAAATCACAGTCAAGGCATTACTGTATGACCCAATGTTGGGACTCCTACGCCAAACGGTGTGAGGTCTAATTGGACTTCTTACAGTGGAGATCTCCTGACATGTTGGCAGGTTTAAAACCATCAACATTTTGGCGTTAAAAGGATGAGACTATAGCCCATGTTATGCGGGTTATTGCCGAAAGGGCCAACAGTTAGGGTTTTGTTGGTTGGCACAAACAACTCTGAATATGGGTCAGGCCTCGTCAAGCCAACAAATGGTTCCGTTTCTGGGATTGGGATCTATCTAAGAGATGTGTGATAAATGGTTTCCCATGAAGAAAGATATTGATAAGTGGATTGATAAAAACATGCACGTGTTCATAGCTCAAGAGAACAGGAGCCCTAAATTATCCAAGGAATAGTGGTTGCAGATATTCTTGTACATAGACCAGACCGGCGCGTTCTTCTATTTCTTCCCCGGGTAACTACACGAGTGGTTGTCTAAGTTGGCCGATATTCAAGGAACGTGGAGGCTTGAAGGTCCTATATTGTGGACCCCTGAACTAGTGTGACATATGGAGGCATCAAAAAGAAATATCCTTCGGGTTGTGGATCACCAGATTGATCACACATTGGGAAGCTTTGTGACTTATTTCGCAATTGACAGAAACATCATTTATAGTGAAGCGGAACAAAGGCTCTTTAAAGGACCGCAAGGTAAGTATCTGAAATCATTAAAGACTGTGAATAATTTTTTTTTATGTGAAAAGAGGGTTATTTAGTTACCTTGATGTTTTGGGCTACGTGAAGCGAGAGGTTCTTTAGAAGAAACGAAGGATCAAGCCCGGAATATAGTCTGCACATTGAACCCCCTTTAAGCAACAATCAAGGGAAGGTGTTGACCACGCCGCAAAGTGCATTTCCGAGGATACCTCATCCATCCACTCCACCTCCATCTCCACCTCCACCTCATACACCTACACCTTCACCCCCTCCACCTCCAATTCCACCATTCAACACGGCGAGTGCAATGAAGATGTCAGTTTTTAAAGGGGTAAGGAGTGAAGATCCCGAACAATTTTTGTTTGTTGCAGGAGTTGTTTGGAAAACACAACAGATTATGATGATAATATTAAGAAATACCAGTTGATTATAGCCTTACAGGATTGTGCATTAACATGGTACATCAAGTATTGCATTGATAACCCTAACGCGACGTTGGTAGATACCCAGCTAGCTCTGAATAGGGAATTTAGTAAGCCTAAGTCAGAGGCAGAGTTAGTAATTGAATTTAAGGAAATTTAACATAAGATAGATGAGACACCTTGGGACTTTGATTAAAGGTTGAAATGTCTGATCAAGCAAGCCAATTTGTTAATCACAAATTCCCATCATTGCGATTGGTATCTAGCGTCACTCTTGCCACATTTAAAAGTACCTCTGTCACAGCAAAAGGGAGCAATGCAAGCAGAAGCCTTCGATATCGCGATGAGGCTGGATGCCTCGCCTATACAGGATACGAACCTTGGAGTGCAATAGATTCACTCTCAGCTAGAAAGCCAGCACTTGGAGTTGCAGAGCCTGAAGCAAGGAAAGGAAGTTCAATCGGAGGTGCGCACTGAGGTTTGGTGTTTGAAGTGTAAGAGCCATGGACATGATAAGGACCATTGCCCAGTCTATAAGAACTATATTATATGTGGAGGGCATGTTCCATTGAAGCCAGAGAATAAAATTGGGACGAGTGATGAGCCCCAAATTTGGTAACTTGTTGGGCTCATTTGGCCTAATTATCCTTGTTCAATCCTTCATTTTTCATAACTTATGGATTATTTTTCAGTATGTTTATGTCATTTGTACGAATAAGGGTAGTCACTCTTCCTAGGTGGCTAACACGTGCTCATTTCAGGTTTTTTGACACATGTTGGAGCAAAACCGAGCAATCATGGGCTAGAAGACAGCCAAGCTTGGGTTGAGGATTCGTAGGGAGGTTGTCTATGGCATTAAATAGCCTTCCTCGGGATCTTCACCTCCAACTCCGAGCTCCAAAGGCCACCAAAACCGGATCTAGAAGGCAGCCAAGCAGATTTTGGAAGGAGGTGTTCACTCACAGTTTGGGCAGCCAAGTCCCATAGATTTAGGAGGCCAGCTAGGGCCTCATGGTGTATAAATGTTAAGGCCTCAGCCTTCGTGAGGGATTTTTGGGAAACTCTTGCATACTTTGCACTACAGTGCTGCTAGCTTCATTTTGTCCTCTTGTAGCCATTTTTGGCATAACTCTTGACTTATGATTATTTTTTGATAATGAGAAGCAATCCGATTTGATATCAGCTCTGAGTTTTCTATAGGAGCCATAGCTCTCGAGGTTGGGCCCAACCTGAGAGCCTAGGGCCTCCTTCTTTGTACTGTTACCTTTTCTCTATGCATCGTGATTTTTCTTTTATGCATTTGAAACGTGTTTCTGTTGAGCAGATTTAGTTGTGTTAGTTAAATAGGTCACTGGTTATGAATAGAATTGCTTAAGATGTTTAAAATAGATTGGTAGGATAATAACAGATAAAGCTCCAAGAAAAGGGTCGACAACACTCTCAGTTTCACCTCATCCTTATTGGATCAGGGGCTGGAATTGCAGAAACAGTGCTGCCCCAACAAAAACACTAGTTTGCTTGACCATGCAATCCTTGGTGTACTGTTTTCATTTGTAGAAGTTAGTTATGAGTTCAGATCTCTGAAATATTTCTTTGCATGATTGATGTACATGGTTTTCTTTCCAAATAAAGCTGTTGTTCGTTTGTCTCACTGATAGTTAGATTAGATTAGCTAGGACTTTGATTATTTGTAGGATTTCGTTGATTCGGTTAAGTGTACATCGTGCAGGGCATCTCTACCACTCTCTCATCTGCCTCAGCTTCATCAGAGCCATCTGATCCATCTCCTAGCCAGGTTCCTCATCTCACATCTGTCCTCTTGCCCACGTAACCCTACCTTTTTGTGCAATCATTGTTTCAGCCTTCTTTGAGCCAATTTAGCCATCTACACCTCCTCACCACTCCATCCACCGGTCCCTGTGCCACTTCAGACCCCTATCCTACCTCCATATCCATCCATGCATCTTCCTTCACTCACCCATCCTCCAAAATCCAATTCTTAAACATCATGTAGAAATTTCTGATCATCCTGTAGAAATTCCTGAAACATCCTGTAGAACCCCTGCAGACTTCCTGTAGAAGCTCACGAATGAGGTTTCTTGATAGCCAAACTCTGTGAGACTCCCTGGAAGGGTGTTAGGGACTCCTTAGACCCTCTCTGAACCTTCCCAACCTTTCCCAAGCATTTCTCCTCCTTGATCCATCCCTGCACAGTAAAAAGCCAGTTAAAAGCACATGCATGATAATTCTAATAACTTATTCAAAAATACAAAAAGATGTTTTCTTCAGATAGAGGTAGTCTGGACACATGTATTTTACCTTCATAGAAGTAATGGCATCTCTTCCAATAGTTTGCATTCCCTCCTTTGCATCAGTAGGACTAGCTGGTAGAATTAGGGTTTGCTAGGGTTTGCGTTACTTTTTGGCTTTCAGTTTCTTTTTGCAAGTAGATTAGCCTCCTTTGAGTTAGCTTTTGTCCATCAGTTAAAAAGCTTCTTCTAAGAGCTCATAGAAGTTGGCTTAAGCCCCTAGCGGACTTGTGCCAACTGACCAAGTGACAACTGCGGCAAGAGCTAGTACTTGTGCATACAGCACCGTCACTTCCAAGTTTGTTACGAATTACCGGGTTGATAAAAGTAAAGAAGGGAGTCCCAGGAGTTGCAGCATTATTGCTGCAATACTGGATCCCACCATCTTTTTGGCGCCGTTGCCGGGGAAGCGTCAGAGTATTGGTGATTGTTGCTTTTCTTCTATTTTCTTACTCTCGCCTTCTGCTAAATAGTTTATTTCATTTCCATTCTGCAATTTCATTTCCGCAAAAGTAAAGTAGATATTCCCTGCTTTCATAGATTAGCATTTCAATTCCGCAATTTCAATTCTGCAAGCGTAGATTAGCATTTTGTTGGAATTTTGGCACAGATGTGGCGCTATGGTACAGGTGTTGTCCTTGATGGCAACTCACTTTGGTGACAGATCTCAGTTCAAGTGCTCAGAATGAAGGAAATCTTGTATACGCAGGTACACCTTGCCGAAGACGCGTATACACGCGGTTTAGACATTCCGAAGTCGCGTATGCGTATACACGCACTTTTATGCACATAAAAGCGCGTACATGATGGGAAACTTATTTTTGGTCCGTGGTTGTTAGTCCTTGGAATTTGAACCTATGGTTGTGGACCATGGTATCTCGTCAGAAGAGTTGACCCCAGGTTTTTGGCCCTTGGTATTGGTTTATAATGGTTTTGGACCGTGGTATTGAGGAAGGTCTAAAACTATAAAAGAGGAAGGAGATCATTTGGCAAGGTATCAGCTGAATTATTGAATATCTGATATCGTGATAGATCTGGAATACGGGTGATTGGGTTATGAAGGTGGAACCTGAGCGCAAGAAGGATAAGGACTATTGGTGGATCTAAATCTCAAAGGCTTGAACATTGGTATCTCTGTATGATTTTGATCTGTTATATGTGGCGCACTCTTGATCTATAAATCTAGGCTAACTAATGTCTGAATGCTTAAAAGAATAAATTATCCTTTATAGATCTGTACGCAGGTTCAGTGAATTGAAGGTGCGTATATACGCGTTTTCTGTGAATGAAAGACGCGTATACGCAGGTTGGTTGTGGTACAGAAGCGTATACTCGCAGGATGATGAACAGTGAAGTAGCGTATATGTCTTGATTTATGTTCTAGCTGCTTCTGTTTTATTGCTGTAGTGTTCTGGTTTCAGAATTGGTGTTTGATTACAGTTACTGTGTACTGGGTTCAGTGGTCAGAGAAGTGCTTAGTTGTTTCAGCTTTTAATTGGTGAAAAGGAGTTTGGGTTAGGCAGAAATTCTTGATGTTTGATTGATGTTACTTGTGGATCCAGTCTGAAAATTAATGAAACGAGGTCCCTGAAAGCAAAGAGAAGGTTGCAGCCTTCTGCAGGTAGGAGCCTGCGTACTAGTATCTCAAGCTAGTACAAGAACTAAGGGGGTTGGAGCTCCCTTCCAGGAAAGCTGGAAAACGAGAGAGAGTTGTAGCTCTCTGCAGGTTGCAGCCTGCGTACTGGTAAAGTCTTCTCCAGTACAAGACTTTGTAAAGAGAAGTTTCTAATTAAAAAGAAGATAGAGACGAATTGCAGCAGGGGGTTTTCACCCACATTGGGTTTCCTCCTTATATCTTGTGTTCTTGTGTGTGACTGTCTTCTGCTCTATTTCACTGTTTCTGGTACTGTTTATGTGCATCTGAATCACAGATTAATAACTGACATCTGAAAGATAATTTAAATTATAAGTCTGATTTATGTATGCGGGTTTCTTTATCTGTAGTTGCGTATATACGCGGGTTGTATTAGCTGAAGTAGCGTATATCATCTGGAATTTAAAAAGGAAATATTTGGCTTGATAATACTGATTCACCCCCCCTCTCAGTATTATTTCTAACAATTGGTATCAGAGCCAGGTCCTTCAGAGAAGCTTGATCGCTTGAAGGAAGATCATTCATCATGAGCAACTACGAGAGGGAAGCATCAATCAGGCCTCCAATTTTTGATGGGACAAACTTCAATTATTGGAAGGTAAGAGTTACTGCCTATCTTCAATCTCTTGGTACAGAAGTTTGGGATATCATAGATACAGGCTACACTTTTCCTTCAGCTACTCCTACAGATGCGGCCGAGAAGAAGAAATATGAAACAAATGCTAAAGCAGTCAATACTCTGCTAGGATGCTTATCTCAAACAGAATTCGTAAAGGTTATGCAATATAAATCTGCAAAAGAAATATGGGACAAGATTGTCTTGAGCTACGAAGGAGATGAACAGGTAAAGCGTGCTAAACTTCAAACCCTCAGGATTCAATATGAGAATCTCAGAATGTATAATGATGAAAGTGTGGCTAACTATTTCCTTCGGGTAGATGAGATTGTTAATTGCATGAAAAACTTGGGTGAAGAAATAAAAGAGGCTATTGTGGTTGAAAAAGTTCTAAGATCATTGTCCCCCAAGTTTGAATCTAAAGTGTCTGCAATAGAAGAAAAAGAAAATCTACGAACTCTTACTATGTCTCAGCTACACGGAATTCTAACTGCTTATGAAATGAGGAAAGGAGGTCCATCTGACAGGAGAGAAGCTGCCTTCAAGGCTTCAGGCAAAGGAGAGTACTATGAATCAGGACATGGGTCAGAAGAAGAAGAAGAATCAAATTTTGTCAGAAATCTTCAACGGGGTGCTGGACGGTTCAGAGGTAAGTTGCCCTTCAAATGCTTTGCTTGTGGAAGAGTAGGTCACTATGCTGCCAAATGTCCTCATAAGGATAAGATCGACAAGGGAAAGGAACCTATTAGATGGAACAAGAAACAAAACGCAAATAAGAAGAGCTACTACACTCATGAAGACAGCGATGGTCTATCAAATAGTGATGAAGATGAACGAGGTAATGACTATAAACTTTTAATGGCCTTTGAAGATGATGACTACATGGATGCTATAGATGTGGATAGCTTTTATGATGAAATTTCTAGACTCAAGACATGTATAGAAGAAAAGAATATGATCATTGATACTCTACAATTTCAAATAGATGAAAAGGAAAAATATCTTGAAAAGTTAGAAGGTGAAATTGTTGGCCTTAGAAAAGAGATTGAGAAAACAAAGGCTATTAATCTTAAATTTGTCAAAGGATCTGAAACTCTGGATGAGATCATCAATGTACAACGTTCTCCACTAAACAAGACAGGTTTGGGGTATAATGGAGAAACTTCTCAAGCATCCACCTCAAAGAGTTATCTTGATGCAGCAAGAAGAAATGAGCAAAAGCACAATGGAGATCACCAGGTAAAGCAGGGACGAATTACATCAAGAACAAACAAAGACTATCAGGTAAACCAGGGGCAACCCTTCTTAAGGGTGAACAAAAGCTACAACCAGCCACAGGTAAAATCTTCTCAAATTGCTTCAAGAATGGATGACAATAGAAATTACAATCATTTGGCTGGTAGATTCGATAACCGCAGAAGTTTCTTCAATGGACAATGCTTCTCTTGTCATAACTTTGGTCACAAAGCAGCTCAATGTGTTGCATATAGAACAATCATGACTAGAGAAGCTCAAAAACATAGAAGTATGACTGGGATTACAAAAAGGACCTATAACAACTTTTCGGCTCTTGAAAATGAAGTTGAAGGTTCTATTTGCAATAACTTTGGTCATGAAGATTCTGAATGCAGGAGCAGGTTTCCGCAGACAAGGGAACAAGCCTCAAGCACAAGAACATGGAGATTAAAGGAACCACAAACAGAAAGATGTGGGATAGCCTTTTATGCAGAGGGACAAGAAAATCTATGGTACATTGACAGTGGATGTTCGAAGCATATGACAGGTGATAAAGAAAAACTTGAATCATATTCTGCTTTAGAAAAGGGAAAGAAAGTTTCTTTTGGAAATGATACTCCTGCAGCTATAAAAGGAAAAGGCACTGCTCAGTTGAAAAAAAAAGTCAAAGCTGGAAATGTTTTGTATGTTGATGGCTTGAAGCATAATCTTCTAAGTGTCAGTCAGATGTGCAACCAAGGAACCGAAGTAATATTTCGATCAAATGGGTGTTGTGTTCGTGATCTTGATACAGGGAAAACAGTGATCAAAGGCAGAAGAACTCCAAATAATCTATACATATTTGAAGAAGGACAACAACAATGCTATTTGAGCAAGGATGATGAACATTGGTTATGGCACCAAAGGCTAGGGCATCTAAGCTTTTCACAAATAAGGAAGGCATGCAAATATCAGGCAGTTCGTGGTCTTCCAGATATCAAAATTCCAGACAACACCATATGCAAATCATGTCAGTTTGGAAAACAAACCAGAACTAACTTTCCGGAGAAGGAAGGATCAGCTAGCATGCCTCTTGAGCTAGTCCATACAGATGTATGTGGTCCTTTTAGGAAAAGGACACCACGAGGAGAAGAATACTTGATATTATTCATTGACGATTTCTCCAGGTTTGTTTGGTTAGGACTTATGAAGCACAAAGATGAAGCATTCGAAAAATTCAAATCCTTCAAAGCCTTAGTTGAAAATGAATCAGGTTACAAAATTAAGTGCCTCAGGTCCGACAGAGGTGGGGAGTTTACCTCAAATGAATTTTTTTGATTTTTGTGAAGAACATGGGATAATAAGGGAATTCTCCACAGCTAGAACTCCTCAGCAAAATGGAGTGGTAGAAAGGATGAATAGAACAGTCCAACAAATGGCTCGTGCTATGCTTGATGAATCCGGAACTCCCGCAACTTTCTGGGGTGAAGCTGCATATGCTGCGGTTGTTATTCTCAACAAAACAAATGTCCGAGTGAACAGCACTCAAACTCCTCATGAGCTATGGTATGGTGAGACTCCTTCGGTAAAGCATTTCAAAATTTTTGGGAGCAAATGCTATATTAAGAATACTGATGAGCAGCTTGGCAAACTTGAACCTAGAGCAGATGAAGGCATTCTTCTTGGTTATTCTCCCTACAGCAAAGCATATAAGTGTTACAATAAAAGACTTGGAAGAATTGTTGACAGTATTGATGTAGTGGTTGATGAAAAAGGATACATCCCCAGGCAAGTAAATCATGAAAATATCAATGAGGATGAAGACTACTCTCCAAATCAAGCAGATGATGAAGAAGAACCCCAAGAGGCACCAGAGGAACAGATAAGGATAGAAGAGAAGATTCCATCCAGATATGTTCAGAAGAATCATCCTGAATCTCAAATTTTGGGGCAGAAAGAGGCAGGTATACAAACCAGAAGAACAATAGCAGAAGCTTCAAGCTATTTGGCATTGCTCTCTTCCACTGAACCGCAAAATGTAAAAGAAGCATGCAAGGATGAGTGTTGGGTTAAGGCAATGGATGAAGAGCTTGAGTAGATCGAAAAGAACAACACTTGGGAGTTGGTTCCTAGACCAAAAGACAAGAATGTCATAGGAACAAAATGGATCTTCAAGAACAAGTTGAATGAAAATGGGGAAGTTATTAGAAACAAGGCCAGGCTTGTTTGCAAAGGGTATGCTCAACAGGAAGGAATAGACTTTGAAGAAACTTTTGCTCCTGTTGCTAGACTTGAGGCCATCAGAATGTTCCTTGCCCTCTCTAGCTTTCAAAAATTCAAAGTATTTCAAATGGACGTGAAGTCAGCCTTTTTGAATGGAGACTTAGAAGAAGAAGTGTACATTGAGCAACCAGATGGCTTTATCCTTGGAAATGATCCAAATCTTGTATGCAAACTTAAAAAGGCTCTCTATGGGCTTAAACAAGCTCCAAGGGCTTGGTACTATCGGTTGGACAAATACCTTCATCAACAAGGATTTTCAAAAGGATCAGCAGATAGCAATCTATATATAAAAATTGAAAATAACAAATTGCTAATACTTGTTGTGTATGTAGATGATATTATCTTTGGGAGCAATGAAGAAGCTATGAGTCAAAGCTTTGCCTTGGTGATGCAGAAAGAATTCGAAATGTCATTACTTGGAGAATTGACATATTTTCTTGGATTGCAAATCCAACAAAATGAAGGCGGTATTTTCTTGTCTCAAACCAAGTACCTCAAGCAGATCTTGAAGAAGTATGGCATGGAAGATTCGAAACCAGTATGTACCCCCATGGTTACGGGATGCAGCCTTAGTGCAAATGATGAATCAGCAGCAGTGCATCAACCAACCTATAGATCCATGATTGGGAGCTTGCTTTATTTGACAGGTACACGACCAGATATTATGCATGCAGTAGGAATAGTTGGAAGGTTTCAAGCCAACCCAAAGGAAACTCATCTTCAGGCAGTTAAAAGAATCTTCAAGTACCTTCAAGGAACTCAAAACTATGGCCTATGGTATCCTAGAGATACAGATCTCACTCTTCATGCTTACACAGATGCAGATTGGGCCGGAAGCGTGGATGACAGGAAGAGCACAAGTGGCGGTGCATTCTTTATGGGTTCCAGATTAGTATCTTGGTTCAGCAAGAAACAGAGTTCGATTGCTTTATCTACAGTTGAAGCAGAATATGTGGCTGTTGCTTCCTGTTGCACACAACTCCTTTGGATGATGCAAACCTTGCAGGACTTTCAAATCACTTGTAATCCACCTGTCTCTATCTTATGTGATAATATAAGTGCAATAAGCATTTCAAAGAACCCAGTCATGCATTCAAAAACCAAGCACATACCGATCAAGTATCACTTTCTCCGGGAACAAGTGTTGGAAAAAAAGGTCAAATTGGAGTATGTTCCTTCTAAGGAACAAGTTGCTGATATACTCACCAAACCACTGCCCAGGGAAACTTTTGAATATCTCAGACAGAAGCTGGGAGTCGTTGATGCTTCATCCTGCTGTTGAAGCTTGTCTGTTCCAAGAAAAGTTGGTGTACGCGAGTTGGATGAGGGGTATCCGCGTACATACGCCGATTTATTCAGGTGCAGTCGCGTATATGGAGTTCTGAAGAAAATCAGCAAGGGTAGACTCTGGTTGGAGAGAGTCTGAGATGGGTCTGTCAGAGACCATCAGGCACAGATTCAGGGGGAGCAGATAATTTTCTAATAATGCATTGTTGGCATTACCTTAGAAGCTCTTGGGTCTAGTACTCAAGTTGTTTTTGGCTCAGGTGGATCAGCTGCAGAAAGAAGGTCAGAAGGTGAACATGATTGCTGATATGTACAGTGATTGTCAGATACTGCTGATAGTAGTTATTGGTCATAAGTCTTGATATTTCATCTCTATGTCATGTATATTTGCTTATCAAGGTCATGTAACGGCCTATTTTGGTTTCCCCACTATGCCTGGGATGATTGTTGTGATCTGTTGTCATATGTAAATTTCTGATGTATCCCCACTTGGTTGGGTGATGGTTGTATGTATCGAGTCTTTTTGGATAGGAAGGTCTTTTATGATGTATAAGCCATGGTTCTTCTTGAAGAACATCTTTTTGTAGATCTTGCCTACAGTCAGGGGGAGCATGTTCAGCACAGCAGAGCAGAGATATCAGCATGTACTCAGGGGGAGCACAGCCCTTTGCCCTTGATGACAAAGGGGGAGAATGACTTTGAGGATCTTGGGGTTGCCATCAAGTCCAAAGGGGGAGATTGTTGGCATTTTGGCACAGATGTGGTGCTATGGTACAGGTGTTGTCCTTGATGGCAACTCACTTTGGTGACAGATCTCAGTTCAAGTGCTCAGAATGAAGGAAATCTTGTATACACAGGTACACCTTGCCGAAGACGCGTATACACGCGGTTTAGACATTCCGAAGTCGCGTATGCGTATACACGCACTTTTATGCACATAAAAGCGCGTACATGATGGGAAACTTATTTTTGGTCCGTGGTTGTTAGTCCTTGGAATTTGAACCTATGGTTGTGGACCATGGTATCTCGTCAGAAGAGTTTACCCCAGGTTTTTGGCCCTTGGTATTGGTTTATAATGGTTTTGGACCGTGGTATTGAGGAAGGCCTAAAACTATAAAAGAGGAAGGAGATCATGTGGCAAGGTATCAGCTGAATTATTGAATATCTGATATCGTGATAGATCTGGAATACGGGTGATTGGGTTATGAAGGTGGAACCTGAGCGCAAGAAGGATAAGGACTATTGGTGGATCTAAATCTCAAAGGCTTGAACATTGGTATCTCTGTATGATTTTGATCTGTTATATGTGGCGCACTCTTGATCTATAAATCTGGGCTAACTAATGTTTGAATGCTTAAAAGAATAAATTATCCTTTATAGATCTGTACGCAGGTTCAGTGAATTGAAGGTGCGTATATACGCGTTTTCTGTGAATGAAAGACGCGTATACGCAGGTTGGTTGTGGTACAGAAGCGTATACTCGCAGGATGATGAACAATGAAGTAGCGTATATGTCTTGATTTATGTTCTAGCTGCTTCTGTTTTATTACTGCAGTGTTCTGGTTTCAGAATTGGTGTTTGATTACAGTTACTGTGTTCTGGGTTCAGTGGTCAGAGAAGTGCTTAGTTGTTTCAGCTTTTGATTGGTGAAAAGGAGTTTGGGTTAGGCAGAAATTCTTGATGTTTGATTGATGTTACTTGTGGATCCAGTCTGAAAATTAATGAAACGAGGTCCCTGAAAGTAAAGAGAAGGTTGCAGCCTTCTGCAGGTAGGAGCCTGCGTACTAGTATCTCAAGCTAGTACAAGAACTAAGGGGGTTGGAGCTCCCTTCCAGGAAAGCTGGAAAACGAGAGAGAGTTGTAGCTCTCTGCAGGTTGCAGCCTACGTACTGGTAAAGTCTGCTCCAGTACAAGACTTTGTAAAGAGAAGTTTCTAATTAAAAAGAAGATAGAGACGAATTGCAGCAGGGGGTTTTCACCCACATTGGGTTTCCTCCTTATATCTTGTGTTCTTGTGTGTGACTGTCTTCTGCTCTGTTTCACTGTTTCTGGTACTGTTTATGTGCATCTGAATCACAGATTAATAACTGACATCTGAAAGATAATTTAAATTATAAGTCTGATTTATATACGCGGGTTTCTTTATCTGTAGTTGCGTATATACGCGGGTTGTATTAGCTGAAGTAGCGTATATCATCTGGAATTTAAAAAGGAAATATTTGGCTTGATAATACTGATTCACCCCCCCTCTCAGTATTATTTCTAACACGTTTCAATTCAGCAAGCGTAGATTAGCATTTCCATTCCTGCAATTTCATTTGAGCAAAATAGATTAGTCCTTTCATGCTTTCATTTCAATTCCGCATTTCCATTTCAGCAAGATAGATTAGTTGTAGTTCAATCTATTTTAGTTTTGCAGGTACTAGAAAAAAAAAAAAAAAAAAGCAATCAAAAGTCTTTCCATTTCATGCCTCGTAGGAACAGAGATAAAATCGGCAAATTCTTACCCAACACCCCCACCACTTCACTGAGTCACCCTTCTCTCTTCTTTGGTGACAGTGATCCAGAAGAACCTATAGGTGAGCCTCCTGAGATATACGAAGATCCTATAACAGAAGAAGAGTTAGAGAACACTCCATCTGAAGCCATGGCTGAAAACCGAAACGGTAGAAGAGAAGATGAGAGAATAGAAGGTGCCTTCCCCATCCGAGAGACCAATGGAGACATGAAAATGAAAAACATAAGCCCCTCTGCTTTACCTCACTTCCATGGATTGACTACTGAAGACCCTGATACCTTCCTATTTGAGTTTGTTGTCCTTTGTCGAACCTATGACTATACAGAAGATGAGCAAAAATTGAAACTCTTTCCCTCTACCCTCAAGGATGCAGCATTACGCTGGTTCATGGGGTTACCTGGAAACAGTATCACCACTTGGGCTCAGATGCAGCAAGCTTTCAATACCAAATACCGGGACTACTATAGGTCCAAGGAAGCTAAGGGAGAAATCTTTCGGATGACCATGGGAAATGATGAGTCTTTAGAAGATTACGAGGAAAGGTTCCAGCTTAGCTATAAGCGGGCCAGGTGCACACTTGACCCTAAATCTCTAAAGTTGGTCTTGCTACGAGGAGTCCTTGAAGACCTTCTAGATACCCTTCACATGCTAGATGGAGGAGATATTTACCAACTACCTTATGAGGATATAAAGACTATGTTTAGAAACCACTCTAGGGCAGCCCGAAAAAGAGGTAGGGGGAACCCACTTTCAACTAGTACTACTTTCTCCAAACATGAGTTTGCTAATCAGCTGGAGGACCTCAAAAGTGAGGTGAGGCAGACCATTGCCATGCAACTTGATACATTCCGAATCCAGCAAAAGAAAGAGGAAGCTGAGAGGGCTTTGGCCATCTTCTGTCCCAGGTGTACGAGGAAGCACCCTAAGAACGAGTGTCCATTACACTCAGTAGAGGTATGTTTCGTTTGTGAGGAGGACCACCCCACAAACCAATGCCCAACCTTACCTAGATTTAAAGCCATATACCAAGGGACTGAGGCACCCACTGAACCTCTCTACTTCCTCAACCAAAGGAGGCCGCATGGACCTAGACCTTACCAGCAGGGGATGCAAGGGACATCCCAAGCTTATTATAGCCCCAACCAATCTGCTCCTATGCCTTCTTGGGGTCCCCCTACTCATCCTTCCTGGTCTGCACCTCCTCCATGGTCTTACCCACCTCAATACCATACTCAACCCACTACTCATTCGTTTCACTCACATGTCCAGCCACAGCCTCAGTGGAATGCACCTCAACTGGGGTGGAGGCCCCAGTACAACACTCCTCCCGCCATTTTGCCTCCACCACCAGCTCAACCACAACCATTACCTCCTGCTCCTCCAAGACAACCCCAAATGCCTGCTCAACCGAACCCGAACCCCAAGAACCGACAGGCCCAGTAGGTATATACTGGGGAAACAACATGCCCTACCTATGCTGTGGAGATCCAGGAGATCAACCTGCGATCCGGGAAGACTCTTCCAGATCGCCAACCTCCTCCCCCAGAGGACGAGGAAGACAAACAGGAAAGTGAACCAAAAGCCATTCCACCCTTTCCTGAGAGACTAACAGTAACCACACAACCCAACCCAGAAGAGAATGAGCTTCTGGGAGAACTCAAACAGTTGTGTGTGAGAATACCACTTCTCCAAGCCATCAAAGATGTACCGATATACAACAAATTGGTTAAGGAAAAGTGTTTCAGGAACCCAGGCAGGCGAAAAAGGGATGCCTCAACTATCAATGTCATAGGACAACTGTCTGATCTTATGTTGGGGCAAGTAATCTGTCCAAAGTATTTGGATCCTGGGAGTCCTGTAGTTGATGTCCACATCAATGGCACCATCATACCCCACACCTTGATTGACTTAGGGGCTGCCATTAACGTGATGACCAGGGACACCATGCTCAAACTCAACCTTCAGGGTTCCTTAAGGAAGACCTCGACAGTCCTGCAGTTGGCAGATCGCTCCACCATGACTCCCGAAGGGATTGTGGAGGATGTCTTGGTCTCTGTTGACTCTTGGGAGTATCCTGCGGACTTCTTGGTCCTTCAACCAAAGGCAAAGCTTACTGGATACCCCCTTATTTTGGGAAGGCCTTGGTTAGCCACTGCGGATGCTTACATAAGCTGCCGAGCAGGAAACATGACCATCAAAAATGGTCCTATGTCCAAGCAGCTAGTCCTATACCCTCCTGCCCAACCTCTATTAGAGCATGACTTACCACTTTGGTTGGAAGAAGGAGAAGAGGATGAGGTGTACTCTGCACCCTTGTGCACCTTAGAAACCACCAGGGGAGGTCCTCAAACCGAGGATGATTTGATTGAGACCTTGATTCAGAATCCGCCTCCCAGTGCATTGTCCTTAGAGGAATTGGTGGAGGATACTCAAGCCAGTACCTTAGTGGACCTCTGTGTGACTGATCCAACCTCTCCCAGAGTTAAGAATGTGGAGTTTGGCCCCGAGAGAACTTTAAAGATCAGCTCCTCCCTATCTCCTTCCCAGGAAAAGGAGCTGTGTAGCTTGCTGGCCAGTCATCTAGATGCTTTTGCTTGGAGCTATAAGGAGATGAAAGGAGTCCATCCTTCGGTCTGTACCCATCACATCTACATTAAAGAAGATTGTAAACCAGTCAGGCAACCTCAGAGGAGAATGAATCCAGCCCTTAAGGACATTGTCAAAGAAGAATTGCAAAAATTGTTGGATGCAGGATTCATCTACCCCATCTCGGACAGTGAATGGGTTTCCCCTCTGGTGTTGGTACCCAAGAAAAATGGGAATTGGAGAATCTGTGTGGACTACAAAGAACTGAACAAAGCCACCAAGAAAGACCACTTCCCTCTACCCTTCATAGATCAAGTGTCATAGATCAAGTGTTGGATGGACTGGCAGGAAAGAAGTTTTTCTCTTTCCTAGATGGGTTTAGCAGGTATAATCAGATCCAAATCAGCCCGGAAGACCAAGATAAGATCACCTTCACTTGTCCTTGGGGTACCTTTGCTTATCGAGTCCTTCCCTTTGGGCTATGCAACGCTCCTGCCACTTTCCAGAGAGCAGTATTGAGCATCTTTTCTGAGCTGGTCCATGATTCGATGGAAATCTATATGGATGACTTCACTCCTTATGGGTCCAACTTCCAGGAAGCATTGTCCAATCTGGGAAAAGTTCTAACCAAGTGCATTGAGATGAACCTGTCCCTCAGTCTTGAAAAATGTGAATTCCTAATGACTGAAGGGACCGTGCTAGGGCATACCATTTCTCGCCAAGGATTGCAGGTGGATCCTAACAAAATTGCTCTCATTAAAAAGGTCCCACCTCCTCAGAAGGTAAGAGATGTTCAGAGTTTCCTAGGCTTAGCAGGATATTACAGAAGATTCATTAAAGACTTCAGTAAGCTAGCCTCGCCATTGTTTGGCCTCTTAGCAAAAGATGTTGAGTTTAAATGGACTAACGACTGTCAGAGGGCTCTGAATGAATTAAAGGATAAGTTGGTGTCCGCCCCGATCTTGAGAGGTCCAAACTAGGCCCTACCTTTCCACATCCACACTGATGCCTCGAACAAAGCCATAGGGGCAGCCTTAGGACAAGTTGAACAAAAACTTCCATATGCCATATACTTTGTCAGCAAAAACTTATCCAAGGCAGAAATGAATTATACTGTAACTAAGAAAGAGTTCTTGGCCGTGGTCCATTCCCTGAACAAGTTCCGACACTACATCACTGGCTATCAAACATTTGTACATACTGATCATGCTGCAATTAGATATTTAATGAATAAACCTGATGTGAATGCTCGTATTATTAGATGGTTACTTTTGTTGCAGCAGTTTGATTTGACTATCGTTGATAAACCAGGTAAAGAAAATGTTGTTGCTGACTTCTTGTCTAGATTGGATCTACCTGCAGGTGAAGATGGAACAGTGGATGACCAGATGCCTGATGAACATCTGTTTGCTATCTCAGTACTCTCTCCCTGGTTTGCTGATATAGCAAACTACCTGGTCTCAGCATAGTTCCCTCCGCATCTATCCTCAAAAGAGAAGAGCAGAATCGTGAGGAAAAGTGCCTCATTCACTTGGATCGGGGTAACCTGTTCAAACTTGGCCCCGATCAGATCTTAAGGCATTGTGTAAGGGAGGAGGAAGTCTTTGACATCCTCCTAACCTGTCACGATGGGCCTTGTGGAGGGCATTTTGCAGCCAAGAGGACTGCCTTCAAAATTCTACAGGCAGGCTACTATTGGCCCACGCTCCATCAAGATGTCAGAAGATATATCAGCCAATGTGACCGATGCCAAAGGATGGGGAAACTGACTCCAAGGGACGAAATGCCTCTCCAACCTCAAGTGACTCTTGAGCCATTTGAGAAGTGGGGTATGGATTTTGTGGGTCCTATCAACCCTCCTTCAAGGCAAAGGTCTTACATCATTGTGTGCACAGACTATCTGACAAAGTGGGCAGAAACCAAGGCAATCAAAGCAGCGACAGAAGAAAAGGTGGCTGAGTTTTTAAGAGAAAACATCTTCTACAAATTTGGCTACCCAAGAGAGTTAGTCACCGATCAAGGAAGCCAGTTCACCTCCAACTTAATTGAAGAATTGCTCGCTCATCACAAGATCAAGCATAGGACTTCCACCCCATATCATCCTCAAGCAAATGGGTAGGTGGAAGTCACCAATAGAGCATTAGAAGGGATTTTGACTAAGGTGGTGAGCAACAGCAGAAAGGATTGGGCAGATCGCCTGGTTGAGGCCACTTGGGCTTACAACACCACTTGGAAGACCACAACCGGCTTCACACCTTATGAGTTGGTCTATGGGAAGAGAGCTTTGTTGTCAATTGAGTTCGAGTACAACACATTGAGGATGGTAGCTCAGCTGGACCTAGATCTCAGCCATGCCCAACAAGAAAGGTTATTGCAGCTGAATGGGTTAGATGAACACCGAATGCAGGCCCTTCTCCACTCAGAAGTAGTTCAACTTCAGAGGAAGATATGGCATGACTGGCACCTCAATGACAAACAATTTCAGCCAGGAGATTGGGCGCTGCTGTATGATTCTAGACATAAGGATTTCAAGGGGAAGCTGAGGACAAGATGGCTAGGACCCTATGCAGTGGAGAAGTGTAATGACAATGGTTCTGTCCTTATCTGGACCATTGATGAAGAAGCCATCCCCATGCTCGTCAATGGGCATCGACTAAAGATCTATAGGAAACCTCTCTCGAGGCAAGAGTTCATCAAAACTGTGGAAAAATCAGTGCTGGTCATAGAGAAGGGTTCTGCCTCTGTTTTGGGCATACCCTGAGCATCATTAAAAAAAAAAAAAAATAAATAAATAAAATAAAATAAAATAAAATAAAATAAAATAAAAAAATTGCAAATAAAAAAGATCCTTGGGTGAAAACCTTTCTGAGGCACCCAAGGCAGATGGTAGGGGTGAAAACCTCATTGAGGTGCCCCTGCTGTCTCTCTGAAAAGAAGTGGAATAAAAAGATCCTTGGGTGAAAACCTCTCTGAGGCGCCCAAGGCAGATGGTAGGGGTGAAAACCTCATTGAGGCGCCCCTGCTGTCTCTTTAAAAAAAAAAAAAAAAAAAGAGAAAAAAGAAAAAGAGAAAGAGGCAGAAACAGAAAAAAACAGGCTTAATCTTTGGAAATTGTTGCAGGTTGCAGGGATTCAATGCAAAAAGGAGGCCTCTCAACTCAAGGACAAGGGTCCCTACCAAGCTACCAGGCAACCTCACATGCACTCCCTCCATGAACACTCATTTCTTCCAAGGTTTGGACACAATCTAGTCATGGTTTAGCCTTCTACAGGAAGCTACAGGACTTTCTACAGGAAGTTCTGTGTTTCTACAGGAAACATCCTGTAGAGCCTTTGAGTGGGCCAAGACTGATTATGAAGAAGAGTTTGAAGCTCGAAGTCCGTTGAGGAGGCATGCAACCACTCTTTTTTTCCATCCTCCACTTGTGTCACCTCCTTTCACCACCATTGCTGCCATATGATCGAAATACCTGCATAGTCATACCAGAACTTTGGTTTCTCAGAAAAAATATTTTTTAAGTAGGAAATAAAGCATGCAGAGGCTCAACGCTTTACCTGTCAAGGCAATCTCAGGACCCTGCACCTGTGAACGTGACTCAATTATTTCGGCATGCACCCCAGGAGGAGAAACGGCTACAGGATGTCCTACAGGAATCCTGTAGCAGCTGATCCGGCTAGAGCACATACCATGGAGACACCCGCAGCTCATGAAGCCAGTGCATGCAGCATTCACCGCCAGGAAACCGGGTCTCAAGGTCTCGTAACCAGCAGCAGCCAATGAAGAGGAGCTCTAGTGCCTGTGCACGAAGCGGCAGCAAGCAGATCCATCATTCCTCGTCCTGAAGCCTGAGAAAACTCACGTCCACGGCCGCACAGGTAAGTGCCTAACCTTATTTCGTCAAATTACATAAGCTATACTCTAAATGTGCATGACTGTGAGAATGAACGGATTGAACAAGTTGGGTAGCCATTCAACTGGCCACCACAACCAGTCCGACGGCCTCGTCGGATCCGAAAGGCTTTGGTTATGTCGAAAAGACAGGAAATGGACACGTGGGAAGCGTCCAGTCGGAGAGAAGGGCAGTCTAACAGGAATGGCGGTGGTGAATGCAGAGGGAAGAATTCGGTGGTCAGGGACATGCTACGGGATGATGGCGGTGACGTCGGCCAACGGATCGACTGGGATAGCTCACCCCCGCGCCATGAATTCCGTAGCAATTCAAAATCGGCCGGTTGGATCACTTATGATGCATTGCAGTCATTTACTCACAACCGTTTTGCAGCCGAGTACGCGTCCTCAATCCCCTGAAGGTTGTTAACCCGAGTTCTCGGCCTGTTCTAACGTCCTGTTGCTGCTCAGAAAGTCCAGAACCACTGTAACATTCTCCAGAAGCCGTGCACGAGTTCTACAGGAAGCTGCGCTACAGGGAGCCCGGCATTACGGAAAAGTTTGGACTGTTCACGTCGAAGGTGGCAATTCTGGAATAAGGTAGGCCTGAACATAACTCTCCCATGCAAATGATTCAAAAGGTGGTAAATTCGACGTGTTGAAGGGGTAGGAAAATGTGAATAAAAGTCTGTTCATGAATTCACAAGCCGTTTTCTTATCGCTGCATGAAATTGTCGTCGTAGTCCACATGCGAGATTTTCTCCAGGGTTTTGAATTAAATTGAGCCACTGTCAAGGCTCACCACCGGTGGGAAATTGTGAATTTTTTTATGACTGTGTGCATAACATAGGCATAGCTCTACACTCTGTGTAGAAAAATCCCGAAGCTCTCCTTATGTACACGAGCAGGCAAGTTCAGAACAACGAAAACAGGTTTTTACCATGTCGGGAGGGTTCATTAGAAAAGAGCCTTCGGACTCCAAGAAATCACGGGAAACCCATGAGGTGGTGGACTTGTTTTCCCGTGCACACTGGATGTCATTCTGTGACAAGCTTCAAGGTCACGATGACGAAATTGCAGAAGAATTCCTAAGGTCCTTGAAGCCAAAGTCAAAGACATTGGCCATTGTCAACTTCAGAGGATTGACCCTCAAACTCACCCCATAGCTCATTAGCAGAGTAACTGATCTACCAATGGGGGTACCCTGGGATAAGGAGGAGAGGAAATTGGGTCAAAAAGCTAAAAAATAGTTCTTGCCAGAGGAACAATTTTTAGAGGACAAGAATGGAGTTCAAAGAACTAGCCTACAACCATTCTGGAGTGAAGTCAGCCTCCAAATTATGAAGTATATTACGTGTGAGGGGCGATTTAGCATCGTGTATGGCTATCATTTCCGGTTGCTCACAGAACTCAGGCACCAAATGGACCTACCCTCAGAACAAAAGTTGAGCATCCCTTACTTCCTCCTGCAATCCATGATTGAGTGTGCCACAAAACTGAGAGAGGGAATGCCAGACCAGCTAGCCCATCATGGGCTTATCAAGCTCCTCGTGGAAGATGCACTCCACACTTACACCGTCCCTCTCTCCTGGGAAACTTTCCGGAATATGTCTAAGGATGATGACATCCGAATTTTGGTCGAAGAGCTCACTTCCTCCAGCAGTGAGGAGAAGGAGCACAGTCAGACAAAGGAGGAAGATAAAGGACAGGAAACCATGGACACAACACCGAAGAAAGAACTGAAGGGCACACAAGGAAAAAGCCAAGCTGCCAAAACAGGGGGTGATAAAACCACACCAACACCCAGGGAGAAAAGAC
Source organism: Pinus tabuliformis (assembly GCA_031772625.1). Lineage (NCBI taxonomy): Eukaryota > Viridiplantae > Streptophyta > Pinopsida > Pinales > Pinaceae > Pinus > Pinus tabuliformis. The sequence goes on along the minus strand of CM062807.1, from coordinate 1,030,828,844 downwards.
TACAGAGCAGGGTAAAAAGGACTGAAAAAGTCCACGCCAGTGAGGGCACCTCTAAGGCAGCCTCAGCCAAGTTAAAAGAAAAATCACCCTCAGCCAAGCAGGCTAAAACAGTGCCGTCTGTTTCTACAGGAAGTTTAAAAACGGCTTCTACAGGAAGCCAGAAATTAGCCACTACAGGACTTTCTACAGGAAGTCCTGAAAAAGGGAAGCAGAAGGAGAAATCGGCCGAAATTCTAGCTAGGGAGGCAGCAGCTGTGCTGGCCACCCTAGGTACCTCTCCCAAGCCAAAGGAAAAATGAAAGAGGGAGACTCCTCTGTATTTCAAAGCGAGAAGAAGTGTAAGAATTAAAACCGGCAGACCCCAACCTCCACCCAAAGACCAAATTACCATTGAAGACACCCCTACCTCGCCAAAGGAGAAGTCCCCCTCCAAAGTATCAGTCACTTATGAGCGGGGGAGCCTGAAGACATCTACCTGGAGGGAGAGAATGGAAAGATTGGGTTCACAAGCCTCTCTACAGGATGCTGAAGCCATTCTACAGGAAACATTAGCCAGGCTCAAGGAGACCGAAAGAATGGAAGGGGAGGCAGCCAAATCACCACAAAAGGAAGAAGAGGTAGAGCACATTATGGAACCTAGCCCCCAGCCCAGCTTGGGCTCTTATTATAACTTTTTGGAGGCCGGAAAAATCATTCCACAAAAATTCAAAGTGCCGCTTTTCATTGCATTAGAGGAAAAAAGAGTAAGGACCCACACATGGATGAGAATAGTCAAGTCTAAAGGACTAGCAGATATAGGCCCTTTGGAGGAACAACTCAAGGAGGCAAGAAGAGAATTGGCTATGGCAAAACATGTGGGAAACTGCCAGTGAGTATTTCTACAGGAAGAAAATGAGAAGCTCAAACTACAGCTACCAGGACAGAGGAAAGAAGGGGACACAACACCAGAGGACACCATGGCAGAACCTCAAGAAAAAGAAGGAATGCAAGCTGATCTTGAGGAACTAAACCAACAACTACAGGAAAGAGAATTGTAGGCAAGCATAGAGATACAAGCTATAAAACAACAGGTGCAAGAAAAGGAGGCGCAACTGGCCTGCATGGCCAGTTGGGCAATGGACGCTCTACAATGTAGGTAGCCGGCCAAATCTTATGGCCTATACCTACGGGACCAGTGGCTGCAATTCCAAATTAATACATTGGCACAGAGGGGTATCTCCCAAATCCAAAACCCCCAGCAGTTCATGGATTTATGCAACAACAGTTCATTAGAGGACAAGGCCAAGCTATCATAGTTCTACCTTCATAATTTGGCCCTTCCAAATGTAACCTCATGGGACCCCAACACAGCAGTGGGGGATATGCAACTGATGGCAATGACCTCATGGTTAAACCACGAAGAAAAGAGAGTGGCAGAGATGAAAAATGTCATGAACAGAGAACTACATGAACCACTGCTGATTAGAGCAGAGCCAGGGGACCCCACAGCATTGATATTAGCCCACCAGCACCTAGCAACCAACTCTCAGGCTTTATTAGAATACATGGATCAGCAAGCTCAGGCCATAGCACACTTCGAGGATATGGAGCGATTATTAGGGGACAATTGTGTTCATGCTTGCACCCGTAGGTGGAACACATTGTCCCACAGCCTCAAAATCAGGGAATATCACACTCCAACTAGAATGAGGGAGGCCTTGGCACGGGTGCCTCTCTACAGGAAGTCTATGCAGAACCTCCAGGCCAGCTGGATCGACCTCAAGCTAAGTCCACCTTTGCTTTTGGGATTGTTAGAAGGAAGCACAGAAGAAGAAGAGCATAAGTAGTGGGAAGAGGTGGAAAGGAAGGCCGGATTCCATGACAGTGAGGAGGATACTACTTCAGAAGCCTGGGATGTGAGGGTGGCAATTAAAGCAATGAAAGACGAAGAGCTGGACTAGTTGCTCAGGGATGAGCAACCCTTTTAGCAGGGGGGTGATGATGAGCCCCAAATTTGGTAACTTGTTGGGCTCATTTGGCCTAATTATCCTTGTTCAATCCTTCATTTTTCATAACTTATGCATTCTTTTTCAGTATGTTTATGTCATTTGTACGAATAAGGGTAGTCACTCTTCCTAGGTGGCTAACACATGCTCATTTCAGGTTTTTTGACACATGTTGGAGCAAAACCGAGCAATCATGGGCTAGAAGATAGCCAAGCTTGGGTTGAGGATTCGTAGCGAGGTTGTCTATGGCATTAAATAGCCTTCCGCGGGATCTTCACCTCCAACTCCGAGCTCCAAAGGCCACCAAAACCGGATCTAGAAGGTAGCCAAGCAGATTTTGGAAGGAGCTGTTCACTCACAGTTTGGGCAGCCAAGTCCCATAGATTTAGGAGGCCAGCTAGGGCCTCGTGGTGTATAAATGTTAAGGCCTCAGCCTTCGTGAGGGACTTTTGGGAAACTCTTGCATACTTTGCACTATAGTGCTGCTAGCTTCATTTTGTCCTCTTGTAGCCATTTTTGGCATAACTCTTGACTTATGATTATTTTTTGATAATGAGAAGCAGTCCGATTTGATATCAGCTCTGCGTTTTCTATAGGAGCCATAGCTCTCGAGGTTGGGCCCAACCTGAGAGCCTAGGGCCTCCTTCTTTGTACTGTTACCTTTTCTTTATGCATCGTGATTTTCCTTTTATGCATTTGAAACGTGTTTCTGTTGAGCAGATTTAGTTGTGTTAGTTAAATAGGTCACTGGTTATGAATAGAATTGCTTAAGATGTTTAAAATAGATTGGTAGGATAATAACAGATAAAGCTCCAAGAAAAGGGTCGACAACACTCTCAGTTTCACCTCATCCTTATTGGATCAGGGGCTGGAATTGCAGAAACAGTGCTGCCCCAACAAAAACACTAGTTTGCTTGACCATGCAATCCTTGGTGTACTGTTTTCATTTGTAGAAGTTAGTTATGAGTTCAGATCTCTGAAATGTTTCTTTGCATGATTGATGTACATGGTTTTCTTTCCAAATAAAGCTGTTGTTCGTTTGTCTCACTGACAGTTAGATTAGATTAGCTAAGACTTTGATTATTTGTAGGATTTTGTTGATTCGGTTAAGTGTACATCGTGCAGGGCATCTCTACCACTCTCTCATCCACCTCAGCTTCATCAGAGCCATCTGATCCATCTCCTAGCCAGGTTCCTCGTCTCACATCTGTCCTCTTGCCCACGTAACCCTACCTTTTTGTGCAATCATTGTTTCAGCCTTCTTTGAGCCAATTTAGCCATCTACACCTTCTCACCACTCCATCCATTGGTCCCTGTGCCACTTAAGACCCCTATCCTACCTCCATATCCATACATGCATCTTCCTTCACTTACCCATCCTCCAAAATCCAATTCTTAAACATCCTGTAGAAATTTCTGGTCATCCTGTAGAAATTCCTGAAACATCCTGTAGAACCCCTACAGACTTCCTGTAGAAGCTCACGAATGAGGTTTCTTGATAGCCAAACTCTGTGAGACTCCCTGGAAGAGTGTTAGGGACTCCTTAGACCCTCTCTGAACCTTCCCAACCTTTCCCAAGCATTTCTCCTCCTTGATCCACCCCTGCACAGTAAAAAGCCAGTTAAAAGCACATGCATGATAATTCTAATAACTTATTCAAAAATACAAAAAGATGTTTTCTTTAGATAGAGGTAGTCTGGACACATGTATTTTACCTTCATAGAAGTAATTTCATCTCTTCCAATAGTTTGCATTCCCTCCTTTGCATCAGTAGGACTAGCTGGTAGAATTAGGGTTTGCTAGGGTTTGCGTTACTTTTTGGCTTTCAGTTTCTTTCCGCAAGTAGATTAGCCTCCTTTGAGTTAGCTTTCGTCCATCAGTTAAAAAGCTTCTTCTAAGAGCTCATAGAAGTTGGCTTAAGCCCCTAGCAGACTTGTGCCAGCTGACCAAGTGACAGCTGCGGCAAGAGCTAGTACTTGTGCATATAGCACTGTCGCTTCCAAGTTTGTTACGAACTACCGGGTTGATAAAAGTAAAAAGGGAGTCCCAGGAGTTGCAGCATTATTGCTACAATACTGGAGCCCACCAACGAGTGCGGGAACTATGCTATGGTTCAGTATCTTTCAGGTTACACGACAACACGCAACTAATAACTTCCATTTTCTGCAGAAGTTTGTACAAACCCCTCAGTAGTTGTTTTGTAACTTCTCTAAGTTTGTGGGACATAATGAACGCCATTGTAGAAGTTATGATTTGATGATGGATAGAACTCCTACCTACCATATTCAGGCAAAGAATCGACCTCAGGATCAAGGCACAGAAGGTGCGTGCTAAGGATTCCAAGGCTGAGGATGAGGAAGAGATGGTGGACCAGGTCGAGGGCATGGGCAGGTAATCTGCTATAACTGTGACGAAGCATGGCACTTCGTGCGAGATTGTACAAACCCCACACATCCCTTGTGTCAGTATTTCTGACAGTTTGACCATGTCATAAAGGAATGTTTGGTCCCTATGGAAAAGATGCAAGAAAAAAGCCACAGCCACATCATCCTATGCAGAACATATAGATGATGAGGGCTGAGCCTTGTGAATAAGATCAGAGCTTAAATATCGTGTTGAGAAGTGGCATGATGACTAGTGCAGATAAAGGTAAGAATCCTAAGGATGATGGATGGGTACATAAGGTTGCTGAGAAGGAAGTAGACTTTGACCTTAATTGTGCTAAAGAATCCTCCATGGAAGCAAAGAAGAACTTCATTGAGGCCTATACTGTTAGGTCCCTATACTACTAGTGTAACCCCTTATTGTTATTAGTGCAACCCCCTTATTATATTGTTGTGCCCATGTAGTCCCCATATTTTTATTATTGTGCCCCATAGAAGCCCACTATTGTTATTATTGTGCCCTTACATTATTATTGTTATGTCAGCTCTAATTATATTATGACCCCTTAGACTCCTATATATAGAAAGGTGGTCTTGTCATTTGTATGATCCAAGAATTGTTCATTTGTGTAATGTAAAGGAGGTTTCCCCATCGAAGAGGCTGATTTCTAAGGCGTTGATATTTCTTTTCTATCTTTTTGTGAGTTGGTTCATAACATATACCTTAGGAAGCAAGGAGAAAATGCCAGAGACTAGTGTGACACAACAAGTAGATCCTTCAGTATTAGCTACTTTTTTGAAGACCTGTATGAAGTTATTGCACGATCAGAAAGTGGTAGAAGGGTTGCAAGAGTTAATTGACAAGTGTGAAAATAAAGAAAATACTCCCGCCGAGCAGTGCACGATGAGGGAAATTTGTAAGCATAAGAAGCGCACGGGGCGCGAGATGAGGCTACCTGCGCAGATAGGTGAATATGAAATGGATCAGGTAATCTTGGATCTGAGGCCTGATGCAAATGTCTTGCCTAAGCAGATGTGGGAAAGGATGGGGAGACCTATGCTACAGTGGTATCCTACTCAGTTGTGCATGGAAAATCAATAGAAGATTATCCTTATGGGATGCTTATATGGTGTAACGGTAGACATTGAGGGTGCGAGTGCGCTGGCTGACTTTGACGTCATTTAAGTAGTGGATGATAGTAACCCATACCCCGCACTATTAGGAATTGACTGGGCTATTGATATGAATAGAGTAATCTACTTGAAGAAGTGAAAGATGACATTTGAAAAGAAGTCGCTCAGGGTTGTAGTACCACTAGACCTTGAAAAAGGAGTGCGTTATACTGAACCTGTTCGTGACTATGTAGAAAGTGATGATGATCTAGATTAGATATAAAAGATAATTTCACAAGATGAATATTGGATGAATCCCATAGCCGATGGACGAATTGCGTGGGATAGGGATAACTCCTGCACCTCGGATTTGGATGAAGAGCTTGAACATTGGAAAAATCGGTTACATGAAGTATCTATGCTCTGTTGCAATATGATGACTAATTCGTTACGGTGTGTCTCGACTGAGGTAAGAAATATTCCGCATTATGATGTTTTGAATGATGTGGAACTATTTTTAGATGAATTTTAAAGGGAAATACCAGAAGAACATTGATTTCAAGCACTAGAGTTGGCACTACACGCTACACATGCCCGTTGGTGGGGTACCCATAAGGATAACTTTGATCGATGGAAGGAGTACAGGAGGATGATGAAATTACAGTTTGGGTATGCTAATACTCGAATGACAGAAAAATACAGTGGGAAGGATGATCCACGCTATCATTTGGCATGATGGACTAAAGCCTGGAGAACAAAACCACAACTAGAATGGGTGCAAATTTTCTGTCATACTTTATACAAAATTCCAATGAACTGGTATCTCGAGTTGAAGCTTCGCCATGGAAAAACTAAATGGGACATTTTAAGGGAGATTTTTTTATTAACTTTCAGCTTTGAGGATGGGTTTGAGAGCATTAATGAAGCACTCCAGAAGATAAAATCATTTATTTTCATAACACTAAAGGAACTAGTAGAATGGGCTCATCAATATTGGAGTACACAGTTGCACCATGCACTGGAATGTTACAATGTGACTACTAAAGAAGATGAGGAATATCCACGAAATATTACCATTCCAGAGACAAAAGGACAATGTGAAGTCGAAGGATTGAAGGTGGCGAACCTAGATATATCTGAACCTTTGAAAACTCGGCAAGTAAACATTGGATCTGAAATAGAGCCTAGGTTCGCAAAGATAGGTGACTATTGGGACGAAGATATGGTTGATAAGGTAGCTGAGCTATTGTGCGAGTACCAGGATTTATTCCCAACGAAGTTTTCAGATTTGAAAGGGATCATCAGAGATCTAGGTGTTATGAAGATTACGTTGAAGCCGGATGCGAAGCATGTTAAGCAGAGACCTTATCAGCTAAATCCAAAATATAAAGAGAAGGTGTGCCAAGAATTGCATAAGATGCTGGAAGCTGGTATTATTGAGCTATTAGAGGAATCAAATTGGGTAAGCCCAATGGTGGTCCAAGAAAAGAAACAGAAATGTGAAATATGTATCTATGTAGATCTGAGAAAGCTGAATGATGCATGTGTGCATGATTCATTTCCAACACTATTTACTGACGAAGTATTAGATAATGTTGGTGGGCAGGAGGTGTATTCATTTACTAATGGTTTTTTGGGATATCATAAAATAAAGATCGTGCCGAAATATCGAAGCAAGATAACCTTCACAACTGAATGGGGTTGCTTTCAATATACAGTAATGCCCTTCGGATTGAAGAATGCGCCTGCAATTTTCTTTGAGGTTGTGATCACAACATTCAATGAGTTTATTCATAAATTTCTGGAGGAGTATTTTGATGATTGGATTGTGTTTGGGTTGGTGAAGCACCATGTTGCGAGTCTGCGCCTTATGATGGATACATGTCAAAGGTATCAAATTGAGATGAAATTGAAGAAATGCATATTGTGTGTGCCCTTTGGGATTTTTCTCGGCCATGTTGTATGTAAGTAGGGATTGATGGCGGACCCTGCAAAGATCGTTGTAATTGTGAACTTGGAAGCTCCTAGGAATGTGAAACAACTACGCACGACATTGGGGCACTGTTATGCTCTTAACCTGCAAAAGATACCCAAATACAGAATATGCGAAGAAAGATACCCAGAACATAGAATAGTGAGAGACAACAGAAAATATTTTATTATTCAGAAAGCAATGTTCACTGGCCTCTTCGAGGGGGAAACCTCCAATAGAGCAGAGCTCGATACAAAAATAAGACATGATGCTCCTCGCAGGGAGTCTCTATCCTTTATATATGACTCATACATGCAATACCATGGATCAATACCATGGGTTTTATTAATACCATCTATCTAATACCATGGCCCATTTGCAACTAACTGTGGTCCCATCATTAATTGCGGGTTAACCACTTACAATTATTAATATGGACTTTATTGACTCTTTACTATGACTCGATCCCACTACATAAATAAGGGGGTTAGGGTGGGACCCTAACATGCCCTCCCCCTTAAGAATAGCCTTGTCCTCAAGGTTGAAGCTATGGAAATTGTTGAAGAATAGTGGTTGGTTCCCAAGTTGCATATTCCGTCTAGGTGTCTTTCCACTTGACGAGAACTTCCCTAATCATGCGGCCACGCAGATGCCTTTCTCGTGTGTCTAGGACCTGTTCAGGTTGGAGCCAAATTGACCCTTCCTCGTCTAATTCAGGTAGACTGGTTTGAATTCTGCAGTTGTTCCCAATCACTTTCTTGAGGCATGAGACATGGAAAACTGGATGGATTTTTGCAGTAGGCGGCAAAGCCAGCTTGTAGGCTACTTCTCCAATGTGCTGAAGTACTTGATATGGTTCGTAGAATTTTGGAGATAGTTTCTGACAACCCTTGTCTTTGAGTGATGTTTGCTTATATGGTTGCAGCCTCAAAAAGACCTGATCCCCTTCTTGAAATTGGTGCTCTGAGCGATGCTGGTCTACCTGTTGCTTCATGCGGTTTTGAGCTTGATGAAGATTCTCTCTAAGATGGGTGAGCATGGTTGCGCGGTTTTGTAGGAGTTGATCCATTGCTTGTACCTTTGAGCCCCCCTTGATATAAGAAGTAGGGGAAGGAGGGAGTTGACCATATACTGCTTCATAGGAAGTCATTTTGGTGGTGGCATGATAGTTGGTGTTATACCACCATTCAGCCAGAGGTAACCATTGTACCCAAAGATGTTGCTTTTCTGAAGTGAAACACCTAAGGTAGGTTTCCAGACATTTGTTGACGGCTTCCATTTGACCATCCGTTTGTGGATGATAAGAAGTACTGAGTTTTAGGTGGGTGCCTTGTAGCCTGAAGAGTTCCTGCCAAAAATTACTGGTGAAGATTGGGTTGTGATCGGACACAATAGAAGTGGGCATGCCATGTAATTTGAAGATCTGATCCATGAAAGATTGAGCGACCAAAGTCGGTGTAAAAGGGTGGGGTAGGGCGCAGAAATGAGCATGCTTCGAAAGTCTGTCCACAACAACCATGATGATTGACTTGTTTCTTGAGTTTGGAAGACCTGTAATGAAATCCATAGAAACCTCCATCCATATTGCTGCCGGGATGGGCAACTGTTGTAATGTGCCTGGTGCTTTGACAGTCTCCCCTTTGTGGCATTGACAGACATCGCATTCTGCTACAAAAGTGAAGATGTCCTTTTTCATGACTGTCCAAAAAAATGATCTTCTGGTGCGAGCATACATCTTCTGAAAGCCTGAATGTCTTGCAATGGGGGATGAGTGCAATTATGCCAAAATGCGACTTTTGAGGGTGGATGTTGGTGATATTACGACTATGTCCCTGTAGCGAAGAATCTCATCCTGCTACGAGTAGCCCTTGGTGGAATTTGGATCCGCTTGCAATTGAGAAATGAGTTGGGAGAGCCTGGGATGTGAAAACCATTCCCTGTGAGCTTCTTCAATCCATTCTGGAATGGGAAGGGAAATTGCTAGCAGGGTACTTCCCTCCTCAAATTGGTGAGATAATGCATATGCTACACTATTTTCTTGCCCTTTCTTGTAAATGATCTCATAATCATATCCCAGCATTTTGGCGAGCCATTTATTTTGTTGTGGGGAGGATAGGCATTGCTCCAAAAAATATTTAAGACTGTGATGGTCTGTGCGGATTTGGAAACGTCGCCCCAATAAGTAAGGTCGCCAGGTCTCTACTGCATGTAAAATGGCCATCATTTCCTTCTCATAGGTAGATTGGCCCAGATTCTTCCCACTTAGTTGTTGGCTTGTGAAGCCCAAAGGTCGCCCTTCCTACATTAAGACCGCCCCAATACCCGTACCCGAAGCATCACATTCAATGACAAAAGATTTGGTGAAGTCAGGTAGTGCTAAGACTGGAGTGGAACACATGGCATTTTTTAGAGCTGTAAATGCCTGTTGTGCATCCTCATTCCAGAAGAATGAATTTTTCTTCAGGAGTTGAGTGAGGGGCTTCGCTATGCGACCATAATTGCGGACAAATTTGTAATAATAGCCTGTGAGACCCAAAAATCCTCTCAGGCTCTTCAAGTGTTGTAGGGAAAAGTATCCGACTCGGATGACCCTATCCCACTCTAAGGGTGATAGTTCCTTAGCAACAACTGTAAAACAAACTACTTAAGGTTAACTTCTTCATGAAAGAAAAGGAGAATGGAGAAATGCACTAACCGTTGCCTTGCGCTTAATGTCGAATCCAAACTCTTCTCTTTGGCCGCTTGCTCCTAACTCCTTGTTCTTTTGCTTGCCCAGCTACAATGAGATCCTGCAAAATAACAAAGAAGGAAACTACAAGAGGCATGCAATCATAACTGGTTCATGGATTAGTGTAAACCAAACATGCAATCATCACAATATATTATTGAAACAAGAGCACATAGAAGAACCTCAATAGCTTTTATTAATGAAGAAGTAAAGGTTCTGAGAGTATTACAACCATTGAAGGCTCCAACCCAGCAACACCTCCCAGTAGAAAGAATTTCTCCTCTTCACCTCTCTCAAACAATCACCCAATAGCTCAATAGTGAAACCAAAAGCATATCATTACTTTGCACAAAATTCCAGCCTCTTGAGCTCATAGGAGAGAGCTCAATATATAGATGAATTGAGAAAGGATGAGTTAGCTTGCAACTGATGTGTAGCTGCCTTGTGTCCTCTCTCTCTTCATTTAATCTTTAGTTGATCTTCAGTTCTTGAGTCCACTTGGAGAACCTTGCTTCCACTTGGAGAAACAGAGCCTCTGACTCATCACAAGGCGAAATACCTGATCCAAGTGTCATTTTTGGAAGATTCCAGAGCAATGACTCAGTGTGCCACTTGTCCCATCTCGCTCAGCGCAGGTGGCCTTTGTTCCACTTGCTTTGCAACGCAGGTACACCATGGAGCAACTGAGTTTCAGCACAGAAACCTAGTGGAGCACCTGCTTTGATTTCAGGATTGCTTGTTTTTGAGTGTTTTCAGGTGGAGAACTGATCTGAGAGCTGTTGGTTTGCTGACCTTGTTCCTCTAGGGGTAGGAACATCATGTTTAGGGAACTTTGGATCCCTTGGATTATTGACAATTCATGCTTGTTGCTGTAAGGCACAAAATTGTCTATAATAGATGCCCCCTAAAGTATGAGGTCGTTTATCGGGTGAAATGCTTTATTGAGAGGATCCGAAGTTCATTCAATCTGCTGAGAAGTGTCCTGTAATAAGATACAATACGATACATTATTTTTCATACATTTTCATGATCTAGCTGAGGCGGGCATTCCCATGCTCAGCTTTATAAATACATTTTGGTACATAGAACAGACGATCATCTGATTGTAGACTGATAATTCTCTGCTGAAATTATCATCCTTTGAGAAGGATGATCATCTGCTGCAATGATGTACATATCAAATGTCTTTATATCCTAAATATATATCGCAGCCCGGATGGATGAAACTAGATCTGGGGTCTTCAATCTCTTCCGATCTTCACTCGATGTACAAGTCAATCCATGTGAGAATTTCTTGAAGTCGAACATGGAAAGACATCGCTTGATTACCGGCCAATGATGTAAACCGTTAACAAGCGCGAGAGGAATCACCGATAAGGATGATGACCCTCAAGGTACAGCAGTACAATTCACATGGTGGGAATAAAGGACTTGGCGTCGACCACCATGCAAAATCCTCTGGTCGAAGGTCATTGATGTATACCTGTCGCCGGAAGTGAGAAACTTGCCATTGAGGCATGCAAGCTTCAAAGTACTGAAGGGGATGTTCCTAGATCAACTCCTTGGATAATGAGCTGATGTCGACAAGGAGCGATCCGTCAAAGGAGGGCCTTAATGAATCCCACATCATTGACACGGAACGGAGCTAGTGATTGTGATGAGGTGAAAACAAACTGTGATGTATGATTCAGGGTGGCAGTCATGAAATGGATGAAGGACAATGTATGGCAGTGGATGGGACACGGTTGACTCTTTGCAGAACAACATCTCTTGAACATATAACGACACTGATGTGATGGATCGGTAGCATTACCCCAAATGTGGATGGTGTGGCGAGGACCATGGTGATGAGACCGGTGAATGAAACAACCCAACCCGATGTGATACGGAGGACAAAGTGTCATGTTCAAGAGCGACTTGCTACCATTAATGCTGTGAGGTTCTCCCAATTTTTCCCCAGTCATTGCTGACCAGTACCTCTTTATTTTTGTCAAGCTTGAGGAGGATAACATATGCTTGTTCTATAACCTGCCCTTCGGGCAAGCCCATCGCTATGTTTTAACGAGCCTAGCGATAGGGAAACTCGTTCTCGTCTAAAGACAAGTTTGTCGCTATTTAATCATTTTAACGAGTCTAACGACAAGGAAAACTCGGTCCTTTTCATTTTTAGAGAGTCTGAAAAGGTACGGAAAGTTAACTCCAAAATTCCTTTTTCGTCTTCTAATCCCTTAAGTCCAAAAAAGTATAAAACAATACAGAAGGGATGAATTTTCGATTTCTTTAACGAGCCAAACAAAACAAGCGCTCGATCTTTTTGTGCAATAATCCCTCAGGTCCAAAAAGATTAAAATCTAGAGGAGGGATAGCTCTTCCGGTTGCTTTAACGAGCTGGAAGGCCAAAACTCGGCAAACTTTTCATATTTTACGAGTTAGTGAAAAGAGCTCAAAGAAGACTCGTCTTTTGAGGAACGAATGATGAACATGGATAGCAGCAGATTCCAGGTACAGGTTGGAATTTTCCAATCACAGCAGTGTCACAAGGATGGCTAAGTGAAATCACTCTTCGCAGCTGTTCCTCAAAATGGGTAAACAAACATATGGAGATGAACGATTGGCCAAATGAACGGATGGAGGTGATGGCATATAAACACGACCAAGGGCTTTAATATGGCTGTCAAAGGTTACATTTCTCAAGGTTCTTTACCGGTTCATTTTTTCTGGGTGAGCTTGAACTGTAGGGAAAGATTGCTCACAATTCATGTTTATTTTTTAACGAGCATGAACTATGTATTAAAACTGCTCGGATCTTGCGTTTATTTTTTAACGAGCATGAACATTGCTAAAACTGCTCGATATTTTTGCATGCCCCCAGCATCATAATAACGCATGTCAAAGGAGGGTGCCCCCCAAGCTTCATTGCATTCAACTTGGTGGTTGGAATGAAGGTTTACCTTTGAATTTTGAAAAGGGGATTTGTTTCATTTTTTTAATGAGGTTGACATAGTAAAAGAACTATCCTCATGACTCCTTGTTTCATTTTTTAACGAGGTTGACACGAGATAAGAACCGTCCTCGGAGCCCACTGTATTTACAGTATTTCCATTAGGGTGATGATCCATGCCGACAAAATGTTTAGGAATCTTCTGAATCCATTAGATATAGAAGATTTCATATTGTAGGTTTCCACTGTGGCCACTTCTGCCAGATTTCTTGTAGGCGGTAGGGCAAAAGTACCCATTAAGGCAGGGTATTTTAGGAGACCTACTCCAATATTTTGAAGCGAATGATCGCTTCCATGGATCATTGGAATGCTTCCCGTAACTTGTGAACTGTCGGGGAGGAAAGTTTGTTGGTCGACGACTGTAATCCCTCCTTGAAAGGGAAATGCAATCTTTCTGAAGTAGGTCGACACGACTCCGGCCATGGCATATATCCAGGGCCTTCCTAGTAGGATGTTGTAATCGAGGTTTCCGTCGATTACTTCCACATCAACTTCTACTGTTTTTCCCCCCAGTTCAACTTGCAAGTTACTTAAAATCCCGTATGGAGTGTATGATCGTCCATCAAATGCTTTTATTAATGAAGAAGTAAAGGTTCTGAGAGTATTACAACCATTGAAGGCTCCAACCCAGCAACACCTCCCAGCAGAAAGAATTTCTCCTCTTCACCTCTCTCAAACAATCACCCAATAGCTCAATAGTGAAACCAACAGCATATCATTACTTTGCACAAAATTCCAGCCTCCTGAGCTCATAGGAGAGAGCTCAATATATAGATGAATTGAGAAAGGATGAGTCAGCTTGCAACTGATGTGTAGCTGCCTTGTGTCCTCTCTCTCTTCAGTTAATCTTTAGTTGATCTTCAGTTCTTGAGTCCACTTGGAGAAACAGAGCCTCTGACTCATCACAAGGCGAAATACCTGATCCAAGTGTCATTTTTGGAAGATTCCAGAGCAATGACTCAGTGTGCCACTTGTCCCATCTCGCTCAGCGCAGGTGGCCTTTGTTCCACTTGCTTTGCAACGCAGGTACACCATGGAGCAACTGAGTTTCAGCGCAGAAACCTAGTGGAGCACCTGCTTTGATTTCAGGATTGCTTGTTTTTGAGTGTTTTCAGGTGGAGAACTGATCTGAGAGCTGTTGGTTTGCTGACCTTGTTCCTCTAGGGGTAGGAACATCATGTTTAGGGAACTTTGGATCCCTTGGATTATTGACAATTCATGCTTGTTGTTGTAAGGCACAAAATTGTCTATAACATCAAGGTCTTAGGTTGAGGCCAATCCTGCATTGCCTGGATCTTTTTGGGGTCCACCTTGACACCTTCACGCCCCACAATGTGGCCCAAATACTCAACTTCTTCCATGCCAAATGAACACTTGGACATCTTGACAAATAATTCATGCTTGCGGAGCAGTTGCAAGAGTAAATCTACATGCTGAAGATGTGCGGCCCAAGTGCAACTATAGATGAGGATGTCATCGAAGAAGACAAGGACAAATTTCCTGAGATATGGTTTGAGAAGGTGGTTCATAAGGCTCTGAAAAGTAGATGGGGAATTACAAAGACCGAATGGCATGACCAGGAACTCATAATGGCCTTCATGAGTTCGGAAAGCAGTCTTTGGAATGTCGACTTCCTTCATGCGAATTTGGTGGTAGCCTAAGCGAAGATCCAGCTTAGTGAAGAATTGAGCCCCATTGAGTTCATCCAGCAAATTGTCAACCACCGGGATGGGAAATTTATCTTTGACTATAAACTTATTGAGGGCCCTGAAGTCTGGACACATGCGCCACTCCCCATCTTTCTTGAGCACCATGACCATCGGTGATGAATAAGGACTAATGTTGGGATGAGTGACACCTGCTTCCAAAAGTTCCTTGATTATTTTTTCTATTTCATTCTATCGGGTGAACGGATATCTGTATGGGCGCACATTTGGGGGTTGGGCCCCTGGAACCAAGGTGATGCTATGATCATGTTCCCCTCTCGAGGGTGGAAGCTCATGAGGCTTGTCAAAGACCGACATATGGTTATTTAAATTCTGTTGCATCTCAGGATGAATCGGCAGAGACTTGGTTTCGACTGCCTGGATGGCATTAAATTGAGCTATAACTCCATGATGGCCCTTTCTTAGCAATTTTTCCATCCTATGCGAGCTGATGATAGAGGGATCTCCCACCTGGAGTCCACGGAGGGTATGTGTGGAGTTGTTCTGCTTAAAACTCATATATAACTCCTAGAAATCCATTGTGATTGGCCCAAGAGTGCGAAGCCATTCAGCACCGAGGACAATGTCACACCCTCCCATGTGTATGGCAAACATGTGGGTCTTCAACTGATAATCCCCCATTTGAAGTTTGACATTTTCACAGCGGCCTTCACATTTCATTGTGCCCCCATCCGCAATTTGGACTTGGAAGTTAGAAACTGCTCATACAAAACAATGCACTGCTTCCGCGACTTTTTGATGGATGAAATTATGTGTACTTCCACTATCAATCAAGACTACTACTGGGCGATGTTTAATAAAACCTCTGATTTTGAGAGTTTGAGGTGAAGAAATCCCTGTCAGGCAGAAAGAGTCGATAGTGCGGACACAAATCAACCTCCCTAGGAGCGTAAGACTCTCTAGTGACAAACAAGACAAACAAGAGCAATCCTTCTCTAAACATGCATTTACTATATAAGAAATCAAGTGTTTAGATCCTACCTGTAGTCCAACGCTGTTGTAGCAGTCCAGTTCCGCGGATCCGGATGAGCTCCTCCTTCACTTTGAAACCTGCATCCACTAACAATCAAACGATTAAATAGCACTTGATAATCTCATAGAATAAAACATATTTAACACATAGACCAAGGAGTACATGAAACAACTCATAAATAACAAGTTATTGAGAAGAATGGACTCATTTGCATTAATAGGAAACAAAAGGAACAATTACAACCTGAGCCTTGGTGTTGTGCAAGTCCCTCCCAGGGTCCATCAAGAGTTCTCCTTTACTTTGACAAAGCTCACCCACTTCCAAATAGAACAAGCAAAGATGGCAATCTCTCCTCACAAGCTTCTAAATGGGAGTCCTAATTCCTGCAGCATTTACCCTTAGAAATGTATAGCTTCCAACCTCCCCTCCTTCTGGCCCAATGCCTGTATTTATAGTGCTCAAGAGGAAGTTAATCAGGTCCACCATCAATGGGATAATCCCCTCTTTGGATGGGATAGCTCCTCTCTTGATGGGATAAGTTCCTCTTTGGTAGGGATACATGAACCATCTGGAGGCGCTCAATACACGTTGAACAACCTTCTAGAATGCTCTAGAAATGACCACAAGTAACTTTTTAAAGATGAAACTTGCGCATTTTGACCTTTACAGGGGGACGCACCTGCCCCTTTACACACAGAGCGTCCAAGGACGCAGCTTTTGTGAACATTAGGTGCGTACCCGCAGGTAAGGTTGAGAGAACCTGCGTACCCAGAGATAAATACATTTATAAAGACTTTCTCTCTTTTTGGAGTTTGACATGGAGAGCAGAGGCATAAGACTTGCCTAAGAGGATAGCATGACTGTTGATAGAGCCATACTAACTGTAAATAGTCATGGTGACATTTTTTAGTGTAACAGATTGCCCCCTAAAGTGCGAAGCCTGTAATAGATTAGGGTTTTGTAAATCTTGGAAGGGTGAAGCGCTTGATCATTTCAAGGATTATCTCGTGGAGAGCCTGGTCAGAACCTGCAATTTTCAACACAAAATACATGTATAAGATTATATCATCACTGAGGTAGGCATTCCCATACTCAGATCAAAACTTTAACTAACTGACTAACTACTCTGATACAGGAATGATCTTGCAGTACATCATAATCATAGACTTTTGTAGACACAGTATGGGCGCAGCCATCTGTTTATGATTAGTCTACTTAGATAATGAATACAAAACTCCTCGCAGCCTAGATGGTGGAAACTAGATCCAGGGTCTTCATTTCTACTTCCCGAATTGGTACGATTCTAGCCATGCGAATAAATGAGTTGATGTCGAACATGGTAGAAACCACTTGATTACCAGTCGATGATGTAAACTGTTAACAAGTGTGAGAGAGACCACCAGTAATGTCAATGGTTCTCAAAGTACCCAGTACAATCCATGAGATGTGAATGAATGAGTTGATGTCGAACATTTCATAGAATCCTTTGATCGAAAGTCAATGATGTAAACTGACGTCAAAGGCGAGAAACCTGCCATTGATGCATGAAGACTTCAAGGTACTGACGATTTCTAAGTCATCTCTCTAGATAATGTGTTGATGTCGATAGAAAGCGACCCGTTGCAGGCAAGCCCACAACACGAAATCATTTTTTCAAGTTGAAGAAATGTTGCTGTAAGGACTGACTCAGGGATGGTCAAATGGATGACAAGTATTTTGCAGATGAAAGTTTTGCTTGCAGACCTCTTGAACACATAACGACACGACAGATGGCTTAGTGATGAATGACTCAAAGTTAATCCCCGGAACCCGGCTGAAGTCTTTCAAAGTGGTTTGATCAACTGTGAGGTAAAGGATTTCCCAACCCAGGTGAATGAAAAGTGTCATGTCCAAGAGTGGTAATAAAGTTTCTTCTGAGACAAAAGATAACAAATAGGCTCATTCTTCTCTCTTTTCCCCCACCATTTCTGGCAAGTACCTCTTTATTTTTAACAAGCTTGAGGAGGATAACATATGCTTGATTATAAGCTCATCCTTCGGATGAGTCCAACCTAGTTTTGATTCGAACCCTAGGAAGGAGTGGTTCGTTCCTGTTTGTAATTGAACAGGTCCTTTACTGTGAAATTTTAACGAGCCCAGTATAGGAGAAACTCGGTGTTTTTCAATTTTAGAGAGTCTGAAAAACTTAAGAAGACTCCAGGTTGAACTTTTTCGTAAATTTGTGTCTCCCAAGCCCGAAAAAGTATAAAATAATACCTGGGAGAACCGCTTGATCTTGCGACCAAGGAGTACTTTCATAATTAGTGCCACTGACCTGAAAAGTAAAAAGCGATCAAGGACACGTCGTTTTATTTCCAGTATCGAGTTTGAAACGACAAAAACCCGGCAATCTTTTCCTGTTTTTACGGTCAGAAAAGGGCTATAAGGGGACCGTCTTTTAATTCCGTTTTAACGAGTGTAAAAGAAACGCTCGGCAATCTTTTCATGTTTTAGGAGTCAAAAAAGGGCTTAAAAGATGACTCTAAGCTTTCACTTTTTCGTAAGTTTTAACGAGTTCGAAAAAATGATAAAAATGTACTCATATGTCCGACTTTCAATTTAATTTACGAGCAGGAAAAGACGGAAAGAACTCGGCATTTTCATTTGTTTTACGAGAATGAAAAATAGCAAAATAATCTCGGGATTTTCATGAGTTTAACGAGTCTTGAAAATAACCGAAATTGACTCGAGATAGGTTTCATTTTTACAAAAGCTTGAAACAGAGAAAAACTATGCTTCGAAGTAGTTTCATTTTTACACAAGCTTGAAACAGAGAGAAAACTGTTCTGGTCTGCGAAACCAGAGATTCTGGGTTCGATCCCCAGTGGAGTCGCCATTTTGTCAGGCGGAAAGAGTCGATAGTGCGGACACAAATCAACCTCCCTAGGAGCCTAAGACTCTCTAGTGACAAACAAGACAAACAAGAGCAATCCTTCTCTAAACATGCATTTACTATATAAGAAATCAAGTGTTTAGATCCTACCTGTAGTCCAACACTGTTGTAGCAGTCCAGTTCCGCGGATCCGGATGAGCTCCTCCTTCACTTTGAAACCTGCATCCACTAACAATCAAACGATTAAATAGCACTTGATAATCTCATAGAATAAAACATATTTAACACATAGACCAAGGAGTACATGAAACAACTCATAAATAACAAGTTATTGAGAAGAATGGACTCATTTGCATTAATAGGAAACAAAAGGAACAATTACAACTTGAGCCTTGGTGTTGTGCAAGTCCCTCCCAGGTTCCATCAAGAGTTCTCCTTTACTTTGACAAAGCTCACCCACTTCCAAATAGAACAAGCAAAGATGGCAATCTCTCCTCACAAGCTTCTAAATGGGAGTCCTAATTCCTACAGCATTTACCCTTAGAAATGTATAGCTTCCAACCTCCCCTCCTTCTGGCCCAATGCTTGTATTTATAGTGCTCAAGAGGAAGTTAATCAGGTCCACCATCAATGGGATAATCCCCTCTTTGGATGGGATAGCTCCTCTCTTGATGGGATAAGTTCCTCTTTGGTAGGGATACATGAACCATCTGGAGGCGCTCAATACACGTCGAACAACCTTCTAGAATGCTCTAGAAATGACCACAAGTAACTTTTTAAAGATGAAACTTGCGCATTTTGACCTTTACAGGGGGACGCACCTGCCCCTTTACATACAGAGCGTCCAAGGACGCAACTTTTGTGAACATTAGGTGCGTACCCGCAGGTAAGGTTGAGAGAACCTGCGTACCCAGAGATAAATACATTTATAAAGACTTTCTCTCTTTTTGGAGTTTGACATGGAGAGCAGAGGCATAAGACTTGCCTAAGAGGATAGCATGACTGTTGATAGAGCCATACTAACTGTAAATAGTCATGGTGACATTTTTTAGTGTAACAATCCCTGCCAAAGCATGCAGTGAAATAACTGGTTCGTCAGGGACATTGTCCTTTTGGTTGTCCTCTTCTATTGCCTCATGTTCCTCTAGTGGTGGATCTTCCTCCGATGAGCTGTAATCAGTGGCATCAATTTGAAAAAATTTGGGCTCCTTGCATTTATGACCTGGGGAGTATTTTTCATCACAGTAGTAACATAATCCTTGCTTTCTTCTTTCAGCCATTTCTGCAGGTGACACCTTTTGAACCTTAAGTGTTTGAGTCGTGATGTGAGCCTGTGGGGGGCAACTCTTAGCGGTGAAATTTGGGCGAATGTACTGGGCTTCTTTAAGACCGCTGATAAAACATTCCATGTAGAACACATCTAAGAGACCCCTAGTGCGGAAGGCTAAGGCTTCAAAGGCTGTAATATATTCATCCACTGTGCCAGTCTGTCGGAGCTTAGTAAGACGGCCCAAAAAAGAAGATTCCTGGTCAAAGCATTCTGTAAGAGCTTTTTTGAAGGAGGTCCAAGTCATAAAAGGTCCATTGCAACGTTGATGCCATTCCCACCATTGCACCTTTCATTTTCCAAGTACATGCTCCCCACCATAAGCTGAGTCTCATTATCTAAGATGTTATTCAGATTGAAATACTGCTCCATTTGTGCTATCCATGCTGCTGGGTGAGAACCATCAAATTTATGCATATCCAACTTGGGAGGTCGCGAATGGGATTGTTGGTGGGAGCCCCCGAGGTGAAGAGAGTGGCTAGACTCACCCTCACTGTGTCCATTTCCAATATACGCCTCCTCATGGGCTTCCTCCTTGCCCTTTGGGATTATGCTCGGGATTATGCTAGTTAGTCGGTCAAGCTGAGTTTGGAGGGATTGCAAGGATTCTTCAAGTTTGTCCATCCTCTCATTGGCCATAGCTTGAGCTCTAGTTTCTACCATGCACCAACCTGATGTTCTTGAAAATTGGGACCGCCCAAAAAAAATTTTTTCGCTAAGAATTGAATGGTACCACCGTGCTTAGCTCGTCGTCTTGATTCTGATGGGCTAGATTTTATTTATTTATTTATTTATTTATTTATTTTTTATTATTTATTTATTTATTTATTTTTATTTTTATTTTTATTTTTATTTTTATTTTTATTTTTATTTTTATTTTTTATTTATTTATTTATTTATTTTTTTCTGAAAACTCCTAACGGAGTTTTACTCCTTCCTTAGGAATACTGCAGTAGCTGAATCCTCAAAATGTCAATGCTACCAAAAGTCCTGCGAAAATCATGCCCCGGTATAGGAACCCCACACAACTACTCAGATCAGGTGGATCTGAGAGATCTGAATGGCAGATCGGATAGCTCTGAGCGGTGGAACAGATTGCTACTGCGGATCTGATGGATCTAATAGATCGGAATGGCTGGTCTGCTAACTCGAAACTGTGGGACTGATGTCTGCTGCTGCTGCACCCCTTTGCGCGAGCGGATCTGGCAGAGATGATGCGTGATCCCCAGATAGAAAAGGGAACTATGGTCTCGAGGAGTGTCAGGTGCTACAGATCGCAATATACATAAGGGTCTGACAATAGTACTCGGCCCAATGTTTCAGGGCTCTAACTAAGGAGGATCAACCGTACCCTTAGCCGTACAACCCAACTACCCTATCGTACGGGCGAGTAATCTCTCCGAGTGCTGTTCTCGGTGTACTATAGCAGCAAGACGGCTGACGGTTTATCTATGGCGAGGTTGCAGAGGAGCTAAGGGGCTTCCGATATACCCAGAAGGTACTTGGAAGATAGTCTGTACGCGGTTCTGTCTAATGCGCTACTACTCGAAGGGGTACCCATATGGGTTACAAGGGAGTCCAACAAGCGTGACCACCTCTTGTATTTCATGCATGCATGCCTCCCCAAATCCACAGGTTTATGCACTCAACGACAGATCCCATGGTTTAAAGACGCCGGAACACGTCTCTAGCCAAATTTTTTTTTTGCTAAGAAATGGAGATCCCACCTGCCCTGGAAAGTGCTCTGATACCACTTGTTATGCTCTTAACCTGCAAAAGATACCCAAATACAGAATATGCGAAGAAAGATACCCAGAACATAGAATAGTGAGAGACAACAACAAATATTTTATTATTCAGAAAGCAATGTTCACTGGCCTCTTCGAGGGGGCAACCTCCAATAGAGCAAAGCTCGATACAAAAATAAGACACGATGCTCCTCGCAGGGAGTCTCTATTCTTTATATATGACTCATACATGCAATACCATGGATCAATACCATGGGTTTTATTAATACCATCTATCTAATACCATGGCCCATTTGCAACTAACTGTGGTCCCGTCATTAATTGCGGGTTAACCACTTACAATTATTAATATGGGCTTTATTGACTCTTTACTATGACTTGATCCCACTACATAAATAAGGGGGTTAGGGTGGGACCCTAACAAGCACACTGGTATTACAGGAAGTTTATCAAGGAATATGATCAGATAACCACGACAATGGAGAAACTATTGACAAAATGTGTGATGTTTTACTGGAATGAGGACTGTCACCATAGTTTGGATGTCTTGAAGGAGAAGATGGTGACAGTGCCTATTTTTCTATTTCCAGACTGGAAGAAGGAATTCCATGTGCATGTAGATGCCTCTTGAATTGTGTTTGGTGTGGTATTGACACAGGCAGGTAAAGGAGAGATTGATCATCCTATAGCCTTCGTGAGCATAAAGTTATCAAAATCTGAGAAGAATTACTCCACTACAGAGCGTGAAGGGCTGGAGATGGTCTACGTGCTACAGAAGTTTAGGCATTATTTTTTGGGTGGATATTTTAAAATGTATACAGATCACTCCACGCTGAAGTACTTTGTTAATAAGCATGTGTTGGGGGAGGGGGATATGTCGATGGTTACTGTTCTTTCAGGAATATGGATTTGAAGTAATTGTGAAGCCTGGAAGGTTGAATGCAGGACCAGACCATCTATCTAGGATTGAAATAGGTGAAGAGTCGAATAGTTTGGAGGAAGTACTACCAGATGTGTATCTCTTTGCGATGCATGCCATGGATGATCATTTTTCCAATATCATTCATTTTTTAACAACGAGAACAACTCCGGAAGGCTATTCTACGCAGCAAAAGGAGGAGTTAGTAGTTCGTGCTGAGGATTTTTCAGTGATTGCAGGTCATCTGTATAAGATGGGAACGGATGAGATACTGTGAAGGTACGTTCCAGAGTTTGAATGCACTAGTATCCTCACTGACACAGACAAAGGAGTGGCAAGAGGTCACTATGCAGAGAAAGCAACCACGCAGAAGATGTTGTGTGTTGGATTATGGTGGCTGACATTACACAAGGAATCTAAGGCATATTGAAAGGTGTGCAATGCTTGCCAAAGGATGGGGAAGCCTTCGCAAAGGGATGAATTTCCTTTAAATCCTCAGGTTTCGTTGCAATTTTTTGATAAATGGGCCATTGATTTCATAGGCCCAATACAACCACCACGTACGAAGATAGGTGTGTGGTATATCATTACTGCAATAGATTATTTAACTAGATGGACGGAAGCACAACCAGTGCAAGATTGTACAGCTGCCACTGTTGTGAAATTTTTATTTGAATATTTCTTAACACAGTTTGAGATCTGAGGAATTTGGGTAATAGGAGGGTTGTACCGATGGCAAGCAAAGGATTCGATCCCTCGCCTTTCATCCGCAAGGTAAATTTGAGGTGCAGGTTTCGATTCTTCACACAATGGGGTCAGATCTCGATGGTTCGTGGGTCGGATCCTGCGCTGGGAGTGTGGGAAAAGAAGCAGAGACTGCAAACGACGCCTTGTCTGCAGGCCGCGGAGGTTCTTGGTTGGCATACAACCCTCATCAAGCCGCACGATATCTCTTGCAATTACAGTCATCTTATCTTTGACGACCAGCAAATCTGCCTCAGATCGGGAACCGGCAAAAGCTATGCTTTCGCTCTTCCTCAAGGCCTCCCTGATGAAGGCTCCGTCGAAATATACGAACTTTGGCAGGAAAAAGAAGATGAAAAGGCCCCGAACGCGCGGATCAATGGCACGAGGGGAAGAATAGAAGGAACCTGGGACGCGGCAGGGTTGGGGATTGCAGTTTTTCATAATGATTCGGTTGTTGCATTCAAAGAAGGGGGACTGCATGTTGCAGATCTGCTCCCTCTCACAATGGATTGGCACAAATACTGCAGATCTGGGCTGGATCCATCCGATCTGACCAATATTCGAGAACACCCAGAACCCAGGCAGCAGATCAGTGGCAATTTGCATCGATCGAGCAGAGGGGATGCAGATCTTGACATGCAAATGGAAGATCGACCCAATAAGAGGCTAGATCTGGAAGACAGCCTACAGCCAGAGCATATGGCAATCAGCAGCGACATCGGCTTAGGCAGATCAGGAACTCAGCCAAAACCCAGACTTCAGGTAACAACAACTCGTTTTCAGATTTTTATTAAAACCCCTGAGGGGAAATCCTGTATAGTATGGGTACATGCAGGAAGCACTATCATGCAGCTGAAACAGCAAATTTGGGCATTGACCGGATATCCTGTTCAGATCCAACATTTGGTCAGTGGTAGGTGGTCTCTCCAGGACAGTAGAACTTTGGAAAGCTACGAGATTAGTCCAGAAAAAACCATTGTTTTAAACCTCAGGCTGAGAGGAGGGGCTCTGCCTCAGGGACAGCCAAGCTTCTCAGGAGGAGACAAGGGGAAAAAGACAGCATCTCAGCATCAACCCAAGGGAGGGTTCTCCTACAAAAACATTCTACAAGGTAACAGAGATTCAGGGTCCTCTCCAGATCAAGGCGGATATATACCCAGGCCATACATAGTAGATCAGCTAGGGCAAACTCCAGCCCTTAACTTTGATTCTACAGGGCTTGATGATTTCGTTAAGTCTTATGAAACGCAGGCCCTAATCTGTCGCTTCAACAGTTTTTGGCCAAAACCATCGGATCTATTTCACTGGATTTTCACCAGTTGGACCATGGAATGTGATATACATTTATGCTCCAAGGGGTTTTTCATAGTTAGATTTGCATCCAGGGAAGTCAGAGATACAATCATCAGTGCTGGACCTTGGTTCTGGGGAACGTCGGGGTTGTTCATGACTCCATGGTTTCCAGATTTCGATCCAAAAAAAATGACTGTATCCAAAGTGCCGGTCTGGGTCCGTCTATACAACCTTCCCCTTCACTTTTGGAGTGAACGAGTTTTGGAAGGAATTGGGAACAGCATAGGGAAATACATCAAAACAGATCTGGAAAGGATTGATGAAAGGGTCTACACTTTTGCACGCATTTGTGTGGAAGTAGATCTAAGTAAAGGGCTGCCAGACAACATAAGGCTGATCTACAAACAACAAAATTGGCTGCAAGCACTAGACTATGAAAATACAGCTTTCAGATGCAGGCTATGCAGGCAAACAGGACACTTGCAAAGCACATGTCCAGAAGCCAAGAAAGCAAACAGTAAAAGAAAGTAGAAAGGGAAGCAGAGGAAAGGATGGCAATTTTCTCCCCCTAACTCAGAAGACGAAGAATCAGAAGCAGAAGAGGAAGATACTCACGTAGAGAATGCTGAGGTATCCCAAGAAATGGAGACACAGAAGGAAACTACATCAGACAACAAGGCTTCACAGCTTCACCCAAATCAGGCAGAGAAGGCAAACGAGGATCAGAGCATGGGAGGGATCAAGTGGCATCACCACTCAGATACTTCGGATTCAGACAAGGAAGCAGGATCTCAGAAAGCAGAAACACAGTTAGTCATAGCTTCGATTGAGCCCACCCAAGGAGAGTGGCGCAAGGTCAAAAAGAAAAAGGGAAGAAAAACTTGAAGTATGAGTTTTTACTCACTACCGAACTCAGTTTTTCTTGCCTCCTCCTTTTCCTCTTTTTTCCCTTTCTTTTTCTTCATCTGCACGTTAGCTTGGTAACGTTGCAAGGGGTGCGAAAGCACTCGAGCCCAATGGGCGTCTTATGGAAATGCTTCAAGCATCTGCTAGTGTAACTTTTCTTTTTTTAAATAAAAAGTTACCGATTTTTCCACTGGAAAAAAATGTCTTAACACAGCTTGGATTCTCTAATATATTGATGAGTGATGGGGGTACAAATTTATTGAACGAAACAATCAACGTGATTCTTGAGGAATTTGAGGTGTATCATCAGAAGAGCATGCCCTATCACCCATAGGTGAATGGAATGGTGGAAGCATTTAATAAGATTTTGGAGAATGCATTGACGAAGGTCTGCAACACACAGAGGAATGATTGGGATATGCACATACTAGTAGTGCTATGGGCTCATAGGACGAACTTCAAGAAGTTGACAGTCCAAACACCGTTTAGATTAGTTTATGGAATTGAAGCAGTTATGCCTATGGAGTATATTGTACCAAGTCTATGTATTTCAGTGTTGACAGAGATGGTAGATCACGAGACCTTGGAGGAATTACTTGTGTAGATCATAGAGTTGGAAGAGGACCGCTTCCTTGCAGGATTTCACCAACAAGTGCAGAAGGAACGTGAGAAAACATGTCACGATAGGCATATTAAGTTTCACACTTTTAAGATAGATGATTTAGTGATGCTATATGATAGTAAGTTCACCAAATTTCTAGGGAAATTTCAAATGCATTGGCTAGGGCCATATGTTGTTAAGGAGATCATAGATGGTGGAGTAGTTCAGCTTGTGAAGTTGAATGGAGAACCATTTCACGGGAAAGTGAACAGAAGTAGGCTGACGCTATACACAGGGGATCCTACCCCTATGTAATGACTATATGAAAGTAAGGCAGGCTTAGTAATCTAGGCAAATACAAGGGATTGAGGGACTATAAACTACGCTATTTGACAAGGAGAAAATAATAGTAGGACAGCTGTGCAATGGAAGATAGGAGTGCGACAAGTGAAGCTCCGTTGGATGAGTTGTGCCATGGTGGATGCTACCATGCAGATGGGTTCAAAAGTAGCTGTTGCAGTTACTATTCATGATTTGATGGCAAAAAATCCATTAATAGAGCACAAACAGAAGAGCTACAGAGGAAAGAGGCCCTTCTAAAGGCCAGATTACAGCCATGGATAGGGGAAGCCTTCCAACTTACTTTATCACTTTAGAAAAAGCTAAAGGTGCTACAATAGACATAGAGAACAATGCGCCTAGAAGTGTAAGGCCCGACAATAGAGAAGTTGGTAGAGGAAGTGCAGCAGGCTGCGGTCCAGAGCGCTGCTGACATTGTAGGATTGCAGGTTGAGTTAGGCAGCCTCCGCAGCAATATCGAGGTGTTAACCGAGTGACTCAAGGGTAATTCACCATATTTGTGTTGGGGGCCTTTTGGGATAGGGTCCCTAGGGTCAGTTTTGGGGTTAGTTTAACCCAATTTTTGTAAAAGTTTTTGTGAAGAATGTAAAGTCTCCACGAAATATGGATTCCGAGCACACAACTAGATAGGAGCCAAAGGGGTTTTAGCCCCTTGTTTGGGTAAGTGATAGGCCAGTTGTTGAGACTCACGCATGGTCTGTGGACCATGGTATTGTATTGGAAATTCTAAATATTTGAGTCATAGCGAGTCTAGAAGAGAGAGCTAAAAATAGACAAGTCAAGGTAGAGATTGTTTTTGGAAAATGATAAGGCAGGAAGGCTCTACTTCCTGTACTTAGGCGAAAGGGGAAGGTTCCTACAGCTGAGTGCGTAGGAGGCCTTGGAAAGTCTGCAACTAAGTGCACAGACCCCTAGAGCTGAGTGCGTAGGGTGGAGAAGTCTATAAATTGAACGCTGGAACTGAATAAGGATTGATTTTTAAGACATATCTTGCATCTAAGTGTTATTGTTAATTTTGTTTATGTTATGTTATGTCTCAATAATATTTTTTCTATGGAATAATGTATAAATGGTGCGCGAATCTACTGAATCTATCATATTTATGCATGACTTAAGTAATTATCTATTTTCACGAAGTTAAGGGTTAATTATGTTATGATTGCTGATGAATTGAGTAGATCTGCGTGAAGGCAGATCTAAGGTTATTAATTAATGTGCGAAAGTGGATAATTTGCCTCTTTAGGGTCTGTAAAGACTAATCACAGACCTTTGTGAAGGTCTAGAAGCCGTTTTCCTAGAATTACAGTATCATGCCATAGAAGGATGTCGATCTACACGAAGTCAGATCTGAGCTACGAGAGCTTATGACCACTTATCACACTGTCTCTGGATGCAGAAATTTGGTTCTAGCATCCCCTAATACTGCTTCGGGTGAGATTATAGCCTATGCTATGCGGGTTGTTACCGAAAGGGCCAACAGTTAGGGTTTTGCTTTGGATGCCCGAAGATTATGATGAGTGACAAAGGTCACACTTCCTGAATGAGACAATTACATCTTTAACAGAAGTGTTCTAGATATACGATCAGAAGAGTATGTTGTATCATCCCCAGGCAAACGGAATTGTCAAAGCTTTCAACAAGATCTTGGATAATGCCTTAACAAAAGTCTGCAATGTTAATAAGAATGATTGGGATGTGCGCATACCAGTAGCTCTATGGGCATATAGGACTATCCGTAATAATTTGACAGGGAAAACACCATTTCAATTAGTTTATTGACAAGAAGCAGTGATGGAGATGGAATATATAGTTCCGAGCCTAAGGATCACAACAGTAACCGAGATGGAAGATCGCGATGTAATGGAGGAATGCCTAGCACAACTACTTGCATTAGAGGAAGACCACTTTTTGGCTTGCTTTCATCAGCATGTGCAAAATGCTCGAGAAAAGGCCTGGCATGATTGACACATTAAGCAACATACTTTCAGATGCATTGGCTAGGAACATATGTCATTAAGGATATTTCAAATGGTTGTGTAGTTAAGCTCATGAAGTTGAATGGGGAAGTGTTTCCTGGTAGGATTAATGGGAGAAGATTGAAGGTTTATAGGGATGATCCCGCCCCTATGCAAAGGCTATAGAACTACAAGATAGCCTCAGTGCTTCTGGCAGTTGAAAGAGAGCACAGGACTATAAACTACTCTGCTGAGGAAAAATTTTATCAAAGAAGGAGGGTTGCACGATGATTAGGAAGATGGTGCAGGTGGAAGCTGTGACGAGCTATCTATGCCATTAGGAAGGGTTCTGCGTATCCTTCCCAGAAAGTGATTGTTGGGATACCTACAGTTGATTTGACAGGGAATTTTTTGTTAAAAGGAGAGGCAGAAATGTATTTAAGGCGCAAATATGGGAAAATATGCCGCCAAATTCACATTTTTGAGGAAGATCTTAGGGGGACTGGATAGTTTGAATTTGAAATAGGTTATAAATATCACACCCCACTCCACATTTGGACCCTTTTCTTCTACAGAGTTCATCGTGTGTTTTTGTGCTTAAAGAGTTGAGTGTGTTGCTGCATGTATGGTTACCTGAGTTGGGAGGAAGTTAAACAAGAATTTTTCAAAAGAGGAGTAGGGAACATCATGACTGCAACACCACCAGTCCACACTACAACACCCAAAGCCTACTACCTCCATGACAGGGGATAAAAATCAAAAGAAACTGCAGAAGGCGCCAGCGCCACGAAAAATCCTTGTAGAGTTGAGAATGAAAGAGAAAATGGACAAAAAGAAATAGCCAATGGAGGCATAAGACCTGGACGAATAAGAGATGAAACAAGGGCTTGAGGATATCAACACAGAAGTAGAAAAACCAAATTCTTGGTTGCCACTGTATATGCCACCACAAAATCCAACCTCAAAAGTGACTAAGGATCCAGACTCTGTCAAATTTAAGGTATTCACACCATTGTTGCCAAGGGAAGTACCTATTGAAGGTGAATTGTTGGCAAGGATACCCCAGCTCCACATGGAATATTGGGATTTGGGTGACCGTAAGAAATTTTTGCTGCTGGAACCCAAGAAGTATCTGAAGGTGGTGTACTATGAGGAGGCGGGCCTCACAAGACTTGAACCAATGAAATGGGTGGCTGGTATTGATCGAGCAAGATTGATAAACATGTTGTATGTCTCACACTTTAGTTGAGGTATCAACAACACTACTTGTGTGCACTAGTTGTTTGTGCTGGTCCATGATGGGTGCCGATGCAGGGAGAGCCCATCCCTATTGACAACATATTGATACGAAGAATCACAACATTTCCCTATCAAGGCGTGAACCCCACAGATGTTTTTGTGGGGAATTCACTTGAGAAAACGTTGGCATACCAAATGAAGAGTGACTTCGGTTTGACCAAGAATTCTATGGGATATACCATCAGTTCAATCACATACGAAGATGTGCGGTTTGCTGCATAGATCTTGGCAGGAAATATTATGAGGAAGTGTCGTGTAGATGAAGTTTCGGCACCAGTGGTATCCTTGGCTATGCAGTGTAGCAAGGGGGCCTAGTTCAACTTGGCAAGGTACCTATGTCAATAAATCCTAAATGAATGTCGCGAAGAGTAGGAGGAGGGAAAAAAATTCCACTACGCGTGGCTCTTATTGTTGATCAAGTTGATATCTTGGAGGACATTGGATGATTCACAATTCCCCACTATGAATCTAGAGTTGTGCGAGGCTGCCAAATTTTCCTCAATGTGGGAAACAAAGAACCCTACCCGCATTATAGAAAATAAGATTTTGTGGGTGTTTCTCGAAATGGATTTACGAATGGTGATCAACCAGAAGACGAGGTTGTCACCAATTCTATTCAAGGAATATCGATGCATCACTGAATTTAAGGTCGATTTCCACCATGTGTATATACCCTCCAGACGTGATTTGATGAAGACATGGATGACACTGCTATTTCTGGTCACCGAAGAGGATATTTCCTAGCTAGTCCTTCAGTGGCTAACTGACTCGATCATTCTAAGAGAAATTGTAGAAGGCATAGCAGGGACTAGTAAGGACGCACCGAAGGAAAAGAATAAGGCGACCATCGATGTAGACATGAATATCATGCAGGAACCAAAGCACGAGAAAGAATAATAAAATCACATAGAAGAACCTAATCAGGGTGGCGAAGACCCCTATGTAACTTGTAGGACTGATTCTCCATTTATTCTAAAACGGCAGCAGAAGACAAGTGCGGGAGGCACACATAAAAAGCACAACTCTAATAAATCCGCAGGTGTGGAGGGCATGGTCCTCATTGAGGGGGACCTCGATGAAATTGGAGACACCATCTGAGTTGTGATGGAGGAGATTTGGGGACACATCGAAGATCAATACCAATCAGTATTGACGAAGGTCTAAGAGGGCCTTAAGGAATTACAAGTATAGACAGGCGTTATACAAGCGAGTTGGCCTCAAGTGAGTGTGGAACCAATGACATCGGGCAGTGTGCAATTAGTACTCACTTCAGAGCTCCACGTTGTATCCCTTCCTAATGGATCTTTACACTTGAATAAATTTGAAGCTAGGAAGTGCATGCAACCGTTTAAGAACGTGAGTATTAACCTCACGACACTCTCTCTGCACGCATTGCATGAGCTACACTAGGGTGTAGCAGATGAACTTAAGGTGCGAGAGTAACAGGCCCTCATAGTGATCAAAGATGTGAAGATCACTAGTCAGCAAATGTGTTGGCTTGTATGGGCCTGACCCAGGTTCAGAGGTGATTTAGCCAAGAAAATCCCGATAGTACTGGTCCTTTCGGCAAAGGTTTGTGGAGCACGGACTAATGTCTCACCCGAAGTAGTATGGGAGGGTTCTAGAACCAGGTTTCTGCACCCTATGGATGTATGATGGGCTTCTGGCGGTCCACGATTTGACCCTGCACGCACGTTGCTATACGCACCTATTAGTCCCTCGCAACCTGTGATGTTGCCTTCGCGCAGCACTACTTGAGGCGCGGTCTGTATCATACCCAAGTTCCTTGCTATTTGCCTTGTTATTACCTGAACACTTAACTTATCTGTGTAAGACTAGTAATATTTAACAGTATATCCAGCAATCATATAAGTGCGCATGATAAACAAAATAGTATAAATGTAAAGAAGGAAATATACAAGCAAATGTACGGAAATTGGAATCAACTTCTCTTTATTATTCTTCATTCAAGATTACAGACTCGACACCACCCTGCGCACTCAGTTGCAGGGGTCCGCGCACTCAGCTGTGAACTCTACTAGGCCTCTATGCACTCAGCTGCAGAGCCTCTTCCTACTACTACGACCCAATACACTTAGACTCTTACTCTATGCTTGAACCATTCGTATTCATCTATCTCCCTTATTCACTATATTTACAACTTAGAGCCTCACTCTATTTATACAATCCCATGGTCCATGGACCATGGGTAGGCCAACATGACATTACATTACATTACAATACTTAGGGTGGATAGCCTTATGACTCAACCTATACTTCGCGCTCTGCGCTTGCAATTCACGGAGTCTTACAATACATTTGACCAAAACTTGGGCTTTGAGTCCCAAAACATGCTGTGGGGGGGTTCCATGCCCAACAGGCCCCTAACACAATCATTGTGACTCATCCCCGAGTCACTCTATTGGCGTGAAGCCCCTCCAACTAGTCCTATACTACTCGGAGGTCCACAGCGCACTGTTTTGCGGTTTGTTGGACCCGCTGCATGTGCTCTTCTAATGCTACTTTGTGAGGATTGAATCCTTGCCTTAGCGCATAGAGCCCCTGCATCTATGCAGGCTTACCCTCGATATTTGCCATAATGTTGAAGGCCTCATCAATCTATGGCTAGATGCGTGCTTTGGTAAGTGCCCCTTTGTGTCTTGTGGCATCCACATGCTCTTTCAGTGCTCTTGCTTGCTACATCTTTGTGAGCCGTTGAGTGAGCACGACTGTCTACGTAGTTCCCCTTACATTGTCATACTACTCCCAGAAGCTCGCGCGCCTCTATTTCCAGGCACTGTATGTTGGGGTCCTCTTGCAAGGATGTGAGGACTCCAAAGGCTTGGTCCAACATATTGGTAAAGTCCTATATTTCCCTTCCAATTTCTTCCAACCCTATTTAGATAGCGCTAACGCGTTGCTCTCTAACTTCTGGGGGAGTGGAAGGTTGCACCTTCAGCCGCAACTCGACAATCTGGAGATTCAACTCCAGCTGCACATGCATTATTTCCTTGTGCTCATTTCAGAATCCACTTGCCAGACAGTGGATCCGCATTTCTATTGGTAGGTCTGTGGTGATGGACAACTCTAGGACTCACCGGCATGCTTCATCAACTGTCTGCACTATCTGCTGGTTTTGTGACACCAGTTCGTCACACTGTAGGTTGAGTTGTTCGATGTTGATCTTTTGCTCACTCATCACCTGAAACGCATGGCCCTCCCTGGCATGGAGCTCTATTGTTATGCCATCCTCTAGTTGGTACAATGTGTCTTGCAGAAGGGTAGCCAAATTAAGGCCAAGTCCCTTGATCATGCCAACCGCGGCTCTTTTGGTCTCATTCTCTACTACTAGTGTCCCTTCCAGTAACACTATGGTATTGGCCATCCTTGCGTGTAGCATTTTCTCTACTGCTAATGTGCTTGCTATGACATAGGTGGCTACGGTTCCTTCCTGTGGGGGCCACACCTGTAGTTCCTGCAGCTGCGCCCTTAGGGCCCCCAACATAGTATGTTGTTCCGACATGGATTCTTAGAGCACTTCCTTGGTGACCTCGTGAACCGTGTCACTGATGTCGTAGAGGTCGCCCTCTGGTAACATGATCAGTTTGATGGCCAATTTGGAGGCCTTGACCTTTTTCCATGGACCTGATCTCTCTGTGACGTGCGGCATTTTTAGTTGGGTGGAAGTTGTGCCTGGGTTCGCGCCTTCTTCTGCAAGGTCTGTGTCCTCTTCCTCTTATCCTGTAGACAATTCCTGGCCCTCCTCTTCCTGCGTTATTGTGGCCCCTGTTTTCTGCGTTGCTGCTGCTACTTCGGCAGCCTTTGCCTGCTCTGCGGCTACCTTTGCTACCTCGTGGACTGCCCTTACCTCTGCTGTCAATTTTTCGTTGTGCCTCTTTTTGGCCAATTGTGTGACGTGCAACTTGGCCTCATCCTTTCTTCTCTGTGCTACTATCCTATCCAGCTCCGCCAAATCTAGGGTGCGCCACTTGGGAGGCCATGATTCTAACACTATAAAACTTGCATCATCAGTGGCAATGAAGGGGAGCTTGGTCCACTGCTACGCCAGATCCTTTCGCACCTTGATGTAAATATTGTGCATGTTTTCCTTGAAGTCTGCAAAGATCCGCAGACTATTGTTCACTGTGGGGGATAGGTGCGAACCTTGTGACATGCTAATTCTACACGCATCTCCCTTATCACGCGGCTCCCAAACAGACTCTTTTATAGTCCCACGCTCTCTTTAAACTGTCTGGAGCACTGAGACTGTGCTCCCTATGGCTAGTTAGGTGGTCGCACCACCTGTGTGAGACTTCAACTCACCTTCCAGTATAGTCCACAGAAACTCCTCAATTTCCCTCGCGACAGCCAGTGCCGCGCGTTCTACCGTATGTAGTGCTCTCCCCTAGTTACTACGTTTGGTGAGGTGCGGCCGTAGCCATGACAGTAGAGTCATAAATTCTCAACGACAATCTTCTAATCCATTGGTATGATCATCCGCACCTTGTCTTTTCATCCTTGGTTTATCGACGAGACATGCTTGCTTGATCTCGTTTTCCAGCCTCTTGATCTCGGCGTCCATCAAAATGATTTTTTCCTCGGGTATACCTGGTCTTTTTCGAGTTCGTGAAGTCTAAGGTTCCCTTGCCAAATGGTCTCCTGAATCTTTATGTGTTCAACCTTGCATAGCTGTGTGATTTATTTGTCCTGGTCTTCGCGCACTGTCACAACTGTGGGAGCTATTACGTGCGGATTCCTCTTTGCATTCTCTTCAGAAATTATGGTCTCTACTCTATTCCACACCTTTGGAGTCGTTTCCACAGTCAAGGTTTTGCACATGATCCTATAGGCCCATTGAACTACTGGTACGCGCAGGTCCCAATTAGTGTGTCTCGCCTGGTGAACCCTGTTCAGTAATTCACATACTTTATCGAATACCTCTTCGTGGATAATTGGTAGCGCGTGTCGCCTTTCCTACCACTGTGGTTTCTTCCGATTCTCTAGTTTGGGAGTGGTGTGCACTTGTATGAGTTGTATAGGACATGTCCGTATACATCAGAAAAGGTGGGTGTGCAAGTTGTTCTGCCCTTGCTGACTGGCTCTCATTCTGAGCTGGGGTTTTCCAAAGCATAGGCGCATCATCCTTCTGCATCCACGCCAGTCCTCAAAACATCCCTGATGTGTACCCCACCATTGTGTGGGCGTTGTGCGCAGCACCCACTTCAGAGCATCGAATTTGTACTGTGCTTTCAAATTTGTTCAAGAATTCATCCACCGTTGTCATCCCATCATATGTAGGTAGATCCCTTACTTCTATTGTCACGTAGTGCAATGATCTAACCATCACGTCGCAATTAAGCATTGTTACTTCTTGCAGCCAGTTCTGCCATCGCTCTATCTCTTTGTCTGAATCTGAAGTGCAAGAGGTTTTGCACTCCCACTAAATCCTTCCATCTGCAGTCAGATTCACCCAATCCTCTTCTCACGTGGTTATCTTGTAAATACAATTGAGATCATAATCACTATCATCGTCGTGCACTGGTTCAGTGTATCACGCTCCTTTGGCTGGATCAAGAGGTACTACTACGCGTAGTGACATTTTCTCAAAGATCATTTTGCGCTTCTTCAGATTTATGACTTCATTCATATTGGTGGCCTAGTCTATTCCTAGTAGCACATGATAGGGATTACTTTCATCGACAATCTCTATCACTTCAAAATTTTCCTGCGCGCTTGCACCTTCAATATCTACTATTACCCCTTGTAATCTTCCCATGGGCAAGATCTTCTATTGGTTTGCCATTCGTAACTGAATAGGATACCACTGTAGCATGGGTCTTCCCATGCGTTCCCATGTTTGTTTTGGCAGTACATTTGCGTCCGATCTGAGATCCAGGATTACCTGATCCATTTCATATTCGCTGATTTGCGCAGTCAACCTCATTTCCCTTCCTGTGCATAATTCATGCTTTCCAAGTTTCTGGACCACACGCGGTTCTCCTGACCCCGCACCTAGTGATAAGTTCTTGTAGTCCTTTTACTACCTTGCTATCGTGTAGCAGTTTCATGCATGTCTCGAGAAAGCTAGTGAGCATTGAAGGTTCCATCCCTGGTTCTAGTTGATCCTTACTACCTGACGTAGAGGCCTCCGTGAAGCTCTTCTTAGATTCCATGAATGTCTCCTTCACGCATTCTAAATCAAATTTGGGTTCCTTTGTAGGAGCCTTGTGAACCCACGCACTTTCTTCTAACTACTCACCTTTATCATCGCCAGTGGTCATACCACTTTTGAGAATCATGTTTACATTCGAGTCTTATTCGTGTGGCTCCGACCTCATCATTTGTAGATTCTGAGTCGGAGGAGGCTAAAGTACCCCTTTTTCGCATAGTCTCACTATCAATGTAGGGCAGTCTTTTGCCTCATGATCAAACTAAGTACAGTACAAACATGATGTCCTTGTTGGGTTTGTACAATCGCGGGCATAGTTCCCTGGCCCTCCGCAATTATAACAAAGTAACTATCTACGACCCCTTCCTGGTCCCATTCCACCTTGACCTCGATCGCGCCCCCAAAATCCAGCGCGTGCCATTCCTGCATTCAGGTCGAGGGCTCGCGTTTCAGTCTGAACCCTGTAGGCAGGAGTCTGATCCATCATTAGTTCATATCTTCTGCAGGTGCGCTCATCATGGCCAACTGACCTACAAAAATTACAAAACAATTGCTGGGACGTCTGCATATACTTCTGCAATAGATGACAATTATCTATAGTGTGTTTTCCTCCTATCTGACAGATCGCGCACCATAATGTAGGTGCCATGCTCGGTCCTTCCCATGCCTCAGGTCTTAATGGCATCGACGCTCCTCCTGCCAAGTAATTCATGAACACTAGACAGTGGTCCTTGTCATGTCCCTGGCCTTTGTATTTTATGCACCATACCTCCTCGCGCGCCTCTAGCCGAGGTGTCTTGTCTCGTTTCAAACTCTACATCTCCAAACACAGATTTTGCAGTTGTGCATGGATTTGTTGGACTCCTAGATTGGGTTCTTGTATAGGGGTCTCATGCAATCTCATCGCCATCTCCAAAGCTTCAGCCTGGGTGGAAATTTTTTACTGTGACAACATCATCCTTAAGTGCGGTGTCAGTGATGCTACAAACCATGCACAGTGCTGTCCATCTGTCAATGTCATGTTGGCTTCGCAAATCATGCCCTTCAATCTTTGGTCCAGATCCTAGGGGGTCTCACCTGGGAGCAATGCGATATCCTTAAACCTGATGATTGATTGTGTTTCTGACTTTGGCCTGCTAAATTCCCTATTTAGCGTGGTCTAGATTTCTACGATTCCTGTGTTTGGATGGTCATTAGAATGCTTGATGTACCATGTTAATGCGCGATCCTGCAACGCACTCACTAGCATTGCCTTCTTGATATTTTCATCCACGACTCCTTATGCTTCCCATACTGCTCTTACCATGAACCAGAATTGGTTTGGGTCTTCATTCCCTACTCCTCTGAATACCAGTAGTTTGATCGCCCTCACCATACTAAACTGTGGTGGTGGCAGAGGTGGGGTGGGTGGAGATGGAGGTGAGGAGGGTGAGATGAGTGGAGGTGGTAAACACGGAATGCGCTGCCTTATCAAACTGACCGCGCTTCTCGGAGAAACTTCCGCAAGATCCTCCTCGCTTTCCCGCAATGGGGAAATTAAGGGACTGGTTTCCAATTATTCACTACTTCTGCTTCTATAGATCTTCCCACTTCGCATAGTCCCAAACATTAATTTATTTGCATAACCCACTTTTCACAAAATAGCATCTTAATCCAAGTGTTCAAAGATTTAATATACTTACCTCGTGGTCCCTTGAGGAAATGTCGCTTTGCCTCATTGTAGCTGACGGTCGTATCTACTGCGAACTCAGTGATAAATCCTCCTATAATTTGGTCGAGCCAATGGTCCATAGCTCGCGCGATCTTATCTCCTGATGCTTCTAGTCTGCGCACAAATTTCAGAGTCCACATGATTGGTTTGCCAAGCCTACACCTTCCCTGACTGTCTGCTGGCTTCGTGATCCACTCATACAGCTTAGAAGGAAAGGATGCAAAGAAAATTTCATGGATTTCTGTATACAAGTAGCACTCCAACCACTATTCCTTAGATACTTGCGGATTTCTTTTTTCCTGTGCCTCGAACTCATGAATCTTCTTGTCCAACCACTCTTCAATTTCTTTCTTTGTGGGATTCAGTGGCACGGCATCGAACATCCCTTATGCAAATCCTGGTCCTGACAATGGAACCATTTGTTGGCTTGTATGGGCCTGACCCGGGTTCAGAGGTTATTTAGTCAAGCAAATCTCGGTACTACTGGCCCTTTCAGCAATAGTCTATGGAGCGCGGACTGAGGTCTCACCCAAAGTAGTATGGGAGGGTGCTAGAACTAGGTTTCCACACCCTGGGGATGTCTGATGGGATTCTGGCAGTTCGCAGTTTGACCCTGCATGCATGTTGCGACACGCACCTATTAGTCCCTCACAACCTATGATGCTGCCTTCGCACAACGCTACTCGAGGCACTGTCCATATTATACCCAAGTTCCTTGCTATTTACCTTGTTATTACCCGATTACTTAACTTATCTATGTAAGACTAGTAATACTTAACAGTATATCCAGTAATCGTATAAGTGCACGTGATAAACAAATCAATATAAATGTAAACAAGGCAGTACAAAAGCAGATGTACAGAATTTGGAATCAACTTCTCTTTATTATTCTTCGTTCAAGATTACAGACTCGACACTGCCCTGAGCACTCAGCTGCAGGGGTCCGCGCACTTAGCTGTAGACTCTACTAGGCCTCTGCGCACTCAGCTACAGAGCCTCTTCCTACTACTATGACCCAATACACTTACTCTTTCTCTATGTTCGAACCATTTGTATTCATCTATCTCCCTTATTCGCTATCTTTACAACTTAGAGCCTCGCTCTATTTATACAATCCCATGGTCTGCGAACCATGGGTAGGCTGACATGACATTACATTACATTACAATACTTAGGGCGGAAAACCCTATGACTCAACCTATACTTCGCGCTCCGCACCCGCAATTCGCGGAGTCTTACAATACATTTGGCTGAAACTTTGGCTTTGAGCCCCAAAACATGCTGTGGGGGGATCTTTACAAACCCGACAAGGACATCATGTTTGTACTGTACTTAGTTTGATCATGAAGTAGAAGACCCGAATGTAAACATGATGCTCAGGAGTAGTATGACCACTGGCGATGATAAAGGTAAGCAGTCAGAAGAAAGTGCATGGGTTTGCAAGGCTCCTACAAAGGAACCCGAATTTGTTTTAGAACACATGAAGAAGACATTCATGGAAGCTAAAAGAGCTTCACGGAGGCCTCCACTTCAGGTAGTAAGGATAAGCTAGAACCAAGGATGGATCCTTCAATGCTCACTACCTTTCTGGAGACATGCATGAAACTGATACACGACAGTAATGCAATAAAGGGACCACAGGAACTTATCATTAGGTGCGCGGGGTCAAGATAACCGCATGTGGTCTGGAAACTTGGAAAGAATGCATTACGCATAGGAAGGGAGATGAGGTTGACTGCACAAATCGAGGAATATGAAATGGATTAGGTAATTCTGGATCTCAGATCAGACGCAAATGTACTGCCAAAACAAACATGGGAATGCATGGGTAGACCTGCAATAGAGTGGTCTCCTATTAAGTTACGAATGGGGAACCAACAGAAGATATTTCCCATGAGAAGATTGCAAGGGGTAACAATAGATATTGAAGGTGCGAGTGCACAGGTGGATTTTGAAATGATAGAGATTGTGGACGACAGTAATCCCTATCCCGCGCTACTAGGAATAGTCTGGGCCATTGATATGAATAGAGTCATAAATTTGAAGAAGCGCAAAATGATCTTTGAGAAAAAGTCACTACGCGTAGTAGTACCTCTCAATCTAGCTGAAGGTGCGTGGGGTCAAGATAACCGCACGTGGTCTGGAAACTTGGAAAGAATGAATTACGCACAGGAAGGGAGATGAGGTTGACTGAACAAATCGATGAATATGAAATGGATCAGGTAATCCTAGATCTCATATCAGACGCAAATTTACTACCAAAAAAAACATGGGAATGCATGGGCAGACATGCAATAGAGTGGTCTCCTATTCAGTTACGAATGGAGAACCAACAGAAGATCTTGCCCATGAGAAGATTGCAAGGGGTAACAATAGATATTGAAGGTGCGAGTGCACAGGTGGATTTTGAAATGATAGAGATTGTCGACGACAGTAATCCCTATCCTGCGCTACTAGGAGTAGTTTGGGCCACCGATATGAATAGAGTCATAAATTTGAAGAAGCACAAAATGATCTTTGAGAAAAGGTCACTACGCGTAGTAGTACTGCTCAATCCAGCCGAAGGAGCGCGATACACTAAACCGGTGCACGACAATGATAGTGATGATGATATCAATTGTATTTACAAGATAACCGCATGAGAAGAGGATTGGGTGAATCTGACTATAGATTGAAGGATTTCGTGGGAGCGCGAAAGCTCCTACACTTCGGATTCAGACGAAGAGATAAAGTGATGGTAGAATTGGCTACACGAAGTAACAATGCTTAATTGCAGCATGATGGCTAGATCACTGTGCTGCGTGACAACGGAAGCAAGGGATTTGCCTACATATGATGGGATGACAATGGTGGATGAATTCCTGAACAAATTTGAAAGCGCAGTACTAGAACAGCAGTGATTTAATGCTCTGAAGTGGGCGCTGAGCGCAACGCCCACATAATGGTGGGGTATGCATCAGGGAATTTTTGAGGACTGGCACAGATGCAAAAGGATGATGCGCTTACGCTTTAGAAAACCCCAGCTCAGAACGAGAGCCAATCAGTAGGGGCGGAACAACTTGTGTTCCCACCTATTCTGATGGGTACAGACATACGCTATATAGCTCACACAAGCGCACACCACTCCCAGAATAGAGAATCAAAACAAACATGTTGTGGGGGATTCCATGCCCAATAGGTCCCCAACACAATCATCGTGACTCATCTTTGAGTCACTCTGTTGGCAGGGCGATCTTGGCGTGGAGCCCATCCAACTGGTCCCGTACTGCTTGGATGTTTGCAGCACACTGTTCTGCTGTTTGCTAGACCTTCTGCATGCGCTCTTCTGATGCTTCTTTGTGAGGATCGAATCCCTACCTTAGTGTGTAATGCCCCTGCATCTTTGTGAGCTTGCCCTCATATCTACCGTAATGGTGAAGGCCTCATTAATCCATGGCAAGAAACACGCTTTGAGAAGTTCCTCTTTCTGTCTTGCAACATCCACTTCCTCTTTCAGTGCCCTTGCTTGCTGCATCTTTGCGAGCCGTTGAGTGAGGACGACTGTGTGCACAATTACCCTGACATTGTTGTATTGCTCCTGAAGCTCATGTGCCTCTGTTTCCAGGGGCTATATTTTGGGGTCCTCCTGCAAGGATGTGAGGACTCCAAAGGCTTGGTCCAACATACCGGTACAGTCCTGTACTGCCCGTCTAACTTCTTCCAACCCTGTTTGGATAGCGCTAGCGCACTGTTCTCTAACTTCCAGGGGAGTGGAAGGCTACGCCTTCAGCTGTAGCTTGGAAATCTAGAGATTCACCTCTAGCTGCACACGCGGTGTTTCCTCACACGCGTTTTTGCCTCCACTTGCCAGACAGTGGATATGCATTTCTGTTGGTAGATCTGCAGTGATGGACAACTCAAGGACTCGCCGGCACGCTTCATCAACTGTCTGCACTATCTGCTAGTTTTGTGACACTAGTTCATGATGTTGTAGGCTGAGCTCTTTGATGTTGATCTCTTGCTCACTTATCACCTAAATCGTGTGACCCTCCTTAGTGCAGTGCTCTGTTGTTATGCCATCCTATAGTTGGTACAGTGTGTCTCGCGGAAGGGCAGCCAAATTAAGGCCGAGTCGCTTGATCCTGCCAACCGTGGCTCTGTTGGTCTCATTCTCTACTGTTAGCGCCCCTTCTGGTAGCACTACGGTATTGGCCATCCTTGTGCGTAGCATCTTCTCTGCTGTTGATGTGCTTGCTACGACATAGGTGGCTACGGTTCCTTCTTGTTGGGGCCGCACCTGTAGTTCTTGCACCTGCACCCTTAGGGCCCCCAACATAGTCTGCTGCTCCAACATGGATTCTTAGAGCACTTCCTTGGTGACCTCGTGAACCGTGTCGCCGATGTCGTAGAGGTCACCTTCTGTTAACGTGATTAGGTCGATGGCCAATTTGGAGGCCTTGACCTTTTTCTGTGGACCCGATCTCTCTGTGACATGTAGCCTTTTCAGTTGGGTGGAAGTTGTGCCCAGGTCCGTGCCTTCTTCTGCAAGGTCTGTGTCCTCTACCTCTTGTCCTGTAGACAATTCCTGGCCCTCCTCTTCCTGCGTTGTTGTGGCCCCTATTGTCTGCACTGCTGCTACTACTTCGGCGGCCTTTGCTTGCTCTACGACTACCTTTGCTGCCTCGTGGATTGCCCTTACCTCTGCTGCTGCTTTTCATTGTGCCTCTTTTCTACCAACTACGTGACGCACAACTTGGCCTCATCCTTTCTTCTCTATGCTATTGTCCTATCTAGCTCCGCCAAATCCTGGGCGCACCACTCGGGAGGCCATGATTCTAATAATGTAAAAATTGCATCATCAGTGGTGATGAAGGGGAGCTTGGTCCACTGCTGCACTAGATCCTTTTACGCCTTGATGTAAATATTGTGCATGTCTGCCTTGAAGTCTGCAAAAAGCTCCGCAAACTATTGTGCACTGTGGGGGACAGGCGCAACCCTTGTGACATGTTGATTTTGCGCACATCTCCCTTATCGCACAACGCCCAAACAGACTCTTTTTTAGTCCCGCCCTCTCTTTCAACTGCCTAGAGCACTAAGACTATGTTCCCTACAACTAGTCAAGTAGTTGCACCACCTGTGCGAGACTTCAACTTGCCTTCCATTATAGTCTGCGGAAACTCCTCAATTGCCCTTGCGACAGCCGGCCCCACGTGTTCTACTGTATGTAGTGCACTCCCCTGGTTGCTGCGTTTGGTGAGGTGTGATCATAGCCATGGCAGTAGAGTCATAAATTGTCAGTGACAATATTCTAATCTAGTGGTATGATCATTCACACCTTGTCTTGTCATCCTCGGTTTATCGACGAGACATGCTTACTTGATCTTGGCGTCCATCAAAATGCTTTTCTTCCTCAACCATACCCGGTCTTTTTCGAGTTCACGAAGTCTAAGTTTCCCTTGCCGAATGACTTCCTGAATATTTATGTGTTCGACCTCAAATAGCTGTGAGATTTCTTCATCCTGGTCTTCGTGCACTGTCACAACTGTGGGAGATATTACATGTAGATTCCTCTTTGCATTCTCTTCAGAAATTACAGTCTCTACTTTGTTCCGCACCTTTGGAATTGTTTTCGCAGTCAGGGTTTTGCACATGGTCCTATAGGCCCATCGAACCGCTGGTACGCGCAGGTCCCAATCAGTGCGTCTCTCCTGGTGAACCCTGTTTAGTACTTTTCACACCCTATCGAATACCTCTCTGTGGATAATTGGTAGCATGTGTCGCTTTTCCTATCACTGCAGTTCGTTCCGATTCTCTATTCTAGGAGTGGTTTGCGGTTGTGCGAGTTGTTAAACATATGTCCGTACCCATTAGAAAAGGTGGGCGCACAAGTTGTTCCACCCCTGTTGATTGGCTCTCGTTATGAGATGGGGTTTTCCAAAGCATACACACATCATCCTTCTACATTCGTGCCAATCCTCAAAACTTCCTTGATGCATACCCCACCATTGTGCGGGTGTTGCGGGCAGCGCCCACTTCAGAGCATCGAATCACTACTGTTTTGAAACTGTACTTTCAAATTTGTTCAGGAATTCATCCACCGCTGTCATCCCATCATATGTAGGCAGATCCCTTGCTTTTGTTGTCATGCAGCACAGTGATCTAACCATCATGTTGCAATTAAGCGTTGTTACTTCGTGCAGCCGATTCTGCCATCGCTCTATCTCTTTGTCTGAATCTGAAGTGCAAGAGCTTTCGTGCTCCCACAAAATCCTTCCATCTATAGTTGGATTCACCCAATCCTCTTCTTACGCGGTTATCTTGTAAATACAATCAAGATCATCATCACTATCATTGTCACGCACTGGTTTAGTGTATCGCGCACCGGTTCAGTGTATTGCGCTCCTTTAGCTGGATCGAGAAGTACTACTACGCATAGTGACTTTTTCTCAAAGATCATTTTGCACTTCTTCATATTTATGACTCCATTTATATCGGTGGCCCAGTCTATTCCTAGTAGTATGGGATAGGGATTACTGTTATCAACAATCTCTATCACTTCAAAATCCACCTATGTGCTCGCACCTTCAATATCTACTATTACCCCTTGCAATCTTCCCATGGGCAAGATCTTCTGTTGGTTCGCCATTTGTAACTGAATAGGAGGCCACTGTAGTGTGGATCTACCCATGCATTCCCATGTTTGTTTTGGTAGTACATTTGTGTTCGATGCGAGATCCAAGATTACCTAATCCATTTCATATTCACCAATTTGCGCAGTCAACCTCATTTACCTTCCTATGCGTAATGCATGCTTTCCAAGTTTCTAGACCATGCGTGGTTCTCTTGACCCTGTGCACCTAGTGATAAGTTCCTGTAGTCCTTTTACTTCCTTGCGGTCGCGTAGCAGTTTCATGCATGTCTTGAGAAAGGTTGTGAGCATTGAAGGATCCATCCATGGTTCTAGTTGA
Source organism: Pinus tabuliformis (assembly GCA_031772625.1). Taxonomy (NCBI): domain Eukaryota; kingdom Viridiplantae; phylum Streptophyta; class Pinopsida; order Pinales; family Pinaceae; genus Pinus; species Pinus tabuliformis. The sequence continues at coordinate 1,030,784,107 of CM062807.1, read as the reverse complement.
TCCTTACCACTTGAAGTGGAGGCCTCCTTGAAGCTCTTCTTAGCTTCCAAGAATGTCTCCTTCGTGCGTTCTAAATCAAATTCGGGTTCCTTTGTAGGAGCCTTATGAACCCACGCACTTTCTTCTAACTGCTTACCTTTATCATCGCCAGTGGTCATACCGCTCCTAAGCATCATGTTTACATTCAGATCTTCTTCGCGCAGCTCAGACCTCATCATTTGTAGATTCTGAGTCATAGGGGGCTGAAGTACCCCTTTTTCGCGTAGTCTTGCTATCAATGTAGGGTAGTCTTCTGCTTCATGATCAAATTGAGTACAGTACAAACATGATGTCCTTGTCGGGTTTGTGTGGTACCAAAGACATCGGGCAATGTGTAGTTAGGACTCACTTCAGAGCTCCACGTTGAACCCCTTCCTAATGGATCTTTACACCTGAATAATTTTGAAGATAGGGAGTGTGTGTAGCCGCTTAAGAACGTGATTATTAACCTCACGACACTCTCTCTGCACGCATTGCATGATCTACACTAGGGTGTATTAGATGAACTTAAGGTGTGAGATTAATAGGCCCTTATAGTGATCAAAGCTGCGAAGATCACTAGTCAGCAGATGTGCGATGAAAAGCACAAAACTCACCAAGATTGTGACGAGGTAGCTGCATGAAGGAAGTAGCTGGAGCAGGCCAATTCCAAACTATGTAGTGAGCTTCCCAAGCTCCAAATTCAGTCTGAGGTCACTTCAAAAGTCAAAGTGCAGCAGTTGGAAGATGCATTCAAAGAGTCAAAGGCGCAAATGGATAAGGTTTGTTTTGATCTGCAAATGCAAATTACTTAGCTTCTATTGAAGCTACAACCCAACATGCCACCAGAGATCTGAGAGCAGCATGAGGCTTCCATCAAAGCATATAGGGAAAAGATCAATGTTGCAGTCAAGGACTGTAGCCAACTGTTTGAAGAAACACTCAAACTGTGGGCCTCACTGCAGGAGGACCCATAGGTGAAAAATATTGAAGTACACATCTAGGATAAGAAACTGCAGTATGATGAGATCAATGCACTGACATGCACCTTAGCACTTGTGCAACGGTTCACCCAGTTGAAAGAAGGGACCTCCTTGCAAGCACAGATTAAGGAGTTGCAGAAGAATATGCAGATTATCACTACACAGATGTAGCCTTGGGAAGAAGAGGTAGGGAATCTCTCTCAGACTATGGACGACACACTCAAAAGTATGCAACAAACATAGTGGAAAATCAACTTAACAACAGAACGATCGAGTACAGAAAAGTTGGTGAAAGAAGTTCGACAGGCAGCAATACAACGCACGGAGGTGCTCCACCCAATGAAGTCTTCGTTCAACAGCCTGAAAGAAAAGATACAGAGCATACCAACGAAGTGACTCGAGGACGAGTCACATCTTTTTTTTGGGGGCCTATTGGGACAAGGTCCCCTAGGTCCAAATTTTGACTAAATTTTGTAAAATCATCCGCATTTTAAGGAGTGGAGTGCGAAGGTCACTAGGAATCAAGGGGTTTGAGGAAGGTCAAAACCCCTAATTTTTTATATTTTTTTTATCTCTGTCCATGGTTTGTAGACCATGGTATTGTAAGGGTAAAGGATATAAAAAGGGAAGTCTTAGCAATTCTAAGGGAATCAATCAATTCATGAGATGATATGTTTTTGAGTCTGTAATTGTGAGATCTTTTTGTATTCAAGTGAAGGGGAAGGCTCCTACTGCTCTGTGTGTGGAGACCTTGGTAAGTCCACAACTGAGTGCGCATTCCCCTGTAGTTGTGTGTGCACAATCAAAACAATATATGTGTTGAAGATCTGGAATAATAAACAATATTTGAAGCAATTTTGTATCTTAATTGTATAATTATGTGTTTTTTGTGTTTATGCTCAGTTGAATTCCATTTATCTGTAAGATTGTCTTTATTACTCCACGAAGATATGGATCTACTATTATATGTTATTTTATGTATTATTAGACCCTTAGGTGAAGCTAATAACACTGTTTAACTGGAAATTGCTTTAAGTTTGGGGAATTCAAGGATAAGGGTTCGTGAAGGTTAGATCAAGCCTAAAACTAAAGAAACACCTTACCCCCACATCACATAGCCTTCTGGATGCAGAAACCCAATTCTAGCATCCCCTAATACCTCCTTGGGTGAGACTGTAGCCTGCACTAAACGGGTTGTTTCCGAAAGGGCAGGTAGTGTAGGGTTTTGTTGGTTAGTGCAACTAACTCTCAACCTGGGTCCAAGCCCCATCAAGCCAACAATAAAACATACACAAGAGATCATGCACATAACTTTGGGGTAGAAAGTATGTAATATTTTTGAGTCATCAAGTGTAAGATGTAAAAGGAGATTCGACGCAAGAGGGATAAGAGATGAGCCTCTAATAGAAAAGTATTAGTACTATCCTGAGAGAGTCAGATGAGAGAAATTTAGAAAAAATTGTTGATTAGACTGCAAATTAGTTCACAAGATAACAATGATCATATAAACAGATAACAACACTCATTCAACAAGATTCATAGCTAAAGAAATGAAATAGTTCAATATCTTTAGTATGCATAACACAACATATATCATAAACATCTAAAGAATAGTCTCACAACATTTACCATACATGCATGAAAGAGTGTTGGCTCCAACAATTTCTTATTATTAATCAAAGATCCGAGTAGACTATTACATTGATGAAACACTAGCTCCAATAGTGGAACATGAAGCTACAACTTGCTTCTCTAAAAGAATGATCTTATCCCTTATGCATAGCTAAAGAAGGCAAGGCCAAGTCTCTAAAATTCCATGCCCTTTTCTTGAGTTATAAGAGCTTATTTATAACAAATATTAATGACCTTTGAGCTTCCTCATGACTATTTGACTTCCACAACCTATGGACTTCTATGTGACTCTTCACATTCCACATGTGTCTCTTGGACTTCTTTTACATTGGACTTATTATTCATAAAAGAAAAATTACATCAAAATGGTTCCTATGTAGGACAAAAATATAATAAGACAAAATCTTCCTCATGTAGGAGAAAGAGACAAATAAGTAGCTTTAACACGGAGTTCATTTGTGATGTAGGAATGCCATGATCTGAACTATGTTACGATAAATTTAACTCTAATTGGAAGCTCTACAACATATCACATCATCACCTCCAAAGAATTTGATAATAAGGATTTGGATCTTGATTGTATACTATTCCACAACCAGGATAATTTCATGTGAACTTTAGCTAGCCTAATTGCATATGGTAGAATAATGTTCTTAGTGATCTCCAAGCTTTCTTGATCGATTTCTTTCTTGATTTTCTCAATAAAAACTTTTATCTCCTGCTTGATGACATCCCTCCCTCCTATTTTTCTATGTGAACCCACAAAAGGCATTTTATGTTTCTATGCCAAGGACTCTAGACCACTATGTAGTCAAACATAGGCAATTATAGTGTTGGTCTCTTGTTTAGTAAGGTGGGTTTAGTTCTGAGTATGAAGTCTCAAATGTTTTTTGTCCACTTCAGCAACCAAACATTCTTTCTTATACAAATACTCAGTAACATTAGGATACTTGACACCCCGATCCTCCATAAAATATGGAGCTCTTCTTGTAACCTGCAGAACCGTTAGGATCGCTTGAGATTTCTTCTAAATTTGGACCAGGGGTTCCATCACCTCATGCAAGAGAATCATCTCATTTATTATATACTTCATTGTATCCTCCATTGGCTCCAGTTCTTCATATTTTGGTAATCATATCTCCATCGTGCTGATACTAGTAGAATACAACCAATGATTCTTTGTGGCAAGATGATCAACCTATTTGTTTGCAGTAGCTATTTCTTTCCACAATCAAGGATTCTCACTCATAAGATGCTTTGTATTATCTTGTATTGTTGTCCCAAAATCCACATTCGTTACCATGAATTCTCAAGGATTTCTATTGGTATTGGATGTTATTACATTTTCTATGGATATGGAGACTGTATGAACGAGATCATTTGGAAAGTACCTTCATCTTTCTTATATAATCCTCTTCTTCAATTGGTTGAAGGTAAAACTTGATACATCCATAACCCCATCATTAAGTGGAGGGGAAATTCCCATTTCAAGGAATGGGAGATGACCATCAATGACAAGAGGTTTTTGCTAAGTATTGCGTTCATCTGCAATTGGTTCAATGGCATCCTCCTCCTCTAACTTTTTTTCCATTTCACGGGTCACCTGTTCTTGATTTGTTATCTATGTGGCTTCATCCTCATATATGTTCTTCATTTCTTCTTCCTGCAACCACTTCTTTTGTTCTTCTTCTTCTGCTCTTCTCCTTTACTCCTCTACTTTTTGCTTTAGCAAGTCACATTACTTCTTTTCTTCTTCTTATTTTTGCAAGCGCTCCTCCTTTTTTTGTTGTTGTTGATTTACCTCAATTGCACCTTTTCACATTGGATCAAATATGAACTTTCTACTACTCTCTACCACTGGATCATGTTTTAGCCTCTTCCTAGGTGCTACATTTTCCAATTAGGTAATTACTTCCTATTGAATCTCCTCCATCTGGACATCTGGTACTTGTGAAACCTAGGAGGGATATGCCTCGTAGCTTGGTTGATTCTTCCTTAGTGCATTGTACCAATTATTAATCTTTTCATCATCTTTAATAGTCATTGGTAGATATGGACAGGTATATTGTATCTTAATACAATGTTTCCTACAAACAATTCTAGAATCATACCTATGAAAACTCATTGTTCAGAAATGAAGATGTCTGAGTTCTTAAATTTCACCCTCATCCACCTTAAGACTCTTTATCTCATAAAGTCCAACTCGTAAGGGAAAATAGGGTCAAGGGGACTTCTTCTTCCTATGGAGCTATGCAGATAACCCGTTGTTTAATTGATAGCCTACGTAATGCAATACCACCTTATTGGTCACATACCTCAACATAAGATGAGGGGAAGTCTGACACACAAAACAATTGATGGATGATGCCCTGCAGTGAAGAAAACTAATTAACAATCTCATAGAGTGCCTCCTTCACCTGATATGTCATGTAAGGAGGTTCAATCTCAAATATCATCTTATATACATCTGCAAATAAATGCTCAACCAATTGTGTATATACTCCTTAAAAGTTGGCTTCTAATAACAATTTTCAATGAAAGTATATGGGTAACTTCTCCTAGGAGGTCCAGTTCCATTTCATGCCTGTAAACTCATAACGGGCACAAATACCATCTAGAAAATACGCAAACATGTAGAACGTTGGTGTTTGTTTGGATTCTAATGTTGTCTTGGTATATTGTATGTGAAGTTACAATTCGTAGGAGAGGTTATCAACCCAGTTGAAAACTTTACTTCTTGAGACAGCCAGGTTGAGAAGATAAACCATACTCTCCTCAAAGTGTCCTACATTCCTTCATCCATGTATTTTGTAGTACATCACGATGTGATACTGGTAAACATTTCTAAAATATTTGGTATGGTAAACTACACATTTTCTCTGGCAGAATTTTATAGGCTCTTAGCCCTAGGATTTGATAACTTCCTTGTTATTGATATTTTCCCAAGTTGCATAAAACTGTGTTCACATACTGCTTGGGGGTTACCATATTGTAATAAGAATTTATGTCACATGGATAGTAAGTGGCAATATCATTCCTTCTTTCACTACTAAGGACCAAATTCTTTTTATCCATGTGTAACAAGATCCATTCAATAGCTTTTGCACAAGCGAATCTTCATGCCACTCTATGTAATCTAGACCTCTTGATATTTATCTACACTTCCTAGTCTTCCAAGTCTTCTAGGAATTGATTTTGTATGAAATCATATTTTATTTCCTTCCATGATAACTTCAAGGATTTAACGCTATGTCTTTGAAAGAATAAGGACAGTTGGCTTAGTAATTTCCACTGCCTCCTTGGTGCTAGCTTATGAAATTTCCTTTGAAATGGCTTGTCGAGTGGTAGGAGGCATTAGCTTGGTAGATGATGAGAGAGTCATGTATCATGTATCTTTAGCACCTGCAAGTGGAAAATCACTCATGGAAAACAACAATTAGTTTCAAGAAACCGCCTAGCTATCACGTGTAAACTATTCAGAAGATAGTGATTAAGGGTATAAATGGGTAAGATGGGAGCACAACCATATCAAAGAATACAAAGAATAGGGTGCATGTCGGGGTCACAGTGGAGAGAACGAGAGAGAGAGAGAGAGAGAGAGAGAGAGAGAGAGAGAGAGAGAGAGAGAGAGAGAGAGAGAAGACAAATAATAGGGTGCATGTCGGGGTCACAGTAGACAGAAAAGGCTTGACTGAGGCTTTTGAATGCACTATGCCCTCATGGAGAGAGAGAGAGAGAGAGAGAGAGAGAGAGAGAGAGAGAGAGAAGATAAAGAATAGGGTGCATGTCGGGGTCACAGTGGATGGAAAAGGCTTGACTGAGGCTTTTGAATGCACTATGCCCTCATGGGGGGGGGGGGGAGAGAGGGAGAGAGAGAGAGAGAGAGAATAGGGTGCATGCCAGGGTCACAGTGGACGAAAAAGGCTTGACTGAGGCTTTTGAATGCACTATTCCTTGAGAGAGAGAGAGAGAGAGAGAGAGAGAGAGAGTGAGTCACAGTGGACAGAAAAGGCTTGATTGAGGCTTTTGAATGCATTATGCCCTCATGGAGAGAGAAAGAGAGAGAGAGAGAGAGAGATACTACTTCGGTGTAGGGCACAAGCACAATGAACAAGGAGGGGCACATTGTTACTTTGAAATGCATAGTATGCCAAGGAGGGACAGTGAGGGTGCATGGTGTAGTTACAGTGGACAAGGATCCCTGACTGTTGCTTGAAAGTGCATTGTGCACTCTTGGAAGAGAGCCTTTCTTGTTGGGTGCAGTTTGTGAACATAGAGGGTGCCTAATTTCCAGGATTGTGCTCTGGAAAAAATAAATCTCAAAATGTTAACTAAAGATCATAAACAAGTCTAGAACTCAGAAAAAATGAAATATAAGGGTTGCAAGTGTTTATAAGTTCTACCTTAATATTGACTGGAAGGTGAAAGGTCATGGAATGTCAAGAGTCAATAGAAACACCACTTGTGACAGGAAGATGACACTTGTAAGAGGAAGAATGGATGAAAACAACACTTCATATGCGAAAATAGATATAAACGTTACTAATGAAATAAAAGTTCCACTAAAAATGAAAAAAGTAAACCAAAACGTTGAAAATCTTACCGAGAATCCACACACTTGTGACCAAGATTGAAGAAAACGCTCCTTGTGGTCAGAAAATGCACTTAGCCGAGAGTGAACAATGATTGTGAGAATGAATCATTAACTATGAAACTTATAAGATAATTCACATGCAAAGAATGTTAATGCATGATTTCCAGTTGTTGATTGATGAGTGAGTTAGTTACATTAAGTGGAAGGGCCCATATTTTCTAGGAGTGAGCTTAGCATATAAAGAAAGAAAGGTGCATGCATGATAAAGAAGAGGGTGAACATTATGAAGACAAGGAGTGTCTTGCATCTGAGGGCAAGGAACGCACAATCTCCATTAACAAGGAGTGTGCTCTCCTTGTAGACAAGAAGTGTGCTTGACTAAGAGAACGAATTTTTCTCCACTAACAAATTGAAGTGCGCTCAGGCTTAAGAGAGCACAGTTTCCTTCAACACTACCTGTGTGGTCATTAAGTTTAGAAAGTGTGCTTTCTTTAGGAGAAAATTTGCGCTTTCTTTCTTGTGTGTGATATTCATGTCAAGTGTAGAAAGCTAACACTAAGTCAAAGAAAAGCTAGTGCTTTTCCTATCTTTCGAAAGATGACACAAGCGCTTTCAAAGATAAGAATATGACAATTAGAAAACTTAGATGTAGGAGGAAAAGTGACACCTAGGAATGTTGCAAGGATGGTTGAGACTTATGGAAACATGAACAAACAATAAGATGACACAAGATAGCTTGAAACGACAGTTCATTTAGGATCCAAAATTGACTAAGGAAAACATTTTGGAGGGTCGTTGTTGCAATGACAACACTTGGTGACACATTGGAAGAACTCCAACTTCTTTGTTTAGGTCTTCCCTTTATGCACACAGTCTTAGTCCTTCATAAAATATTGATTCACGCAGTGGACTGCCTCGACTTTCCCATTTAACCTGGTTATAGATATAGGTTCCTTTATTGCCTTTACTCGATCAAACACATTACAAAACTTGTAAAATAACAATTGTTTCAATATGGGAGAGGGTAATATAGTAACACAAGTTAAAGATAATAAAAGTCTTAGTTTTCATCGCTAGTTTTTCTCCACTGCTAGCAGGCCTGGATAGTATCCCTACGGAGTCACTATAGGAAGCACAAGTAGTGCTTCACTTCCAATGAGCCTGAAAATTACTCTGGCATAGTTACTTGCTTCACCTCTTTGTGCAAGAAGCCTTTCTATTCTTTCACCCTTTATCCTCTATTGTAAGCTCAAATGTGCTTAAGAACTTATTATTTTTTCTTGGGTGGAAGAGGGATCCTGATTTATTGAGAGAAGGAGAGGTTTCTCCTTCAGAGAAGGTTATATATACCTTTGTTATTGATTTCCTCACTATAAGTTTTCACCTTTCCTTTCTCTACTTGATTGGATTGACAAGAAAACACACTTCAATTAAAAAACCAAGTCTAGGAAAGAAGATTCCAAATAGACTCAGGAATCTTGGTTCTGCTTATGGATTTATGGTTTAATGGATCTTATTTTCAATCCAGACATCATCGAATTTGAAATATATATAGGCCCAAACAAATAAGGGAAGTAACAGGTTAACCAAGAGTTGCAAGTCACTACAATTTGCCTTTCCCAAATATTTAGCCACATCATCTTAAAGCTCAAAAAATAACTTCCATGCATAGTCTTATCGAAAAAAAAGACATTAACTAAAGAAAAACAAGAAAATCCATGTGGAATGGACATGAAAATAAAACAATGCAATGCAAGCTAACTAAATTCAACCTAACCTAAGCTAAGGCTAGAAGATCGAGAATAAGTAAAATGGAATTTCCACTGCAGCGATAGAAGTTGCTCTTGACCCTTAAGTCGAAATATATCATCAAATGAAAGTAATACAAATAGTTTGTAGTAATAAATATAGACAAGAAAGACATATGCACACAAAGTCAAAGTTACGAAGTGTCAACAAAGTGGTGTAAGGTAAATGACCACTCTATCACATGATGGTGAGAGGATGAAAACAAGAGACACCAAAAAACACCTCTTTGACTCATATCCATACAATATTTTATTAAATGCATGAAGGTACTTGTTATGGGCCATCAAAATCATTAGGTGTGACCGTTCTAACCAATTTGCAACAAGGTCGTAAAAACAACTAGCTTGAAAATTTTGCAAAGACAAATTCACTATGAACACATCTGCATCGTGTAAAGGGTCAAGATCAAAATGTGAATCACATAGATATTGGAAATTATCAGTATTGATGTTTGGATCAAGATTGATGATGGATAAATAAGTAAGGGTGTCAAATTGAAATATTTGACAATCATTCAGCACACCCTACGTTTCCAAGCTCAAGATCAAAGATTCAAATCAAGTAGGGTATGTCAGTTAGAGTTGATGCATCTGATCATAGATTTTATCTTGAGGGTTAAATAACTCATCATGAAGGTACCAAACATTTCTTAAGAATGAATCCACATCACATGAAAAAATGCTAAGAATGCATTTTTGCAAGAAAACCTTGATCTGACCAAATTCACAAGTTTCAACAGGGTAGAGAGGAACCAACATAAAGATCAGTGTAAATTGAAATGCCTTGACTTCTTGACAAGACTCAAAAATTTCAAAAGGTGACAACTAAAACTTTGAACACATGATCAGTCCTATATCCAAACATATTTCATCATTTGTATTAACAAAAGGGACTAAATCAGAGTTTCTCGAATCAAAACATTCATGGAATTGTTGGTTTCCGTTAGGAAAATCAACAAGGTTTAGATAGAAATCATTAATGACTAGCATATTATCTTCTTTAAAACCTTCATTCCCTTGTGTTAGACTAACTGATTCACTACCAATATTCTAACATAAGGTACAAGAAATGGGGGTAAATACACATGCAACAAATTTATGCAAATCTAAATCTTTTTGTGAAAACAAAGATTCATCCATAAAACTTGAACAAGCATCATCACGCAATTTGATAGAAATAGGATGATCAGGATAATTTTTTTTACAGGGGTTCAACATGATTAAAGGATTTAATATTAACAGGTTGATTAACAAGACTATGAGGTGAATGATTTACAAAGCAGGGAAAATCATTGCCTTGAGAAATAAAAGAGGAAAAGTAACTCCCCATAAATGGATTTATCAGCATTAGGGATAGTTTCTGGTTCAAATTCATGGTTTCAATTTTTATATTTCCCAATTTGAATAGGAAAAACACGAGGTACAAGAAAAGGAGGTGGAAAAGGAATAAAAGGAGTTGTAGATTCATGCAATGATGGTTGAGCTTCCTCTTGGAAAGTACCATCTAACAGATCTGATTGAAAATACTTCCTTGATATCAAAACCAAGAACCGAAACTTCTCATCCAACGATTCCCAATACACAAATTATTCACCAGGAAACTCATAAAAAATGTGAAGAAATTGATCGTCGAATTTTTATAAAGATTCATTCGATTTCATCCTAAGTTGATCAATTCTATCACAAACATCTTAGTAATCATACTTGTTAAAAAATTGATGAAGCACATTAACCAATTGTTTAAAATAATGGATAGAAGAAACAGGTAAAGAATAACACCATTGCTTGGCATGACCTTCCAATGTAAGGATAAACACTTGAGCAAGAATATCTTCATAATAAACACCACTTAAAAAATAGAATAACATAATCATGTATGGTTGTTGGACCCTTTTCATCAAAATTTAAATGTGACAAGTTATGTAAAAATTCCATGGGGATTGAAAATTCTAAAGCCTTTGAAAAGCACTTCAGGATTATGATTTGGGATGAAGCCATTTAAGATAAGAGATTCAAATAGGCTTTATGGTCTCAGCTTGTCATTTGGCCCTCCTTCTGTTAATTTTTAATAGGGCTACATTGTTCTTTTCTTTGCTAATTTCATTTATTCATTAATAGCTTAAGTTCACCCCATATCATCATTACATTATTTAGATCTACACTGTTATTCATCAGCGTATGCAATTATATAGAAAGAACAACATCATCATCATCAATGAAATAGAATATAAAGGAACAATATACTAAAAGCATGCACACACATAGAGACACCAGGATTGGTCCGAGACCAAGGCAAAATGCACTATGGGGAAAACCCATGAAAATCTTCTTCTTCTTAGATCGTCATCAAATGATTCATAAAAATAGAGTAAAATGATCCATAACTTTATGTATGCAAAAAAACAACTATGATATCCATGAAAGAGATCTAATCATGCTTGTAATCAAAACCTTGATTCTGAGGACAGTAGTGGGATGTCACTGACTATAATCAACTACTGGATACTATTTTCACTGTGTTGAACATTGTTGTCACTGATTGGAATCTTCGAAATACTGAAATCTCATTTTTGAGTCATGAACACAGGGAGAAGGAGTTGTGCGAGCATCTATAGCAGTCCTGGACTCTCTCTGAATTGTATGCCAGCGTCCATGGTCTTGGACGCTCTCTCTCTCTCTCTCTCTCTCTCTCTCTCTCACTATATCTACTCCAAACCTACATAAACTTTCTTCTAGTTACTATGTGTGCATTTGGGACAACCTGAACGCTCTCAACACCACTCTTTGTGAGCTTTTGGGGACCGATACCTCCAAATCCGCCTATGAAACCTTTGACGCTCCCAGAGGATTTTGTGCCAATGTCTAGGGATCTCTGGAAACTATCCTAACCACTATGTGCCAGTGTCCAGGGACTAAAATTCCCATTTCTTTGCCAGCGTCTAGGAATAAAAAAACCCTAGATTAGTGTGATCTTCACCCCTAATATTTCAGGCCCTTGCGTGATCTTTCCTCTGACACACCTATGCGAATCAAGACAATAAGAGAATAGAAGATGGCTTGATAGATTATTGCCAAATAATCTCTAGGTATCTTCTATTTATAGGCTTTCATGAGGGTCCACTTGGGGTTGAGGCCGACCTATCCAATTTAACATGTGCATAGGGCTGACCTAACCCAATTTGCATGAGTGAATAAATAAATTCAAAAACCAACTTTCGATTGTCCAAATAAGGTGATATTTAGGTCCATTTTGGTCCTCTCGAAAAGAGGAATCTAATGCAGTCATCATCTTAGTCATCTGAGTTGTACAAGGTGGAATTTGGCCGCAGTTGCAAAAATTAACACTTCCTCACAACTAGGGAGAATTCCACCTACCAATATATGTCCATCGATCAATATGTCATTCTTGTGTCTTCAAGTGTCATCACGTATCATCCTTGATCATCTCTATCATGTAGTCATCATGCCATGACCACCTCAAGTGTCTGATTATCACAAATAATCCATGTATATCTCGATCTATCCCTTTCTTATTCAGGCCTATCTCTTAATTATTCCTGCTTGTATGTTGAACATTCTTGAATCTATAAGAAGAAGAATTTGTTACTGGAGGGGAGCTTAAGCTACCACCCTCTATCCATCAGGCTCCTACTTGGAATGTCTTCCGGTGGGATACTATCCAGAATATCATAATAAATTTTCATCGAAGAGCATATCATCAAGGAGCACTTCTCAATTTGTAACCACATCGAGGAGCACATCTTGACCTGGAATCTCATAGGGGAGCTATACATCTACAACCCCATATCAAGTAATAGGATATCCAAACACACAAGGGAGCACATCTCGACCTTGGGATCTCATCAGGGAGCTCAATATTAACCTAGAATCATATAGGGTTATCTCAACCCATCCTATTGCCTATTAATCTTCCCATCGATGACCCTGAATAGTCATGTGGTAGAACACCTGCATCATAATTGACTTGGATTTTACACCCGAAGTACACTCTCAACTCATTGGCCAAACAAGGAGTGGTATTCCCAACAAGCCATACTTGTGGGTATGATTCCAAATGGGGTATACTCTGCAATGACCAAACAATGGAGCAACATTCTCTAACCCTATGAATATAGGGGAGTAGCCTCTTCAACCCTATGGGTAACAGATAAGGGTTATACCCTATTGTCCATAGTTCGCTCAACTGTAGGAGCCCTTCTACCTCAATTCCTCACCCTAGGAGCTCAGAAAGGGAGGAAGAGTTGCCTCAGTGTCCTCGATTAGCGTTGCTCTCATCAAACTCAAATCTATTATCAACATGTCTCAATAGCAGTTGTTTCTTGTTCATATAGGACATCAAATAAAATATCATGTTAGAGCATAAATAATCATATAAATCACAAAAGGATATCATAATCATCCTTCCTCTCAAGGAGGTGCCAACCACAAGGTTGGGCCTATTTCAAACAACTGCACTGTCTCAATATATGAGAGTATCTCAGTCCCAACTATAAATATGGACTTTCTTCCAATCAGATCACAATGTGTCCATGTCATATCCATATCATGCTCAAACAAATCTCTTAGGATCTTCTTCATCCTGCCTCATAGCTAGCGATGCTAGAAATGTCGTACTCATCCTCAATCATACTATGGACCTCTCATCCAAGATATCATGGAAGATCTCATACTAAAGCAACATCAAAATGTGCTTAAAATCCATGCTATCATATATTATAGGAGAAATATCTCAGCCTCAAAAATAGAATATCTCATGCAAATATTTCAATGGATGTGTTGTGGAAACTCTATGTGAATGAAGCGGCTTACTCATAAATTTATTCAGGTTATATGCACATCATACATATACAGATGGATGTTCAAAATAGAACATCAATGCTTCAATCAATAGTCGGGTGTCATGTCAAGTTCAACAACATCTTTGAACTTCAAATCAGAGTATCTAAGGATTTTCATTTTCATTATTCAAAAAAAAATTCCAATAGATTTGCAATATAGAATTTCTTTTCAGAAATTGATTCATCATGCCATGATACATTATTTCTAGCTTCAGAATCCATCTCCCTATGATTTAGATCATTAGAGGCCCCTCACCTATCAAGAGTATACCATGAGGATGTAAAACCAAAACCATAATCAAAATCAAAGTCATACCTTGGAAATCATCATCCCGACTTCATCAGATAATTGTCAAATATAGACATATTTGGATTGGGGAGCTTGCTCCATGTAATTCTCTAAGCATAATCCCTTGTTAAGTGATCATAATCAGCCTTACATACATCAATGTTGTACCATCACATCACATAGTTATCTTATCAAAGTTTAGAATTCAGATCACAACCATTATCAAAGTCACCAACATCATAGTATCGATTCTTTCAACCAGGAGAAAGGGAGAGCTCATATCAAGTCATGACTTCAATTATTATTATGCCAGTAAGTTGTCATCAGTCATTCATTATCAACCTAAACTTGATCAATTCATTCTCATAATTGTAATATAAGTCATTTTTGTTACTAGGTGAAAATGCATACACCAAGGATGAGTAATGCAAGTTCCATTTACATGTTGAATCACAACTATCATTACCTCAACCATTGTGCTAGGAATGAGGAGGCCAATACAAAATCAATTCTCTGAATAGTCACATAATTCAATATACCCACATAGCATAGACATCAAGGAAAATTAACAATCATCAAATCAGATCATTAGTCATTAGGTCAAGTACAAATTCATTATCATAGAGAGATAAAAACATATCTCAATCATCAGTTCAAAATATCAAGTTATTGTCAAGTATCATGAAATAACACTAAACACTTCTCATCTATATTAATTAGCCAAATCATGCCAAACTCTTGTAGCACAAACATAGTGACATATCTATATGTGTGTCCCAGTTACAAGTTTAGTCTACATGTTCGTGCTATGGAAAACATTCAAGCTTTTCCTGTTTCTAGATCTTGTTATCTACAACAAATCTATTGAACTAAAATATTCCAAGTGACCATTCGATTTCATGCACAATACTTCATTTTTTTATGATCAACAATTTAACCCAACAACTTCAGAAATCATATTACATTGGCAGAATATGTTAGAGACACATTGATTAAGAGTGCAAGCAGCTTCAAAAAGCTTTAGATGGTCAACAATAGTTAAACCCCTAGATGTTCCCTTCAATTTAGCATGGGAGCATCTTGAGTTGCATGGATGCTACCTAGGCCTTAGCATGTGTGCATATAGGGACAAGATCTCCCAGTTCTGTGATTTCATCCGCAACCAAAATCCTAATTTATGTATAATCTTTAGATCTGAGACTTTGTTGCAGATCAATAATGTCGTATAAACATAAATCATATTTCAACTGTACAAAATGCAAATAGTAGTTTGTGAAGAGATTCTCCCTCTCACTGGGGATCTACTTCATTCATCATCATTCATGTCATCAGCCTATCTCTACTAGAGTCATGCAAAAACAGTTCTGTTAGATCATAAACATATATATATCATGTCTGTCAGCATCATGACATCAATCAAAGGTTAGAATCAAGGCAATAGATAGATGCAACATCATATCTCAAAGATAATGAACACAATAGAACTTTCTATAAATTCACTCCATCAATTTAGTACATTTAGATTAACCATCTACCATCAAAGCATGACCACAGATGGTAAGAGATCTAGAATATCAATCTCATAGTTATACCTCTAACATTAAGGTTACCATTCTTATCATGATCAATGAGATGAAGTTAGGTCATTCAATAAAACTTTACCAAAACAATAAGAGTGTTAGTCTCTCTTTCCATATAATTTGATCATGCTTATAAAAAGAATTACTAGTAGTATCATGTATAAGATTCAATGGACTATCCTTTTATATGAAATCCATCATGAAAAGTATCAAGAGTATCATTTACTAGAGTCAAGGTGCTAGCCTTCCTTATGGGATCAATAAGTCCAACAGATGGATGTTAGCCAAACATCAAGTGTATCAATGTATCAACATTAGATAGCCTCATTGAATTCAAGAAGATGAAAATGTTCAATACCAGGTGCATCATTTCATCATAGGAAACATAGATCCAAGTCACTTTCATATGCATGTAAGAGCCATCAATGAAAGAGACATTCTCATCATACCTTAGGGCTTACCGATCCATCCAATGTTACAGCTGAAATAAAACATACCATGCATACCTTGTGGTATTCAAATACTTGTGCACCTTTTCATTAGACATAGGCCACTTGAAGCACATTCTCATCCTTTCATCAAGTACCTCTGTTAGTGTCGGTATCTTCATCCCTCCATCAGAGATCAAATTCTCTTGTTGCATTACATATTAGGGGTCTCACTCAGTCAGCTGCATTCCATTAGGAGCATGGATCATCTGACGGTAGTGGCTTGTTGTACATTTTCCCTCATGTCCTTTACCAGCTGGCCCATTTCTATTTTTCAAGATCATCTGCAGTCACCTTTTGTCTTTAAATTTGCAAAAGTCATTTCTAGGGTTTCAATTTTAGTAGGTCTAGGGTTTCATCAAAAAGGTCTTCAAAATGTCCAATAACGGTCAACAGGCACATGAGGAGGTTGAATAAAGTTCCAGTACCAATAAAATTCATAATCTCATGCTCAGAAATGTATTCTTCAAAATGTACAATAACGGTCAACAGGTGCATGAGGAGGTTGAATAAAGTTCCAGTACCAATAATATTCATAATCTCATGCTTAGAAATGTATTTTTCCTCAAAACCCTATTTGGAGGAAAAACAGAGTATTTTAGGTTTTTGTTGTATAAATTCATGTAATTTCATTTCTCTTATATGTAAATCACTTCAGTGGCAACCCTCGTCACCTTGCCAAGCTTCAGTAGCTCCATCCCCTGCAAGGCAAACAAAAAATCAAGTCATTCAGTTCATCAAAGGCACAAATAAAGTAAACTGCCCAAAAAACAGAGTTGAAAAAGTAAGTCATAGTGCAAACATTATAAAAGTGGGTTTTATGAAGGAAAAATCAAAAGCTCTTGTATATAAATCATTTTTACAATTCAAAAATCTCATTGGCACTCAAAGAAGAAAGATTTAGCAAAGTGAAGGTCATGTTGGAGAAAGGAAGTGAAAATGCAGCAAAGAGTTTAGGCTTTGGAGGCGTGGTGCATTGGATGAGAGGCGCGGCGCATACAAGTGGCACAACACATTGGGCCACCCTCCACAGTGTTAAATTTATACTAGCACGACGCATACAGGAGGTGCGGTGCGTTGGGTTTGTGGCGCGGTGCATAGAGTTGCCAAACCCAATTTCATCATAAACTTCC
Source organism: Pinus tabuliformis (assembly GCA_031772625.1). Taxonomy (NCBI): domain Eukaryota; kingdom Viridiplantae; phylum Streptophyta; class Pinopsida; order Pinales; family Pinaceae; genus Pinus; species Pinus tabuliformis. The sequence continues at coordinate 1,030,766,723 of CM062807.1, read as the reverse complement.
TCAAATTGCCAAAATTGCTCAAGTCTTCTAGTGTGCAAGTAAGTCAAGCCCTTTTCCTTGCTAGTCAAAGAGGTTTTCTTAAAAATTTATGGTGGTTGTGTGAAAAAAATAAAACCCTACTCCCTTGCAATTTCTCAAAAAACGATTGCCTAGGGTTTGCATTTGTCATTTTGCTGCCAAGTTCACTCCACCACTCCCTCACTTTTGATCCCTCCATTTGTTTCCCAATTTCATCCACTCATTCCCTAACTTCCATATTCCTAAAACAAAAAGTCATTCACCCCTATCCCCAATTCTTATTTTCCCAAATCCTAACTACAAAATCCCCAAACCCTAATTGCTGTCCCTAAGCTTACATATTATTCCCTAATCCCCTATTTCCCAAAAAACTTGTCATAATATTCCCAAAACCCCTCATACCCTCTCCCTTCACAGTCCCTCATACATTCTTACCCTTGGTGGCAGAAAACTAAAATCACCATAAATCTCTTCATACTCATCAAGAAAACTCACACATTAGCAAGCATGGAATCTGATCCTTCATATGACCGAGATGAAGAGACACACAGTGACTCTCCTACAGAAATGCATGCACCAAGGAGACCTCACAAGGGTGGCAAACATATACGAGAGGAGCCTACTTCACTTGCCAAGCTACAGGCCTGCCCTCTTGCTATCACATGCTTCCAACACCAATCCTGTTATCAGTTCTGTGAGATGGTTGCTAGAGTCCAGTATCATCATGAGTTAGCCCGGTTGTTTGTGCTTCATCTACATAATGGCCAAGCCACTCTAGCTGGTGTGACATTCACTTTGACACCGGAGTCTATTTCTCTAGCAACCGACATTCCTAATGTCGGAGAGCAGTGGAATAAAAGGCAACAGATTGACAGGGAACATTATGAACCATACATCAAGCCTGGTTATTTGAGACAACTCAGCAGAGTTTTTCCCTTTCAGTACCTGAAAGACTCATATGCTCCCTTGATGAAACTCATAATGAAGTATTTCAGTTGTGAGGGCCGGTTTTCTCGCCTATATGCTTATCATATCAGATTGTTGATGCACTTTACCAGGGTGAGAATGATGAATCTCCCCTACTTCATGTGTCGAAATATTGAGAAGATGACCACCCTAGTACAACAGAAGACTCCTCAGCAACAGTTTAACAATATATACCATTTTGCACTCATCAAAATTGTGGTCATGCATCAGCTTGGTTTGCAGGGAATCTCATGGGAGGATTTAATTTCTCATGAGTTCTTCACAGCTCCTCAGGTACCTCTAGAGACTTTTCATGAGACAGGTGGACCTTCTCATCAGCAGGAGGGTCATGAGACATAGACCGCTAGTGTGCCGGTGTTTGTCACCTATCAAAAGGGCACTAGACGGTTGTTTGCAGCAGCAAAGAGAGTATTATTTCCACCCGGGGTGGAAGGGGTCTCACTTCCTTCTTCAGCACAGTAGGTTCAGTATAAGGGCAAGAGGCCATTACATGATGAGGGGCCTTCAAGTGAGCAGGAGACCGATTTCATTCTCATTCAGGACGATGACACTGATTTGGGCCCATAAAGCTCAAAGCTCAAGGAGGTCATCCAAGAGAAACAGGCGGACATCAATGCTTTGTCCCTCAACTTAGAAAGAGCTAAGTGGATAATAAAGTACCTGGATCAAAGAAACAAGCAGCTAGAGGATCAGTAAACGATTATGGAGCTTAAAAACATACGAGAAAACCGGCAAGCTACCAAAAGGAGGAAGGTGAAGCTCACATCACTTGAGCAAGAAATCAATGCTGATCGTGAGTCTTGATTGAGAAAGCTAATATCCACATGGAAAAGTTGTTAGAGAAGGCCAACAGGGTGAAAACAATGTTGAGGCATATGGCCTATCATTACATGGCGAGAAATAAAAGTTACAAGGCAAGAATCAGAAGCTTGAAAGCAAAGTTGAAAAGGGCATTGAGGAGGCGAAAGGAGCAAGATAGACTTCAAATATTGGTTGAGGCTTCCTTGGCCCAACACAGCACTTGATGGAGAATACTCAGCCCAAATTTCAAAAAATGTGGGACACTTTTTGCATTTTTGAAATTTTTGGGCTAAAACACAGAATTTTCTGCCCAATGCGTCGTGCCACCTGGCGCTCGCTTTTGATGGAGACCTCCAAATGAGAAAAACTCAGCGTATTTGGATTTTTCTTGGAAACATATGCATGCCTACCAATGGCCAAGAAATTTTGATAGGTTTTGAGCCCCCGAAAAGGTCAAAAACACCCAAAAAATGACCTTACTGCCCCTATTTTGACACATAGAAAGAAGTGTTGGGAGAACTTAGTTTTGGAGGGGAAAATGGAGGCCAAATTCAAACATTCCACTTGTTCTAGAAAGTAGAAAGGTAGACCTTTCCAAAAAGCACACTTGGAGTAAATTTGGACACTAGGAAGGCCTCCAAAAGTGGCTGCAAACAGGCACTACACATAGAGAAATCAGCGCGGCGCATCGGGGACATTTTGCTCAGTTTGACCAACTATACTCTGTTTTTTGCCTAGTTCCTTGACAGTTTGACTTTTCTCTTTCTTAATGTCAAAATTATGATGTAATTTAATGTAAATTGATGGATATTGATGTAATTTTGTCAAATTTTCACTCATGGAGGTAGATTCATCTATCAAAAAGTAGTTTGCAACTGAATGAATCAGTTCCCTAGTTTCTAGAGGCAAGCTGTTCCACTGCCTAATTTTTAGTTCTCAGTTTAGAATTAGTTGGAACAGCTCCTAAAATCATGAGCTTGACCCCTAGAGGCTAGTATGAGTTGTTTTTTGCCTATATCTTGTGATTTTTCAGTCATTAGCATGGTTGGACTTTTGAGAAAGCTTGGAGCTTCATTGTATACATTTTCTCAGCAGTTTTGGCTAAGGAATAGACTAGGGTTTGCAGCACTCTATGGGATTCATGTGGCATGTTGCTTTGATATTGTGTTTCCTTCTATAAATGTAAGTTTATATGTGTTTTATGTATGCCATTATCTCTCTTGCTTTCTTCTTAACTAAAACAAACAAGGATAAAGGTAGAATCCATTGAAATTGCAGTGCTCTACCTAGGGTTTTCTTAGTTATTGATGTTTTCAGCTGTTTGAAGAGGATCCCTGAGGTTTTCTTGCCCTCTTCAACTCCTCACCTGTCTAAATCTCTCCATTTCATTCAATTTGAAGTATCAAATCACTTGCCTACCTTGCCCCATTGAGACCTCTGCAAAACTGAGCCTCATTCCCAAGACCCAAAATTTGCCTTTCCATTTGAGCCAACAAAACATCCTTAAATTCAATCAAACTCTTTTGTACACATACCTAGCCTAAGATCAGTATTCATATCAATAATCTCATGCCCTCATTGATCATATTTTGCTGAGATTGACAAGGAGAGAGCCCTCTCCTGACCTGGTAGGGCTAGCTACCAGGTTAAGCGTGGTTTGATGTTACCCTAGATCCTACCTTTCTCAGCCTGAGGTAGATTTAGGCCCTAAAAACCTCTTTACCTCTTTCCAAATCTGGCTTTTCTTTCTTGCATCTCAAAATTATCCTCAAGAAGGATCTACCCATCACATTTCATCAAGGAGGTTAGAAACATCCATATACTCAAATTCATATGCAGGAAGTATAAGCAATAAACATAATCATCAAACCCATAGGTCTAAATAAAATTAAGGGGCATCATAAGTCAAGAAATACGTATCTTCAATGAGAGGTGATCCTCTCCCTCTTGGACCAATCTTCAAGAGCTCTCAATATCCATGGTACATATACCAATGTTTCCTTAAATTATCCAACTAGGTATGCTAGGGATTATCCCATCTAGGGCTTCATCAAATCTTTGTCAATTGCTTGAGAATCTTCACATTGACCATCTAGGTCCCATATCTCATCTTGTTTACATAAAACATGGTTTTATCTCTAACCATAACCTCATAGAATCCATCAAACCCTAATAATGAAGTTGCTTATGATTTTCTTCAAACCCTAGAATTATTTTATGTCTCCACATTCCTCTTCTTTCTTCCTTCAAAGGTGTCATCATCAGGGTGATCTCGATGGATTTTCTTTAGCCTAGCTTCAATACCATGTTAATTTTTCATAGGGCTACATTGTTCTTTGCTTTGATAATTGAATTTCTTCATTAATACATTAAGTTCACCCCATATCACCATTACATTATTCAGATGTTCACCATTATTCATCAGCATATGCAATTATATAGAAAGAAAAACACTATCATCATCAATGTAGCGGAACATAAAGGAACAATAGAAGAAAAGCATGCACACACATAGAGACACCAAGATTGGTCCAAGACCAGGGAAAAAACCACTATGGGGAAACCCTTGCAAAACTTCTTCTTCATAGATCATCATCAAATGATTTAGAAAAAGACAGTAAAATGATCCATAACTTTATCTATGCAACAAAACAACTATGATATCCATGAAACAGATCTAATCATGCTTGTAATCAAAACTATGATTTTGAGGATTGTAGTGTGATGTCACTAACTGTAGTCAACTGTAGGATACTATTGTCACTATGTTCAACATTGTTGTCATTGAGATAAATCTTTGGAATACTAAAATTTCATCTTTGAGTCCCAGACGCTGGGAGGAGGAGATGTATGAGTGTCTATAGCAGTCTTGGATGCTCCCTGCGAATGGTATGTCAGCATCTATGGTAGCCCAGATGCTCCTTAGACCATTATGTGCATGCTTCTGGGGACCAACTCACCAGATCTTCTCTAAACCCCCAAACTCTCTCTTCTATTTACTGTGCGTGCATCCAGGACAACCTAGATGCTCTCAGGACCACTCTGTATGAGCGTTTGGGGATCGACACCTCTAGATCTACCTCTGAAACCTTGGACACTCCCATAGGCTTCTGTACCGGCATCTAGGGCTCTCTAGATGATGTCTGGAGAAGAGAAGATGGCTTGAACAATTGTGTCAAATGAGCTTGAGTTCTCTTCTATTTATATGCTTTCATGATGGCCCACTTGGGGTTGAGGCTGACCTATCCAATTTAGCATGTTCTTAGGGCTGACCTAACCCAATATACATAAGTGAATGAATAAATTCAAAAACCAACTTTTGTATGTCCAAATAAGGTGATCTTTAGGTCAATTTTGGTCCTCTCAAAAATAGGAATATAATTGAATCATCATATTGGTCATGTGAGTCGCTCGAGGTGGAATTTGACCATAGTTGCTAAAATTAACACCTTTTAGCATTAGGATGTTAACGGTGCTAGAAGCCACCAACATCTAGGGGATCTCCCCAATGTGAAGTCCCAATAGGACTTCACACCATTTGGTCTAGGAGCCCCATCCGTATATAAGTTTCGACCATCATTGGGAGTGATTTTAAAATAATTCCTTGGCTACAAAACATACACAAGAGATCATGCACATACCTTTGGGGTCGTAATTATGTAAGCTTTGTAAGGCATTAAGTGTAAGGTGTAAAGGAGCTTCCACGTGAGAGGTATAATGGATTGGCCTCTAATAGAAAAGTATTAGTACTATCCTAAGAGAGACACATGAGATAAATTCAAAAATAGTCATTAATTAACCAACAAATTAGTTCAGAAGATAGCAATGATCATATAAACACATAACAAGACCCATTCAACAATATGTATAGCTTAAGCAATGAAATAATTCATTAACTTTAGTATGCATGGCACAACATATAACACAAACATCTAAAGAATATTCTTACAACATATACGATACATGCATGAAACACTGTTGGCTCCAGGAGATTTTGATAATTAATCAAAGATCCAAGTACACTAGTACATTGATGAAACACTAGCTGCAATAGTGGAACATGAAGCTACAACTTGCTTTTCCAAAAGAATGATCTTCTCCCTTATGCACAACTAGAGAAGCCAAGGCTGAGTCTCTAAAATTCCAAGCCACTTTTTTGAGTGGTGGGGGCTTATTTATAGCAAATGCTAATTACCTTTGAGATTCCTCATGACTCTTTTACTTCTACAACTTGTACACTTCTATGCCACACTTAACATTCCACATGTGTCTCTTTGTTTTATTTTACATTGGACATATTATTCATAAAATACAAATTACATCAAAATGGTTCCTATATAGGACAAAACTATAATAAGACAAAATCTTCCTCATGTAGCAGAAAGAGACAAATCAGTAGCTTGAACATGGAGTTCATTTGTGATGTAGGATTTCCATGCTTTGAATTCTATTGCAATAACTTTAACTTTGATTGGAAGCTCTACAACATATTGCATATTCACCTCCAAAGCATCTCATAAAATGGATTTGGAGCTTGATTGTATGTTATTCCACAACCAGGATAATTTCATGTCAACTTTAGTTGGCCCAATTGCGTAATGTAGAATAACATTTTTGGTGATCTCTAGGCCTTCTTGATATGTTGTTTGGTTGATTTGCTCAATAAAATCTTTTATCTCCTGCATGATGACTGTTTGGTTGTAGGAACATAATGAAAAATCAAGCTCGTAGTCTTGGTTTTGGGATCCAAGGGAAAATCTCTGTGTATATGTGTTTTATGTGTTATGGTCTCACATTGTTTATTTTCTATGTTTTAGAATTCATATGTAGGTAATTTCTGTACGGGGTTAAAACCTACATTTGGTATGAGAGTTGTTTTGGCTTCAAGGGGATGCCTTTTTTTCTGAGGGGTTTCACTCGGGCTTGTGGTAGACCCTGTTCAGTGGGAGATTTGCAGGATCGATTCTAGTGGTGAAAGAAGATGGTGAGCAATGGAAAGATAGAGATCAAGAAATTTAATGGTCAGTGTTTTGAGTTATGGAAACTCAAGATGGAGGATCTGTTGGTGGATAAAGATTAGTGGATCACGGTAGATCCAGGTACTAAACGAACAGGAGTGTCTGATGAAGAATGGAAGAAGTTGGATTGGAAGGCTTAGAGTACAATATGATTGTGTGTCTCAGATTTAGTATTGCTGAATGTATCAGGGGAAGTTACGACGAAGGTTTTGTGGGAGAAGTTATGGACTTTGTACCAATCTAAGTCTTTGTTAAATAAATTGTTCCTACGGAAAAAGATGTATAACCTGAGGATGAAAGATGGAGACTCAGTGAAAGAGCATCTGAATGCATTTAATACTGTGGTAAGTCAGTTATTATCTGTTGATATTAAAATTTCAGATGAAGATAAGTGCATCAGTTTGTTGTGTTCTCTACCAGATACGTGGGATAGTCTAGTTATTTCAATAAGTAGCAATGAAACTGCCTTGCAGTTTGATGAAATAGTCTCATCCTTACTGACGGAGAAGATGAGATGGAAAAATATGGAGAGCCAGAATGGTGATGCCTTGTCTATATAAGGACGGTCCCAGAAAAAAACAAAAATAAGTCATCGAGTGGGAGATCTAAATCTAGAGGGAGATCTAAATCTCCAGGAAAACCTGTAAAGGTGGTGTGTTGGAAATGTGGAAAGGAATGGCGCTACAAAAGGGACTGTAAATATAAAGCTCCTGACAAAGGAAAGGTATTTGATGATGCTCCTTTTACAGAGGTGAAAACCACCTCAGATGAAGGTGGGGATGCGTACTTGGCTTCTTCAAGTACACATGTAGATCATGAGGCATGGTTGATTGACTTAGGTGCATCCTTTCACTTCACTCCCCATAGAGAGTGGTTCTACGAGAATGAGAAATATGATGGTGTTGATGTCTTCTTGGGGGATGATAGGAAGGCTAGAATTTTTTTTCGCGGAAAAGTAAATTTGAAGTTGCAAGGTGGAAGGGTTAGAAAACTTCCGGGTGTTCTGCATATTCCTGCATTGGCCAGAAATCTGATTTCTATAAGCAAGCTGGATGATGCAGGCGTAAAAATAGTGTTCGAGAAGGATACGTACAATATGGTTCATGGAGCACTGGTATTGATGTGGGGAGTTCACATTGGAACTCTGTACAATATGCGAGGTAGCATTGTTATTGATGGGTGCAAGAGTTCTGTGGTTCCTGAAAGTGGAGCAGAAAATCTATTGGTCTCTGGAGAAAATACCATGTTGTTGCATCAAAGGCTTCGACGTATTGGAGAGAAGGGCCTTTGAATATTTCATGGTAAAGGTATGGTAGAAGGTATGAGTAATAGCTCTTTGGATTTTGATTTCTGTAAAAATTGTGTATGTGGGAAGTAGAATCGGGTGAGTTTCCCCTCTAGTGGTAAGAGGGTGAAACGGATATTAGAGCTTGTGCACAGTGATGTGTTTGGATCTGTGAAGGTTCCATCACTGGGTAAGTCTATGTACTATGTATCATTCATAGATGAATTCTCAAGGAATACATGGATATATTTCCTTAAGAAGAAATCTGAAGTCTTTGACAGGTTTAAAGAATTTAAGGCTCTAGTGGAAAACTAGACAGAGAAGAAGATAAAGGTGTTGAGGATAGATAACAGTGGAGAGTTTTGCAGTAAGAAACTTGAAGAATTATATAAGAAGTGTGGTATAGCACGACAGAAGACTACTCCATATACACATGAGAAAAATGGAGTTGAAGAAAGAATGAATAAGACATTGATGGAAAGGGCAAGAAGCATGCTCAGTGGTGCCAGGTTAGGACAAGAATTCTGGGCAAAGGCGGTGGAGACAACATGTTACCTGGTCAATAGATCACCTTCATCAGCATTGGAGGATAAGACTCCACAAGAGGTATGGACTGGTAAGTAACCCTCTCTTTCACATCTGAGGGTATTTGGATGTGATGCATATGTACATGTTCCAAAGGAGAAAAGAACAAAATTGGATAGTAAATATGAAAAGTGCATCTATATTGGGTATAAGGATGGTTTAAAGGGTTATAAGATTTGGAACCTAGTAGCAAGGAAGGTTGTGTACAGCTGAGATGTGGTGTTCAGAGAGGTTAAAGATGTTATTAAACATGAAGTCCAACCAAAAGAACCTGAGAAGATAGTGTTTGAGCTAAAGGAGGAAGAATCAGACTCTACAACAGAAGAGGAATCAGAAGATGAAGAGAGACAAACTCCAGGTGTGAGAAGATTAGTTCGCGAAAGAAGGCATCCAGAAAGGTATAGTCCATATGCTTTCTGTTCAATTTTTTCTTTATCTATTACTGATGATGATCCCAGAACTCTGAAGGAAGCAATAGATTTAGAGGATGGAAAACTCTGGAAAGAAGCCATGGTTTATGAAATGGCATCTTTGCACAAAAATGAGGCATGGGATCCGGTGGAATTTCCGGCTGGAAGGAAACCCATTGGTAGAAAATGGGTGTTCAAGAAGAAGACAAATGCAAAAGGAAAGGTGGAGAAATACAAAGCTTAGTTGGTAGAAAAAAGGTTATTCCCAGGTGCTAAGAATTGATTTTGGTGATATTTTTTCTCTTGTTGCCAAGGTAGCTTCTATCAGATTACTTTTATCTATTGTTGCTACTTTTGATTTTGAGGTAGAACATATGGATGCAAAGACAACATTTCTTCATGGGGATCTGGAAGAGGAGATATACATGAAGCAACCTGAAGACTTTGTGGTTAAGGGTAAGAAAGAACTGGTATGCAAGTTAAAGAAGTCTCTGTATGGGTTAAAACAGTCACCAATGATGTGGTATCAGAAATTTGATACATTTATACGGGGACTTGGCTTCACCAGAAGAAATGCAGATCACTGTGTGTATTTCAAATTAATTGGTGACCGTGTTATTTATCTGGTCTTGTATGTGGATGATATGTTGCTAGTTGGAAATGACAAAGAAATTATCCAAGATTTGAAGACCCAATTGTCCTCCAAATTCGACATGAAAGATCTTGTTGCTGCAAACTATATTTTGGGCATGGAAATTAAAAGAGATTGGGAAAAGAGGAAGCTCTAGTTAAACTAGAGGAAGTATGTCGAGACAATACTGCAGAGGTTTAATATGCAGGATAGTAAACGGTGAAGGTTCCTATTCCTGTTGGTGTAAAGTTATCTGTTGATCAGTGTCCCAAGGCATAAGAAGAGGAAGAGGACATGTCCTATATTCCATATGCAAGTGCAGTCGATAGCCTGATGTATGCGATTGTCTGTACTAGACCAGACATTGCACATGTAGTGGGAATATTAAGCATGTTTATGTCAAAACCGAGAAAGGAGCATTAGACAGCAGTGAAGCAGGTTTTCAGGTATTTGCATGGCACTAGTGATTATGGTTTGTGCTACCAAGGAAGACTAGGATTGGACAGAGTTTTGGACATCTGTGGCTTTGTTGATGCAGACTGGGCTGGAGATTTGGATCAGAGAATATCTACAAGTGGGTATGTGTTTAACCTATTTGGAGGTGCAGTCAGCTGGATGAGTAAGAAACAATTTGTAGTGGCATTATCAACTATAGAGGCAGAATATGTGGGAGCCACTCATGCAAGCAAGGAAACAGTTTGGTTGCAGGATTGTGTTCAAATATGGGGTTAGTACAGGGAGCTATAAGGATAGACTGTGATAACCAAAGTCCAATTTTCTTAGCAAAGAACCGTGCTTATCATTCAAAGACAAAGCACATTGATGTTTAGTATCACTTTGTGAGGGATATGACAAAAGACAAAAAGGTGTTGCTAGTAAAGGTGGACAGTTTTAAGAATACTGCAGATGCATTGACAAAATCTGTGAGCTCTAAGAAGTCCTCTTGGTGTAGAGAAACAATGGGCATTTCAGGGCTAGATAAATGACTAAGCTCTCCTGTGGCCCCCTGTGGAAAGAGAAAAACAAGTGGGAGAATGTTGGGTTGTGTTATATTCTTTCCACGACTAGCCTACGTAGTTTACCGGGGGTTAGAGGGGGGGAAGATTCCCCCTTTCGTTGCACTGATTGCGCGGGGGGGGCAGTCCCCCCTGTCCAGGGGGTTTGAGGGGGGTGGGTAGCCCCCCTCTACAGGGTCCAAGGCAGCACCCTGGGGAAATTTGTTTTGGACCCTATATTAGGTTGGGCTGACCTACCTATGGTTTTGTGCATGGTTTTCGCACATGGTTTTGGACACGATGGTTTTTGGTCCATGGTTTTGGACGCGATGGTTTCGGTCCATGGTATTGGATGCTTCGACATGTATAAATATGTATTGTAACATTGAAAGTAACATAATGAAAAATCAAACTAGTAGTCCCGGTTTTGGGATCCAGGGGAAAATATCTGTGTATATGTGTTTTATGTGTTATGCTCTAGCATTTTTTATTTTCTATGTTTTAGAATTTGTATGCAGGTAATTTCTGTACAGGGTTAAAACCTACATTGACATCCTTGCCTCTTATTTCTCCAACTGAACCCACATAAGGCATTTTATGTTTCTATGCCAAGGACTCTAAACCACTATGCAGTCAAACATAAGTAGCTATGGTGTTGGTCGCTTGTTCACAAAGGTGGGTGTAGTTCTAAGTATGAAGTCTTAACTATGATCTGTCCACCTCAACAGCCAATTTTTCTTTCTTAACCAACTTCTTAGGAACATTAGGATACTTGACACCCCAATCCTGCATCAAATATTTATCTCTTCTTGTAACCTTCAGAAGCTTCAAGATCTCTTGAGATTTCTTCTGAATTTTCATTAAGGATGTCATCACCTCATGCAATAGAATCATCTCATTGTATAGTTTCTTCATGGTGTCTTCCATCGGCTTTGGTTCTTCATATATGGGTAACTGTAGCTCCATCTTGTTGATACTAGTAGAAGACAATTGTTGATTCTTTGTGGCAATATGATCAACATGTTTTTTTGCAGCAACTAGCTCTTTCCGCAATTAGGAATTCTCACTCATAAGATACTCTGTATTATCTTGTGTTATTGTCGGAAAATCCACATTTGCTACTATGACTACTCGGGGATTTCTCCTAGTATTGGATGTTATTACCTTTTATGTTAATGTGGAGATTGAATGAATAGGATCATTTGGAAATTACCTTCTCCTTTCTCGTACAATCATCTTCTTTAGTTGGTCGAAGGTAAAACTAGATACATCCATAACCCTATCATCGAGTGGAGGAACAATTCCCATTTCACTGAATGGGAGATGGTCACTGGTGAGAGGAGGTACTAGCTGAGTGTTGGGTTCATATGCAATTGGTTCAATGGAATCCTCCTCCTCTAACTCTTCATCCATTTCACAGGTCATTTGTTCTTCCTATGTTATCTGTGTGACTTCTTCATCATGTATGTTCTTCATTTCTTATTCCTGCAATTGATTCTCTTAGTATTCTTCTTTTGCACTTCTCATTTCCTCCTTTGCTTCCTTGTTTACCAAGTCATCCTTCTTCTTCTTTTCTTATTCTTATTTTTGGAAGCGCTCCTCCTTTTGTTTCTTTTGTTGCTATACCTCAATTTCAACCTTTGCACATGGATTATCTTTGAACTTTCTACTGCTCTCTTCCACTGGATCATGTTTTAGCCTCTTCCTGGGTGCTACAGTGTCCACTTGGGCAGTTGCTTCCTATTAAATATCCTTCATCTGGACATTTGGTACTTACAAAACCTAGGAGGGACTTGCCTCATCGTCTGTTTGATTCTTCCTCGATGCATTATACCAATTCTTGATCCACTTATCTTCTGAATAGTCATTGGTACATACAGCCAGGTATATTGTGTCTTAATACAATGTTTCCTACATACATTTTCAGAATCATATACGTGAAAATCATTGTTCCAAAATGAAGACACTTGAATTCTTCAATTTTTAGCCTCAGATGCATTAAGACTCTTTAGCTCATAAATTCTGAGTCGTAAGGGAAAAGAGGGCCAATGGGACTTATTCTTCCTATGGATCTATGCATACAAACCATTGTTTAACTAATAGGCTATCTCTTGCAAGACCACCTTTTTGGTCATATACCTCGGCATACGATGAGGTGAAGTATGACACCTAAAACATCTAAGATATGTGCCCTGCAGTGAACCAAACTAATAAAAAATCTTATTTATTTCCTCCTTCACCTGATCTGTCATGTAAGGAGGTTAAATATCAAAGATTGTCTTATAGACAACTGCAAGGATATGCTCAACCAATTATGTATAAACTCCTCGAAAGTTGGCTTCTAATAACAGTTTGCAATGAAAGTAGACAAGGAACTTCTCTTGAGGCGTCCAATTCCATTTCATCCTTGTAAACGCATAAAGAGCACAGATACCATCCAGCAGATAAGTGGACATGTAGAAATCTAGTGCTTGTTTGGATTGTAATGTTGTCTTGTCATATTGTATGTGAAGTTGTAATTCGTGGGAGAGGATTTTAGCCCAGTTGAAAACTTTACCTCTTGAGACAATTGGGTTGAGCAGATAAACCCAACTCTCCTTGAAATATTATGCATTATTTCATCCATGTAGTCTACAACACATCACCATGAGATACTGGTAAATATTTATCAAATATTTGGTCTGTTAAATTGCACTTGGTCTATGGATGAATTTTGTAGGCTCTTGGCACCAAGATTTGATACTTTACATGGTATTGAGATTTCCAAAGTTGCATAAAATTGTGTGTTCGCATATTGTATGGGGTTTACCATCTTGTAATAAGAATGTATGTCACGTAGATGGAAAGTGCCATCTCATTATCGCTTTCACTTCTAAGGACCAAATTCTTGCTATTTATGTGTAACAAGATCCATTTGATAGCTTCTACACAAGGAATCCTTGGGAATTTTCATGGCACTCTATGTATCATGAACGTCTTGATATTTATGTACACTTCCCTATCTTCCAAGTTTTCTAGGAATTTATTTTGCATGAAAGCATATTTTATGTCCTTCCATAAGACCTTCAACGATTTATTAATGAAGCACTATGTGTCTGAAAGAATAGGGATAGTTGGCTTAGTAATTTCCACTACCTCCTCAGTGCATGTTTTGAAATTTCCTTCGAAGTGGCATGTAGAGTGGTAGGAGCCATTGTATTGGTAGATGATGGGAGAGTGATGTATCCTCTATCTTCTACGCCTATAAGTGGAAAATCACTCATGGAGAACAAAAATTAGTTTCAAGAAATTCCCTATCTATCACATGCAAACTATTCAAAAGATAATGATTAAGGGAAGAATTGGGAAAACTGGAAGCACAATCCTAGCAAAAGTGACACGGGGGTGAGTTAATTAGCCACTGGAAGTGTGCACTATGCCAAGACAAGGAAGAGGGTGCATGTTAGGGTCACTGTGGGTAGGCAAGGCTTGACTAAGGCTTGGGAATGTGCTATGTGCTCATGGACAGAGAGAGAGAGAGAGTGAGAGAGAGACTGCTTGGGCGCAGGGCATAGTCATAGTGAAAAAGGAGGGGCACATTATTTCTTCAAAGTGCGTAGTGCACTAGGTGTTGTATCTATTTATTACACCAAGGAAGGCTATAATTTTTTTTATATAATTTCCAATTTTTCTCCTATCTAAGCCTCGAACATATACAAATTTATGTGGTGAAATGGTCATTATGCAATGTGTTGGTTAATTTTAATAATAATTTTATATTATTTAAATGATTTTAATTTGATAGAAATATAATGTTATATTTTTATAAATTTAATTATTTACAATATTAAATTATTATTAAAAATAAAAATAAAAATTGAAACCGACGCTTATCTCGAAATACGGAAACTGCATTTGTTACCATGTATTACTGGGGGTCAAAAGTCAAAATCCATAAGTCAAATTAATTAAAATATTATTTATGTCCATTCAAACCTTGTCCCCAACCTACATTTTACACATTAAAACATTGTTATATACATTACCTAGAGATGTGTGAAATATTAAATCAATGGATTGCGGGGGCCCTAGCTTATCTGACTTTTAACCTACATCCCCCACAAAGTTGTTTCACTCTTCCCTCTTTTTATAGTTGTATTCATCTCATGTGTTGTAGGACCACCCCACCTAAACCATTTACAATCTACTCCCCCCTGCAAGGCCGTTGTAAAATCACTTTTTACATTTATTCAAATTTATAAATGTGAGGTGGGAAACAAGACATGGATTTCAAAAGAAGACATGAATTTCAAACAATGAATGGTTTTACGGGATAAAATCATTTGAGGAAATATTTTGAGTTTTCATTTATGGAATTCATTGATACATGGAAATATGATTTTATAAATTTTTGGGAAATATTTTTATCAAAATATCTTATTCCCAAAAATTTAAGATTTATATTTTTGAAAATTAAAGAGTGACAAAAAATAAACGATTTCTAAATCATTTTCAAATTTCTCGACTATGATTAAGCACCTGAAGGATAATTAAGACAATTGAATTATCAAATAAATTTATCAAAAAATAGGGGATTAATCAATTCTATAAAAGGGGATCAATTAACCAAATTATTAACTAAGTTTTAGGGAGCAACCTCAACAACCTCCAGATTTTGAGGTAAAACATCAACATGCAAAAGATTAAGGGAGATTTGTGACAAAAAATGGGCAACAAGTTTCAAGAATAAATGCAATCAATTAGTAATGAGTAAGCCAATTTCCAAATTTGAGGGAACAAAATCAGCAGTAAGGCAATCATTTCCAACTTTATAGGGAATAATATTAAACAACTTCAGATTTCTTAGCAGAAGAATCAGAAACTAAAGGGTCACTCGCAGATTTAAAGGCATAAGATTTTCTGCCATTTCCATATTTTCTACAACATATTGTATTTTTAGTTAATTTGTTAGCATTTGTTTCCTATAGACTAGTGACATTTTGAGGGAGACGTTTTCTTATGTATTGTTTCATTTTCATTTTAAAAGGTTTAGATTTTGATGCCAAAACCCTGCCATTTTTGTAAAGACTTTTGTTACAGGAATTTTAATTGAAGTATTATGGATTTAGTTTCATGACATAAATTGTTTCTCATGTATGTATTTCCCTATTATTCCATAATCTATTTCTACATATGTTCAAGGTAACATAGGAGTTAGGTAAATGCTAGGTTTGAGTATCAACCTCTCTGACAGCCCGCTGCAAAGTTATAATCATTAAAGGGATTAATTAACTAAATAGTCTGTTTAAGCTAGTTCCTCTATATCTTTTAATTGTTTCCTTCTGTCATCTCTTGAACATATTTTTTTTGGCAATAGAATTCTTGTACATGCATCTACTATATTTGATTGATTAAGTATTCAAGATGTATACTTAATTATCCAATTTCTCTTTTATTCCTCCACCAAAAATTTTAAGCTATGTTTTCTGTCGAAATTAGATGTTGCCACTATGATTAAGTTTCAGCAAGAGAGGAATTTCTTTGTGAGCATAGGTTGGAAAATCATTAGCAACCACCTACAACAAATCATAGATTTGTCCAGTGTGCTTCATGGGTTGTTGTCCAGTGAAAATCAAGAAAATTAAAAAAGGCATCGTAACACTTGAGGGACCCCCCTATGATTTAAGGGCCGGCTTGAACCTAAAAACTAGTTGAGTTGGTTATTTGGTGTAGTTTCGTAGCCAAGAACTGCCTTCAAGAAATAGATACAACACTAAGGAGGGCCAGTAAGCGTGTAGGGTGTAGTTTCAGTGGACAAGGATGTTATAATATTGCTTCAAAGTGTGTTGTGTGCTCTTGGAAGAGATCCTTTCTTACTGGGCATAGTTTGTGAACACAGAGTGTACCTAGCTTCTAGGATCGTGCTTTGGCCAAAAGCAATATCAAAATGTTAAGTGAAGATTAGAATCAAGTCTAGAACTCAGTAACAATGGAAGAGAAGGGCTACAAATGTTTATAATTTTTGTCGCAATCATGACTGGAAGGTGAAAGGTCATGGAATGCGAAGATTCAATAGAAATGCCACTTACAATAATAAGAGGACACTTGTAAGAGGAAGTTATATGGATGAAAATGATAATTCATATGCGAAAATAGATTGAAATGCCACTAAGGAAAATAAAAGTGCTACTAAAAAAAACAAAAGAAAACAAAAAAATTAAAAAACTTATCGAAAATCCACACACTTGTGACCAAGATTGAAGAAAAATCTCCTTATGGTGAGAAAATGCACTTAGCCCAAAGTAAACGATGATTGTGAGAATGAATGATGAATTGGGAAACTCATAAAATAATTCACATGCAAATAAAGTCAATGCATGATTACAACTTGTCGATTGATGAGTGAGTTAGTTACATTAAGTGGAGAGGGCCCCTATTTTATAGGAGTGCACTCATCATACAAAGAAAGAAGGGTGCATGCATGAGAAACAAGAGGGCACACTTTTTAAAGACAAGGAGTGTGTTGCAGTGGAGGGAAAGGAGGGAATCGTTTCTATTAACAAGAAGGGAACTCTCCTTATGGAAAATAAGTGTGCTTGACTAATATAAGGAAGTGTGCTCCACTAAGAAATTGAAGTGCGCTCAACCTAAGAGGGCACAGTTTCCTTCAACAGTGCTTATGTGGTCACTAAGTTTAGAAAGTGTGCTTTCTCTAAGCGAAAAGTTGTGCTTTCTTTATTTTATGTTATATGCATGTCAAGTGAAGAAATATAACACTAAGTCAAATAAAATCTAGTGATTTTCCTATATTTAGAAATACAACACAAGCACTTTCAAAGATAATAAGGGGAAACTTTGACCTAGGAGGAAAAGTGACACCTATGAATGTTGAAAGGATGGTTGACACTTAGAAAAACATGAAAAAACAACAATACAACACAAGATAGCTTGAAATGACAGTTCAAGTAGGTTTCAAAATTGACTAAGGAAAAAATATTGTAGGGTCATTGTCATAGCGATAACACATCCCCAACGATTGTAACCATTGGACTCCCAATACAACATCTGCCCCACCCATTGGAATGGTAATCATTGGACTATTCAATACATATCCCCCCTATAACACCCTCATCCCACATCTACCCAAGTAACTAACCAACCGAGGTAAACATGTGATGATAATTTACTATGATATGATTTGACTCCCTATGTGGCAGTTAAGAAAGAGGAATCAATGGAAACACACCATACAAACCTTCCACATCAGCAACAGGACTCCCAGGAACCATCCCAACCTCTCAAGTAACTAGCCCCTAGGTCCCACTAATTTTTTAGACCAATTAACCCCCAAACGCTCCCATGATATGGGCATGCATGCGTCCAGAAGGCTTTGGACGCTCCCACAACATGGTATGTTAGTGTCCAGGGACTATTTTGCTTAGTTTTGTGCCAGAGTCCCCAAGATTTGAGCCACTTTTTTAGGCCTATAGCCTAGGTCACTACTTAGAATAAATGGTCCCTTTAGAACAAAAATATAACAATGGAACAATGATACAAATTCAATTACTTGAACAAGTACTTGACTAGACCCCTAATATCCATGACAAGAATTTCTTCAAACATGTCACAATTATGTAATCTACAAGTGTAAACAACAAATCTAAGCATAGGGCTCTCACAGTAATCTGATAATTGCTAAGAAGCATTGATGCATCAACACTTTAGTTTTAGTTTCATCCATTAGGCCATAGATACATTTTTCATTCATTTACAAGTGAAAACATGATGAGAGCCATACAACATCATTGCCATAATACATGCTTATAACTAGAATACTAACAACAGAAATATCAAGGATACATTAGCCATGGAATCCACATATAAACCAGTATAATACTTATGAAATAAAAAAGAGAAATAACCTCATATTAATGATGCAAAATCCAACCTAGTATGGGACTACCACGTTCCACCCGACCATAGATTAGTTGAGCCAAATCTCTTTTTAGCCAAACACCCCTTGTGCCATATTCCAATCATGAATGTGGGATCTCATAAAATATGTCAATCAAATTCATCAGGTCTTCTAGAGGCCAAGTCACCTCAACCCATCAAAGAGTGATTCCACCTCATGGTTGGACATCACAAACCATCACTAGATTGGTCTCTACCCAAGTCTTCCAAGGCTCCAGAACGTTTGTTCCAACTCGGATTCCAAGACTAGTAACTCAATCCATGGTTGCTACTAAGATTTAAAGTGTTTTCCAACCAAGTCTCCAGGACTAGTAACTCAACCCACAACTTTTTCCAAGTTTTCAGAGCATTTTTCCAACCGGGGTTTCTAGGACTAGTAAATCAACCCACCAAGGGATTCCAGAGTGCTTGGTCCAACCAAGGCTTCCAGGACTAGTAACTCAACCCAAGTTGTTACTGTGCTTCCAAAGTGTTTGTCCAACCGAGGCTCCAGGACGAATAACTCAACCCAAGTTGTTATAGGGCTTCCAGAGTTTTAGTTCAGCCAAGGCTTCGGGAACTAATAACTCAACCCAAGCTAAAGGAAACATGGGAACCAACCAGGAAACAAAGAAATGAACCCACAACACCATGGCTATACATGAAATGGAAAGGCTAGGAAAATCCACTGTCAATCCAGGAAATCCTCCATGTCAATGACAAATCATGACCAATAAATCACATGTATGTGTCATGCATGCCAAAACTAGAAAGGAAAACCATACATGCAATTCAGTACATGCAAGCAAAACCTATTGTAGTTGTTGATCTTGATGTCCTCTTGCACTTTTCGGATCTTCCTTTTCCTTCTTTCTCCAAAACTCCAAGTATGTCGCACTCTCCAAGAGTGCTCCAAGAAAACTGTAAGTTTCTAAGAGTATGAGAGAGAGAATAGAAAGAGAGCTCCAAAATTGAACTAAAAGAAAAATCTATGAACTAATCCTCAAGAGTATTTTTATCAATGAGGCCTCTATTTTCTTCATTTTCCATTATTTTCCTTCAATTTCCTCCTCACATGAAACATGTGACCTTTCACCTTCCTTTTCTCCTAATTTTCATTATTTTCATAAATAAAATGCCAAATAAATGCCTCTTGCCTTTCCAAATCCTTTGCCATTTCCTTTTCCAATTTCCTTAGCCATAATAAACTGAAATTACACCCACTAGGATGTTTTTCCCACCATTCATCTTGGCATACATTTCCCATGACCATGGTCTTATATATTTTTTCATGAATTTTTAGCCAATGTTGTTATGAAACACTCCCACTTGGGGGAACACTATCCTCAGAGTTCAATGACACCTCTAACCAACAAGCCCGCTGCAACCGAACATACTACCAATGGAGATTTATAACACAACTCGTTGCAGTATTTCCAATGACCATCTGATAAAACATGACAAACATATCATTTACTAGAGATTTATAACACAACTCCTTATGGTATTTACGATAATAACCACATATACACACATAAACAATTGCTTCACCCATCAAATAATCATACTATCTATGGAGCTTTATAAATCCATCTTGATACAATATTTACAATGATATACACATATGCACATTTTCTCAACCAACAAATAAAATGATACGATGCATGCATCTACAACAAGGGAATCCAGAGGCTCACACCTCCACCCTCAAAGTAATATAGGGATTCACCTTATTCCCAGGAAGTCTTGAATCCACTGCAAGGTCAAATCTGCATCCAATGTCTAGTGCTATAATCTTGCGCCACTTTTCCTCTCAGTGAACAGTTACTGGCTCATTGTTCCATGGCACACTCCCAATGTGCATTTGATTCCATCTGGAAATGCTAATAACCAAAAAAAATATATCCATGGCCTTCCCTTCTCTGCTACACATTCCCTCAGCCAATTCGGTCACCCCCTTATGTGCAGTCACACACCTTCCAAGTTCTGCTGGCATCCCCATCTCGTGCAGTCCATCCCTTGACAAGATCTTCTCGCATCGTAAGGTCCAAAAGCCAAGGCATATTCCTACCTCAAAAGCATCATACCATCCATAGCATGCTCATGGAAATCAATGGACACTATTGGGTACCAATGTCTCACAATGGCCCTACTCCTAAGATGCTTTACCAGTATACTACTACATGTTCCAATTCATTTTACTGATGCTACTAATTCTTGTAGTTAGTTTCAACCACGCAACCGGACATTTCATGCTTTCCTATACCAATCACATAATTTTTGTTAGATTCAAAATAAATTGAAATAACTTCAAATCATACCTCGTTGGTGGCCCGTCAACAATGTACACTTGCAATTTTGTTCTCTTCCTATCACAACAAGTCAAACTAGCATCTTTGACCAAATCATCATGTATAAACATATCACATCAGGTTATCTCAAAACACAACCATCATTGATCAACATCAAAAATTACATGTAACCATCATAAAGTAGAATCATATATCACATGTAATCATCATAGACCATAACCATAAATATCATTCATAATAAAACTGAAATAAAATATTGATTCTTATCCTTTAATCAATCCTTAGCTTCTATCTTTGTCCTTATTTTGTACACACACCAGATCGATTTCCACACTAGACAAACACCCAGTTCCTTCTCCTCAACCATGTGCACATACACAGAGTGTGCATCACACACATACAACCACACACGATGTACAACACCATGCAATACATGCACCTACACTTGACATACCACACATACACCTACACCCAGGGTACAACACATAACATACATACACCTACACCTGATGTACAACACCACATAATACATATACCTACACATGGCATACAACACAACACAATACATGTACTACACAGAGTACAACAGAACAAGTACACATGTCATGACAACATGACTACACTATGAACATACATAGTACCACATGTACACAATAGAACATGTACGACATGCACATAATACCACATTTGCACCGGTGCCACATGTACAACATGTACATAGTACCACCCATACATAGCACCACCTGCACATGTACACGACACCACCTTCACAATGTGTACACAATGCCGCATGTACATGATACCAACTGTAAAACATGTACACAATGCCAGACGTACACAACACCAGATTCATGACACGACATGTACACAACACCATATGCATGACATGTACACAGCACCACCTGCACACAACACCACCTGCACATAGTAGCATATGCACAACATGTACAAGGCACCACATGCTCGCAACACCACTTGTATAGTCATGCACACAACACCATATGTACATACCACCATATGTAAAACATTCACACAACACCATATGTACATAGCACTGCATATACAACATGTACATAACACCCTATGTACACAACACTGCATATCCAACATGCACACAACATCATATGCACATAACACTACATATCCATCATGTGCACAATACAATATGTACACAACACCACATATCCAACATGTACATAACACCATGTATATATGCAATATTCACACAACACTATATGTACCACCATGTACATATCATTGCATAAACAACATGTACACACACTATATATACACCACACCGCATGCGCACAACATCTCAAATGCAACATGTACAACATATACAACATATGCACAACAATAGTACCACACATCCAAAACCATGCTCTCTCTACCAAGCATCCTTGCTTCCAGTATCTTATCCATGCTTGTCCCAACATGTCGTAGACCAAATTTCTTTCATTCAGTTGATGTATCCCTCAAATTTACTTGTCATAACATAAACATAGGCATAATAGAAGCATACAATATCAATTCCTAACCACATGATATTGACCTCATATATTTTTCATGACTACTCTCCCCACTTGATTCCCTATAAGACCAGGAACCTTGTCATGCCACTCACCTGCATAAGCAATCATTCCTCCACAAGAATGATCCCTGGAAACCCTATCAGATAGTGACATAGATACATGCATACATACATATATATAAACATTAGCATAAAACAATCATGATCCATGATGACCCTATAAGACATGGCATACATACATACATACATGTATACATATATATACATCAGTGTAATCATGATCACAACATATTTACCTGATATCATAAGGTTAAGGTTAAGAGAAATTCCGTTATTCATGCACAACATGCACAATAATGAGAACAACACTTCACAACATATCCAAGGCATCTGATGCCTCAATCTATTCACTTTACCTTTCCTTATACTTCTCTCATGATTGTCCTGTCATAGTTCATTTATCCCAATGAACCCAACCAACTCAACTGATTATCATACTCTTGCCTTCAACTACCCTTATACGTGCACTGAGCTTCATCCATGTCGGGTACCACAAATCTCTCCCCGAGCTCGATTAACTTTCCTATTTTCCCAAACAATTCCCAAGAATCAAAACATAAAAGGAAAGAACAATAAGAAAACAAGAGAAAACCATGAAAACTAATAGCAATATGACATCACAAACAAAGTGGAAAGGCCTTGCACCAAACATAAACAAAACCGCAAATCAAGCTCAACAAATTGCAAAAGACCAAAGTCATAAGACTAACAATAGACACCATGAATCAATCCCCATGGTTCCCAAGTAAAGCTCAACCCGATCCATATTCAAGATTTCATGGAAACTTCTCTTGACATGCAACTCCCTGCATCACACTACCATAAACACATAATTTTTAGGGTATAAATAAATATAACAATATGCTCATTCTTAAGTCCTGATGATGGATCCCATTTGGGATTTGAAACGTTGGTATAAAAATGTTCATACTGTGGATTCTCCGGTCACTGATTCAAAAAATAAAAAAATAACAATATGCTAGTTAGCTTACCTTCATTTGTACCATGTCTCAAGGGACTCCAATTCCCTTCACATATATAGCTATAACTAGACACCATTTGTTATACTTGTCAAATACATGTCCATGAATATTGCACATATCCACATAATTTTAGACAAATTAGGGTTAAGAAGACCTCATGTATCTAAGGCACTCATTCGTTTGGAATTGTGGTTTCTAAAAATAGCCAAAGGAATTCTCACCCAATTACTTTCTCTTACCCTTACCTTGTTGCAATTGAGTCTTACTATGTGTTGTCACATCACCTAATGGATAGTTATATAAGCAAATTAGCTATTTCCTTGTCATGCTAATACCAAGCATGTTTCCTGCAACTGTTCACACATGTCGATCACATGTTCCAAAGATCAACACAATCATATCTATCAATTTGAAATCAACCTTTACCAATACTAATAATCATGTCATAATGCATATTCAACTCATAGTCATTAGACATAATGCTACAACTATCACCTATTACACTCAAGTACATCTCAGCTATCTCAACACATATGTATTAGTACAACCATCTTAAAACAAGATCATTTCAGCAAGAAATCTTATATACACATACTCATATCATTCAAGTAATCAAACATTCACACAACAGATATACGACATAATAGACACCAAACACTCAAACACTAAAAAAACGACATAGTAAAATATTCAAACACCAAATAGACGACATAAGAAAACTCATACCTTAATGTACACCAGGGGAGGCTATCTTTTTTTCACAAACAATCTAGATAAGCATGATATAACTTCACGACATATCAACTCAAACATAAATAAGGTCAGGATATCCATAATAGTCACTAGCTAACATGTGCATATCATAAACTCATAAACAAGTATCATTCATACATAGTAATCACATCTACACAGTCAGTCTAGATCAGTATAACATAATATCACAACATACTAACTCATACTTGAATGTCATAGCCCTAACCATTTTCATAGTCCAATCCAAATTAGTATGATACATATAACATCAAGATCTTAATGTAATAACCCTAATCATCAAGTTACTAGCATATAAAAACAAGTTAACATAAAACATACTCATCAACAACATATAACCTAATCATCAAGATATATAATATAAAACAACAATAGCAATGGATACAACCATAGGTCACTATCATTCATGACTATCTGACACATGTGCATATGACTACACTAATCAACTAGCATCTATCATATATGTAACCATAACATCAATGGAATGGAAGGCATACACATAACCGTAATGCATATAAAAATCCTTAACCTATGTACCTACATGCCCAACCTACAAACTTATATGACGATCTACTCTTACTCTAAAGTCTAGTGCTGCAACCTCACTTTGATGATCTACATCTCCTGCTTTATCTCAGCCAACACGTCAACATAATAATAACCAAAAGCATCATGATTATCCAAAATACATACAATGACCTCACAATGCATGTTTGACCTACTATATATCCATAACCATAACCATGAAAATGCATGCATAACAACATATCGACGCTGACATGCATAATAAATGCATATACAACCATACACTCATGAAAACACATTCCACAACAACACCATCAACCTTCACATGGCTACATCACTACAACCATGATCAACACCATACAAATGCAACAAGCACATGAAATACAAGCATAAGGAACACAATGCAACTGACATGAATGCATTACCAACATGCCGCCCATCCAGTCCGAGGGGTGAAGCATGCCTAATACCGCTATGTAACACCCTCATCCTACATCTACCCATGTAACCATCCAACCAGGGTAAACATGTGATGTGAAGTTATTATGATATGACTTGACTCCCTATGTGTCAGTCAAGGAAATGGAACCGAACAAAACACACCATACAGACCTTCCACATCAGCAACAGGACTCCCAAGAACTATCCCAACCTCCCAGGTAACTAGCCCCGCCCAAGGTCACACTAATTTTTTAGACCAATTAAACCCCAGACACTCCCATGATATGGTCATGCATGCATCTAGAAGGATCTGAATTCTCCCACAACATGGTATGCCATCATCTAGGGACTATTATGACTAGTGTTGAAAATAGCAACAAGAAATGATAAAAATAGAATCTAGATATTCCAATTTTAATTTGTCCTTGAATTAAAATCGAATTTAGTCTCACTAGCTACTTGTAAATAATTAATTAATTCATTATGGATTAATTAGTTGGAGAAATTCAAGTTAGAAATCTTTCTAAAGTCATGTAACAATTATCCCTTAAATTAAGGAGATTATCCCTTAATTAAGGAGATAAGATTGAGTTATATTTGAGTTGTAATTAGTTAGCTCAATTTACTGAGTTAATTCCAGTTAAATTAGTTCCAAACTGTTTGAGGAACTAATTGTGAGTTATCAGTCAGTTGTTGCATGCATGCACTTAACCAGTGTACTCTAGATAACTGAAGATTCCCTCATCAGAAACTCATGCATATCTATTCTGGGAAAGACCCATTTGACCTAAATGTCAAGGACAGTGTACTATCAGTTGCATGTGTTTTCCTATAAAGGAAACTCTTGCATGTAGTCAAGGTAAGGCTTCTTGAGGATTGCACAGTTCTAACAATGTGTTAGAGCAGTGTGTGAGAGCAGTGTTCCACTGGGTGAAGGAGAATCATCCCAGAGGAACTGCGAAAGGAAATAGGAGCTTGGAGGGCAAAGGAGAAGGCTTGTGAGAAGATTTTATTCCCTGTGAGTATCTAGGAGGACTGTACTGAGAGCTGGCTAGCTATGAAAGCTAAGGCTTTGTATAATTCTGGTGTATGTCCACCTTGTATGATAATACAGATAGTGGGGATTTTAGTTGAGGCTTTCCCCTGAGTATTTTCTATGTTTCATGTGCATTGATTCTTCTTTTTTTGGTTATATGTGTTCAGCTTGATGTTGCTCAATCTTTAAGCTTCAACAAAGAAAATTGATAGTAGAAGTATGTTATAGTATTTTTCTTTAGTTATATTACATTATCAGGTTAATCTAGAGTCAGATTTTTTACATGGTCTTATAGGTAGATTTGTAGAGAATTTGTAGAATTTCTACATGGTATTAGAGCTAGCTAATCCATAGAGAAATTTCTACATGGTATCAGAGCCAAGTTTATCAGAGTTGTGAACAGTATATGGAGAAGAGAATTCGAAGTTTGAAGTTTGAGGTTGCAGGTGCAAATCGAATTCTTATCATACTTCAAGGTTGGCTAATGGTGTTCTATGGCTTGAGACTCGAGTATGCCTTGGAAGGAAGCTCGAATTATATAGCATGGAGAGATCGCATGAAGGCTATATTAGAATATAACAGCTTGAAGGATTTCATTGATCAAGAAATCCCAAAGCCAAGTTCAACTAATACACAAGAGTTGGCTGAGTGGAATAAGTGTGTGGCGAGGGTGAGACGGACCATCCTTGAGGGAGTTCGAGACCATATTGTCTCGAGTCCCCATGGGAAGGATACTCCATATTCAATGTGGAATACATTGAAGGACCTCTACCAGAACAATAGCGACTAGAGGAAACTGCCACTCAAGGATAAGCTTCGAAGAATCAGGATGGAGAACGACGATACTATTTCCACATATCTGAACAAGCTCACCACTTGCAGAGATGAGCTTGGTAGTGTGGGAATAACTACTGCCGATGATGATATGGTGATCCTCACTCTCCTTGGCCTTCCAAAGAGCTAGAATAGCTACTAGGACTCTATGAATGGAAGGGAGTAACTACCAGATTAGGAATGACTGTGGTCGGATTTGATGCAGGAGGAGATCAAGAGGAGCACTCGAGATGGTTCTTCATCCAAGGATGATGATGAAGAAAATCTGGCCTTAGCAAGTGAGGCAAGTAAAGGGAAGGGGAAGGTGTCCCATTCCAAATCGAATTCTTCTCATGGAGGGAAAAAGGGTGACAAGTCTAAAGTGAGATGCTTTAATTGTCACAAGATGGGACATTATGCGACTAATTTCCTATTGAAGAAGTCCAGGAAGGGATCCTCAAAAGGATAGGAAGGTGAAGCATTAGCCTCTCAGTTCGAAATGGACTTTACCCTCATCGCATGCATGGTGTCATCGATGATGAGTTTTGCTTGGTATCTTGACAGTGGAGCCTCATTCCACATGACGACGATAAAATTTTATTCAGTACCTTGGAGGAGAAATACCTAAAGATGTGCATAGAGATGGGTGATGATGAAATGTATAGTGTTTGAGGAGTGGGCACGGTTGCTTTTCAGAGGGAGCATGGTGCTCTTATCACCTTGATAGAGGTGAAGTATGTGCCTAGACTAAAGAAGAACTTGGTATCAGTTGCGATGTTGGAGGAAAAAGTCTACGATGTTGTCTTCAATAAAATAAAGGTGTTCCTTAGACACATCACCACAAGACAAGTGAAACAAATCGGTTCACAAGTCAAGAACCTATATGCTCTTGAGGTTCAAGATGCATGCAAAGCCTTGAGGAGCAAGGCAAATGTTAGAGACTTGGTGGTTGAGAGGGAGAGTAAATTACCTCTCAACATGCAGCCCTAGAAGAAGTCTCAGACAATTGTGGAGGAGCCACAATTGGATAAGTGGGTAGATGGATCACATGCAGCCATACCTCCAGGTGTGAGGTCGGGCGATGTGAAATGATAGTCTCAAGAAGGCTGAAATTGGGCAGGGTCTGTTATCTCTCAGTATTTTCTCAAGGTTAAAGAAAGAAATCACCGAGGTAATTACAAAACACTTTTGGAGATCAGGACCTAGCCTTCTTGATGCTCAGAGAGGGCTCTCTCTTTATAATTTAACTTTTTTTTTAGTTATGTTATTTTAGGCTAGTTATGAATGTTCAAGAGGTTTTTTATTTGTATTTGAGATTGGGTGGTGGGATCTACTTAGAAAGATGGATAAAATGATGTCTTTTAGACCATTGGGCTTTGGATTCAAACAATAAGGAAGCAAAACTGGATTAACTCACTAAAGGGAACTTTCAAAGGGCAAGATAGGAAAGTGTTTTTCACATCTTTGAGACAGAGGGGTGAAAGGGTTTCACTCAGGGTGAGAGAGAAGTTAAGGGTTCTCAGACCCGGATAATGAATGAGGAATGAAAGGGTAATCATAATCAAAGTGAAATTAAGAATCCTTTAACCTGGATATTCATGAAATTAATCTAAACCAAAGAGCAATTAAGAATTCTTTAATTTAAATATTAGAAGAAAACATTCAAATTCATAATTGTTAAGACAAAGTGTAATTAAACAAGTTCTGAAATATTATTCCAGTTATAACATTTAGATTGAGAAAAACATTAAAGATTATGAATAACTTGAGAAAAATGACAACAACACATGAGAATACTTGTCTAAAATTCGCTTAACACATGAATCCTTTGAAATGTCTGATCTTTATTCATCAATCCAGCTTGCTGGCTCAGCAAATGATATAATAACCTTCTGGGTCTTCTGATCAAAAAGTCTATAGAAATGTCTAATAGAATCCACCACAAAATACTTCAAATGAAGAATTACTTATACAAATTCTACACTGAAATATCTTTGAAAAAATATCAAGGTTGGTTTTACAAATATCTCAAATTGTTTTACATGAATAGAACTTAAATAAAGGACACTCAAAACCAATGAATCTATTTGGCACTATATTTATGGATTGATGGTAACAAAGAAGAGAAATTTGAATTTGATAGCAACTCTTAATTGATGATGAGGCTTCCAAGTCACTAACTACCTTCTTCCTTTGTGCATTCTACCCCATAAATTCTGTTTTAGTTTC
Organism: Pinus tabuliformis; assembly: GCA_031772625.1. Taxonomy (NCBI): domain Eukaryota; kingdom Viridiplantae; phylum Streptophyta; class Pinopsida; order Pinales; family Pinaceae; genus Pinus; species Pinus tabuliformis. The sequence continues at coordinate 1,030,737,360 of CM062807.1, read as the reverse complement.
CCAAAATTCAGCTTGAGCTGTTCACAATATTCTCTGCAAAAAGATGTCAAAAACAAGACTTTGCTTAGTCCGAAAAATAGGCTGTGAAGGTATGCATTTATCTCTCTTTTTGTAATACCTATGTAAAATGTTAGATAGGTTTTTGTATATTGGCCTTTTAGGAACACAAACATCCTCGAGTTTCTCAAAAATGCATCTTGGATTGGCCATAATAGTTACTGCAAAATTATGACTTAAACAGGAAATTTCTAGAAAATGTACCATTCTTGCTGTAATTTCATATTTTAACCTTAATTTTATTTTAACTTTTTTTACCTTTACTTTGGATAAACTTAATTGTTGTTGGTGAAAGTGTCTTCATCTCTGTTTAACCCTTACTGCCTCCATGTTTACTTTTACTATTTAGCTTGACTACTCTATTTTTTCATCTATCTTCACTTTGATTTTTCAATCTGATACACTTTTACTTTGATGACCTGTCAATATCCTTTACTGTGTTTTTACTTTTACTGTACATTTTAACTTTTTACTGTGTATTTCAACAGTAAATTATTTAGTTTTTTATATGTATCAGCATATGGTAATGGATATTGATCAACTTTCTGTATGTTTGATCTGTTTGTCTTTTGACTGTATGCTCTGTCTGGTTCCTTTGTTTTAATAGTCAATGTCTTTGTGTGAATGATTTCTTTCTTTGTTCTGTGTATAACTATTTTCTTCTTCTGAATGAAGGTTTTTAAATAGATTTCCTTTTGATTCTTGGAGTAAACAAGTTTTGTGACTAGTATCAAAACTTTTTATCCAAGCTCTGGTCTTCTGCTAATTACCTGCAAAATACAACAATTTGTTAATAAAACACAGGTCTGTGAGGAGGTGACCAGAGGCCGTACTGAAACTGGGAAGAACTGTGGACAGAGTCTGGAAGGTGTTCGGGAGGGAATCCATGGTGAAATCATGTCTCAGAGGCTTAGGGTGGTGCCATAAGGGTTTGATAGGTTTCGCTGTGTAACTGAGTAAAATGCATGAAAATGAGGGTTTTCGGGGTTTTAACGGGTAATGGGTAAATTGGCGTGGAATTTTATATTATGAATAGTGAGTGGTTTCGGGTTTAGTGGGGAGGCGGTATCGGAGGCCATCGCACTACTTTTATGGAGGAGGTGGTATTTTGGCAAGGTCACTCGATCTATGTTAGCACTTGACACGTAGCAGATGGGGGCCCGGGAAATACCGCTTTATTGGGCGGGTAAAGGTCAGACATCGGGTGAACCTGATATGGCTGTGGACTGTTGGATTTGGGTGTTGACAATCAGATGACAATTGGGTGACAAATTTGCACGGATGAAATGGGCTGAGGTTTCGGGGCAGGCGGAACTTTAATCCATGGAAGATTGGGATTATTTATGATTTAAACATGGGATTAAATGATCGGATGGGGTTTAATGAAGGGATTATCTTAACTTTATCGAGAAGTGGTGAGTTAAGAGGGTTTTGTTGGGGGTATGGGATAAAAGTATAGTTTATAATTAAACTAAGGGTTGGGGTATTATATACGGGATTTATTTATATATGGGAAAAGGTATATCGAGAGCTATATTATTATGTTAAAAATTAATATGAAATGAAATGAGTGGAGTGAACATACCACTAAGCATAATGTAATATTTGTGCATTTTCTTCACATAGACCTATACTTAGGTTAAAATATTTTTGTGGGTATTTTGAATGAAATGGAATTTAACATGGGGTTTTTTACTTTTCATAGGCAAATGGAGTTTAACCTTAGGAAAAGGGGTTTTATTAGGGTAATGACTTTTATGAAGGGAATTCTAACACTTGATGTCCATAAGTCATTAAGCTGAGGGTCTGGTCCCAACCAAAAGTCAGAGAAATGCTCTAAGCCTTTATGACTTTAAGGACTTTTAGTACTAGAACATACTTGTGGATGGGGAAATTAGTAAGTATAGGGATGAAATGAATGAGGGGAAGTCAATTAAATCAACTTGTAAACCTCTTCTTGTGCTTTCTTAATTTCTCATGCACATTGAACCATATGATTAATCATGATAAATGTGCTTTTGTCCAATCAACTTTATACTTCAACAACCTTTCTTCTACTTACCCATTACTTACCCTAATATTTTTTCTTCACTTATTTGGGTGCATTTAAGCTAGCAGACCCTTTTCTTTCCTTTTCTTTTATAAAACAAACTATCTACTTCTAACCTTATATCTTCCAAGGGCTCAGATTAAATTGATGAGCCCCTTTTATTTTCTCTACCTATCTAATGATCTGCCAAGATTAAGTTGTTTGGTCAGATTTTATTCTCTAACTATAAACATAAAATTCAAAGCATGAAATAGTCAAGATTAAGTAGTTTGACTACCATGGGTTGTGGCATGTATGATAAGCTGCACACAACCATTATTTACAGAAGAAGTAAAATAGTAGTGGCATTTAGACTTGCACACTTTCATGATCTGCTTTTGTGTTTGGGGTTCATATATTTTCATTTTTTGATCTTTTATTATTCTTTTTGTCCTTTGGTATTTCTTTTATGACACACCCTCTTTACATTTTTTAATTTTTAATATGGAAAACATTTGTAGAAAGCAAAGGTATGTACAATATTACAAGGCTTAACCTTAGCCAATTCAAAATTATGAATCCTATCACTATAGGACTCTAACAGGGTCCATTGAGAAGTTTTATCTCATGGATCGTACCTTGCTACGGGAGCGCAAAGTACATAGTATCGGGAGGAAACAATGGGATTGATGCAGTTAGAGATCAAAGTGATAGAGGCTAGAGAAGTCAGCTACTGAAGAGCGTAGAGAAGGATTGACAACAGTGCAGAAAGGAAGAGTTAGCGGAAGCGCAAAGTTTTTAGTTGACAAAGGCAATAGCTGTCAGAGACTTTGATGACAGATGCATCATATTGATTCAGTTTGGATGTTTTTTTGTTTCTGGAGTTGTTGGAGCAACAACACTAGAGAGAAGTGTTGCATGCAAAATATTCCAAAGGCTCACAATCGGGATCGAGTTGAATTCCTTTCTTGTTGAGAGGGAGTGTTGAAAATAGCAACAAGAAATGATAAAAATTGAATCCAGATATTCCAATTTTAATTTGTCCTTGAATTAAAATTGAATTTAGTCTCACCATCTACTTGGAAATAATTAATTAATTCATTATGGATTAGTCAGTTGGAGAAATTCAAGATAGAAGTCTTTCTAAAGTCATGAAATAGTTATCCCTTAAATTAAGGAGATTATCCCTTAATTAAGGAGATAAGATTGAGTTATACTTGAGTTGTAATTAGTTAGCTCAGTTTACTGAGTTAAGTCCAGTTAAATTAGTTCCAAATTGTTTGAGGAACTAATTGTGAGTTATCAGTCAGTTGATGCATGCATGCACTGAACCAATGTGCTCCAGATAACTGAAGATTCCCTCATCAGAAACTCATGCATATCTATTTTGGGAAAGACCCAGTTGAGCTAAATGTCAAGGACAATGTACTATTAGTTGCATTTTTTTTCCTATAAAGGAAACTCTTGCATGTAGTCAAGGTAAGGTTCCTTGAGGATTGCACAGTTTTGACAGTGTGTTAGAGAAGTGTGTGAGAGCAGTGTTCCACTGGGTGAAGGAGAATCTTCCCAGAGGAAGTGCGCACGGAAATAGGAGCTTGGAGGGCAGAGGAGAAGGCTCATGAGAAGCTTTGATTGCCTGTGAGCATCCAAGAGGATTGTACTGAGAGCTTGCTAGCTTTAAGAGCTAAGGCTTTGTATAATTCTGATGTATTTCCACCTTGTATGATAATACAGATAGTGGAGTTTTTAGCTGAGGCTTTCCCCTGCATATTTTCTATGTTTCATGTGCATTGATTCTTCTTCTTTTGGTTATATGTGTTCAACTCGATGTTGCTCAATCTTTAAGCTTCCGTAAAGCAAATTGATAGTCGAAGTAGGTTATAGTATTTATCTTTAGTTATATTGCATTATCGGGTTAATCTCCAGTCAGATTTTCTACATGGTCTTAGAGGTAGATTTGTAGATAATTTGCAGAATTTCTACATGGTATCAGAGCTAGATGATCTATAGAGAAATTTCTACATCTAGTGTGACCCAAGGGCTATTTACTTGGGAGGTTGGGATGGTTCTTCGGAGTCCCGTTGCTGATGTGGAAGGTCTGTATGGTGTGTTTCATTCAGTTCCATTTCCTTAACTGACACATAGGGAGTCAAATCATATCATAATAACTTCTCATCACATGTTTACCCCGGTTGGATGGTTATGTGGGTAGATGTAGGATGAGGGTGTTACATAGTGGTATCAGAGCATGGTTCACCCCTCAAATTTGATGGGCGGTATGTTGGTCATGCATTCATGTCAGTTGCATATATGTTCCTTATGCTTGTATTTCATGTGCTTGTTGCATATCTATGGTGTTGATCATGGTTGTAGTGATGTATCCATGTGAAGGTTGATGGTTTTTTTGTGGAATGTGTCGTCATGAGTGTATGGTTGTATATGCATTTGTTATGCATGTCAGTATCGATATGTTGTTATGCATGCATTTTCATGGTTATGGTTATGGATATATAGTAGGTCAAACATGCATAACAAGCTTGCTTTGATGCTCTACATCTCCTGCTTTGTCTCAGCCAACATGTCAACATGATAATAACCAATAGCATCACGATGATCTAAAATACATACAATGACCTCACAATGCATGTTTGACCTACTATATATCCATAACCATAACCATGAAAATGCATGCATAACAACATATCGACACTGACATGCATAACAAATGCATATACAACCATACACTCATGACAACACATTCCACAACAACACCATCAACCTTCACATGGCTACATCACTACAACCATGATCAACACCATACAAATGCAACAAGCACATGCATTACAAGCATAAGGAACACATATGCAACCGACATGAATGCATGACCAATATACTGCCCATCTAGTCTGAGGGGTGAACGATGCTCTGATACCGCTATGTAACACCCTCATCCTACATCTACCCACGTAACCATCCAACCAAGGTAAACATGTGATGAGAAGTTATTATGATATGATTTGACTCCCTATGTGTCAGTTAAGGAAATAGAACTGAACGAAACACACCATACAGACCTTCCACATCAGCAACGGGACTCCCAAGAACCATCCCAACCCCCCAAGTAACCAACCCCTGGGTCACACTAGTTTTTTAGACCAATTAAACCCCAGACACTCCCACGATATGGGCATGCATGTGTCCAGAAGGATCTGAAATCTCCCACAACATGGTATGCCATCATCTAGGAACTATTATGCTTAGTGCTATGCCAACATCCTTGGGATTTGAACCAGTTTTTCAGGCTTAGAGCCCAAGTCACTGCCCAGAGCTAAATGACACCTTAAGAATAGAAAGATAACAATGTAGCAATGATACAAATTAAATTATTTGAACAAGTACTTGACTGGGCCCCTACTAGCCATGGCAGGAATTTCATCAAACATGTCACAATTATGTAGTCGGTAGGTGTAAACAATAGATCTAAGCAAAGAGATCTCATACTCATTTGAGAATCACTAAGAAGCACTGATGCATCAACACATTAGTTGTAGTTTAATCCATTAGTCCATAAATACATTGTTTGGTAGGCCCCTATAATACTAGTGATTCCCCCATTACTATTGTCATTGTATCCCTTATTGTCATTGTTATGCCCCTATTGTCCCCATATTGTTATTAGTATGCCCCATAGAAACCCACTATTTTTATTTTTGTGCCCTTATGTTATTACTGTTATGTCGGCTTGATTATATTGTGATCGCTTAGACTCCTATATATAGAAGGGAGGTATAGTCATTTGTGTAATGTAAAGGAGGTTTCCCCCTCGAAGAGGCTAAATTCTAAGGCGTTGATCTATCTTTTCTATCTTTTTGTGAGCTGGTTTCCTAACATTTGGTATCAGAGCTTTGGACTCTAGGGTTTCGCTACTCCAAACAGGTCATCATAGAATTTTCACTATAACAAGTTTTCTATGACGTTTAAGAAGCTACAAAACAAACACATTTGAGCCACAATCGTTCTAAACTTTGGCTCCGAATTTCAGAGCTTGTAGTGCTATATTTGCGGAGATATGATCTGAGGAAGTTATGGTTTTTGCAGACTCCCGAATTACATTTCAAACAGGTGACCTGAGGAAAATCGTCATAGATTTTGTTTTATGTATCATATTGAAATTTCGTAAGAATTATCAGAAAGAGAACGAAATTTAGTTTTCTATGTAACAGTTTCAGATACCAAGGTCGAAACAGTGACATGTGGCACGTCATACAAGTTAGCTCTACTGAACTAGTCTATAATCAGGTCACTGTGGGAGATTTGGCATAACTCTTCCTTGGAGAATCCAATCTTGATTAGACTTGTGAGGTTAGAAAGAGGACTCAAAGGGCTATTGTAGAATGCAATTTTAGATATTCAAGATCCGCAGTGACAGAGATAAAATAGATTCAATATCAAGCGCTTACAAAGTGAAAAAAAGGTGTGTAGTTTTTTTTTAAATTTTGCATAAGATTGGTTTGAAAAATTAGTTTGAAGGAATTCAAAGTGAATAGTGAAGAATTATTAGCATTAATTAATGCCCCAAAGAAAGAAAATGGAAATACCTAGTAAACAACATGAAAGCTCTAGCATGACTCGTGAAGAAGAGGAAGAAATGCAAAATGATATATCAAAATTACAAGACCAAGTACAACAAATTTCACTCTCACTAAAGGTAAATGAAGCCAAGATGAATGGCATGGAAGCTAATATGAATGACATGCAAGTTAAGATGGATGGCATGGAAGCTCATATGAATGGCATACAAGTTAAGATGGATGGCGTGGAAGCTAAGATGAATGGCATGGATGATAAGATGGAAGAATTGAAGATAAATTTGAATAAGTTGCTACAAGAAATGGTCACTAATGGTTAAAGGGTAGTAAAGGAAACTCATGATGAGAACAAAAGAAATGTTAGTCATGATTTCATAGACTCTAATGTTGGATTGAGACCCACCATGTTCCAAAAATCGATATGAGGAAGTTTGATGGAAAGGATCCTGGAACATGGATACTACAGATGGAGCAATTTTTTGATCTCCATAATGTGCAAAACACATAAAAGGTACGTATTACAACTTTATATTTGGAACCAAATCAGTTTGTATGGTATCAATGGCTTTTCTCTCGTAAACAAATTGTCACTTGGGCAATTTTTATGGAAGAAATGATAGCACATTATGAGGATATAAAAAGCAACACATTTTTTAGCCAATTGATAAATCTGAAACAAAAGGGTTCAATGATGGAGCACATTGAGGACTTCCAAAAATTGAACATAAGGGTAAAAGATATTCCAGAGGAGCATAGGATTGATGTGTTTATAGGGACTTTAAAGGATAATATCCAACATGAGGTTTGCCTTTGGGAACCTAATTCATTGGAGAAGGCATTCAGGTTAGCAAGAAAAATTGAAAGCAAAATTATGGCAACCAGGAAGCCTACCACTCACAAGTATAAAGATGGAAGTGTTGTTTCCCCTAGCCTTCCACAACCTAGAAGGTTGACACCACAACAATTGGAAGAAAAAAGAGCAAAAGGGCTTTGTTACAGTTGTGACAGAAAATACACTAAAGGTCATAAGTGTGCTGAGAATAAATTATTCTACATAGATTGTGAAGAGGGGGAAGAAAAGGAACAAGAAATGTGAAAAGAAGAGGATATACTCCAGGAACAAACCCTAGATAAAGAAGAAATGAATCTGACCATATCTTGTAATGCATTGGCTGGAATTACCACTCCTCAAACTATCAAGATAGAAGGGCATATCAAGAAGAAAAAGGTAATAGTGTTGATTGATTCGGGAAGTACCCATAATTTTATTCATTGTAAGATAGCAAATCAATTGAATTGCTTCCTATATCCAGCACCAGAGTGTCAAGTGATGGTTGCAAGTGGAGGAACCATAAATTTCTCAGGAAAGCGCCATAATATCAAGCTATCCATGGGAGAATATGTATTGAATAGGCCAATGCTTTCCATTCCAATGGGTGGTGCTGATTTTGTACTAGGAGTCCAATGGTTACAATACTTGGGTACAATAGCTTTTAGTTTTCAAGAACTTTTCATGCAATTTTGTGCGGAAGGAAAGGAAGTTGAATTAAGGGGTATTGCAGGGAAATTGGGAAAGATAATCAGCTCTAACGGTATGACAAAGCTTCTAAAGAAGGAACAATGAGGTGTAATTGCACAATTATGTTTGCCAGAGGTTCCCACATCGAAATCATCTATTTCTCCAGATCTCCAAAAGGTATTAGACAATCATTCCAAGGTATTTGAGACTCCAAAAGGTCTCCCACCCATTCGTGATCATGATCATGCTATTCATTTGATTCCAGGAAGTGTTCCTCCAAACATCAGGCCGTACATATATCCCTATGCCCAAAAGAGTGAAATTGAATGTATGGTTGCATAAATGCTAGAGGCTGGTATAATTCAACCGAGTCAAATTTTTTTCTCTGCTCCAGTAGTATTGGTGCACAAGAAGGATGGATCATGGTGCATGTGTCCGGATTATAGGGAGCTCAACAAGCTCACTATTAAAGATAAATTTCCCATTCCTGTCATTGATGAATTATTGGATGAATTGCATGGATCAATTTACTTCACCAAGTTGGATCTTCGTTTAGGATATCATCAAATCAGAATGAAGATTGAAGACATTCTGAAAACAACATTTAGAACTCATGAGGGTCATTATGAATTTTTGGTTGTGCCTTTTGGCCTTACCAATGCACCTTCTACATTAAAGGTTTGATGAATTCCATTTTCAAACCCTTCCTTCGAAAATTTGTGTTAGTATTGTTTGATGATATACTAATCTACATTAAGTCTTGGAAGGATCATGTTGAACATGTTGATAGGGTGCTCAAACTATTGGAGGAGAAACAATTATATTCAAAAAGCTCCAAATGTTTCTTTGTGGTACAAGAGGTGGAATATATGTGTCATATTGTATCTCATGAAGGTGTTAAGGTAGAACCTAGCAAAATTAAAGCCATTAAGGAATGGAAAATCCCTACATCCATAAAGCATCTATGGGGATTTCTTGGGTTGATAGGGTATTATCGCAAGTTTGTTAAGAATTATGGGAGAATAGCAGCACATCTAACAACATTATTGAAAAAAGATGCATTTTCATGGACTCCAGAAGAAACAAAGGCCTTCGAACATCTTAAAGAGGCAATATGCCAAGCACCGGTCTTAGCTACACTAGACTTCACAAAAAACCTTTATTGTGGAATGTGATGCTTTAGGAAATGGAATTGGTGTTGTTTTAATGCAAGATGAAAGACCCATTACTTTCAAAAGTCATCCAATCAAGGGAAAGTATTTACACAAAGCTATTTATGAGAAGGAAATGTTGGCAATACTACATGCACTTAAGAAATGGCAACCCTACCTAATGGGAAGACACTTCAAGGTAAAAACAGATCATGATAGTCTTAAATAATTTTTAGAACAAAGATTATCCTCTGAAGAGCAACAAAAATGGGTCACAAAGATGTTGGGTTATGACTTTGAAATCATCTACAAAAAAGGGAAGCAAAATGTTGTGGTAGATGCACTCTCAAGAAAGGATGAGGACGTGGAAGCATTGGTGTGCGCCATTTCTATTATCCGACCAGATTGGATAAACGAAGCAAGGGAGGAATTAAAGAATGACAAAAAAGTGTGGGCACTCATTCAAAAGTGTTACAGGGAAAAGTGTCTATATAGAACTGCTCTATCCCACTAAGGTGTGACAGATGCCTTAGAAACAAACAGAGAAAAGCTACTTTTGTTTTTCCTTTATGAATTATAAATAGAGAAGAACAAGAAGACCAACCTCTGTCTTGCGCTAATCTCCTGATTCGATTCCTCTCTTCTTTGATAGTCTTTAGCTACCTGCTCCCTTGCACACCCAGCTTCACCAAGTACCTGTAAGATCACAGTAGCATAGCACTATACAAAGACATGGATCTATAATCATAAACAATCTAGGATCAGATGCAAATTGACCATACAAATGCAACAAATATGAATGACACAAGAGTATGGAGGAAAACTAGAATAGCTTTTATTGATAAACAAGAAAGAGCCAAGAGGAGTTACAACCAGTGGTTCTGACCCAGCATCAACCTCTCAGCAAAGAAGCCCCTCTTCACCTCATACAAAGCTTAGATCACCCAACAATCTAATGTTTGTCTCAAGAAACCAACAGCAATTCCTTACAATATGCAAAATTCCAGCCTCTGGATCTCTGGGATGAGGGATCCATATATAGATATCTGTAAGGGGGATGAGTCAGCTTGTGATTTGATTAGTGTCCTCCCTCTGATAGTTCTTGCTTCCACTTGGAGACTGATGGCCTCTTACTCATCCTTGGTCGAATTCAGAGGGGCAAGTGTCACAGGAGAAGTTTCTGGAAGCTTCCATTGCCTCTCCACCTCGCGGAATGACACTGCCATTTGTCATTTCTCACCCATCGCACCCCATAGAAGGGCTTTTTGAAATGCAACACACCCACACAGTGTATTTAGGTGCAATGCAATGCACTTTGCCTATGGAGCAGGTGAAATGATCCTGTTTTGACCAATTCTGAGCAGTTTTTCATGGAGAACTTCTGGGAGAAGCTGTAATCTGTTGACCTTGCTCCTTTAGGGGTTAGAACAACACTTTTAGGGACTTAGGAGCCCTTGATTTATGGACATTTCATACTTGGGGTTGTAGGGCCCAAAAATGTCTATAACAGTTGGCCCCTAAAGCATGAGGTCGTTAATCTTTTGATGTCGGGTGAAATGCTTTATTATGAGGATCCGAAGTTCTTTCAATGCTGGGAGGAGACCTGTAATAAGATACAATACAATACATTATCTTCATAATACTTTCATGATCTAGCTGAGGCGGGCATTCCCATGCTCAACTTTATAAATTCATTTTCATGTACACAGGACAGACAATCGTCTGAGTGTAGACTGATGATTCTGGTAGAGCCATCATCCCTTTGATTGGATGATTATCTGTGCAGCAATGATGTACATTTGATGTCTTTATTTCCCTGAATATATATCGCAGCCCGGATGGATGAAACTAGATCCGGGGTCTTCAATCTCATTCAATCTTCACTCGAAGTACAAGTCAATCCATGTGAGAAATGTTCTGAAGTCGAACATGGAAAGACATCGCTTGATTACCAGCCAATGATGTGAGATGTTAACAAGTGCGAGAGGAATCATCGATAATGATAATGACCCTCAAGGTACTGCAGTACAATTCACGCGGTGTGAATAAAGGACTTGGCGTCGAACACCACGTAAAATCTTTCGGTCGAAGGTCATTGATGTAAACCTGTCGCCGGAAGTGAGAAACTTGCCATTGAGGCATGCAAGCTTCAAAGTACTGAAGGGGTGTTCCTAGATCGACTTCTTGGATAATGAGCTGATGTCGACAAGAAGCGATCTGTCATAGGAGGGCCTTAATGAATACCACATCAATGACACGGAACGGAGCAAATGATTTTAATGGAGGTGAAAACGGTCTGGTGATATAAGGTTCAGGGTGGCGGTCATGAAAAAATGGAGGTAAATGTATTGTAGTGGGTGAGACACAGGTGAACTCTCTGAATGACTTCTCTTGAACATATCGGCGACACTGACATGATGGATCGGTAGCATTAACCCCAAATGTGGATGGTGTGATGGGACCATGGTGATGTGACCGGTGAATGAAACAACCCAACCCGACTTGGATGCGGAGTGAAAGTGTCATGTTCAAGAGCGACTTGCTACCAATAAAGTTTCTTCAAGTTTTCTTCCCAATTTTTCCCCAGTCATTGCTGACCAGTACCTCTTTATTTTTGTCAAGCTTGAGGAGGATAACATATGCTTGTTCTATAATTTTCCCTTCGGGCAAACCCATCGCTATGTTTTAACGAGCCTAGCGATAGTGAAACTCGTTCTCGTCTATAGACAAGTTTGTCGCTATTTAGTTTTAACGAGTTTAACGACAAAGATAACTCGGTCCTTTTCAATTTTAGAGAGTCTGAAAAGGAACGTAAAGGTAACTCCAAAAATTCCTTTTTCGTCATCTAATCCCTTAAGTCCGAAAAAGTATAAAACAATACAGAAGGGATGAATTTTCAATCCTTTTAACGAGCCGAACAAAACAAGCGCTCGATCTTTTTGTGTAATAATCCCTCAGGTCCAAAAAGATTAAAATCTAAAGGAGGGATAGCACTTCCTGTCCCTTTAACGAGTTGGAGAGGCCAATGGCTCGGCAATCTTTTCATATTTTACGAGTCAGTTGAAAAGAGCTTAAAGGAGACTCGTCTTTTGAGGAACGAGTGATAAAATTGGGTAGCAGCTGATTCCAGGTAAGGTTTGGAATTTTCCAATCACGGCAGTGTTACAAGGATGGCTAGTGAGATCACTCTTCGCAGCTGTTCCTCAAAATGGGTAAACAATCAAATGGAGGTGAATGATCGGCCAATGCAAAAGTGGAGGTGACGGTGCAAACACGACCAAGGCTTTAAAGGCTGAAGTACTACATTCACGACGGTTATTTACCGGAAAATGGTTCATTTTTTAATGAGCTTAAACTCTGGAGGAACATGTGCTCATTGCTTATGTTTATTTTTTAACGAGCATGAAGTCCGCGTTAAAACTGCTCGATTAATCCAGTCATATAATAAGAAAGTCTCATATAAAATGGCAACTTTTAGATTTTTGCCCCACATCCTTTCTTTATGCAAGTTAGGAAACGACCAATCCTACGAGTTTAAAGGGTTAGAGGACCTACAAATTTAAAAAATAAATAGTCGCTCTTTGCTTGCATGCCAAAAGGTTTGCATGCCCCCAGGTATAAAACAGAGTTTCAAGGTTACCCCTACTTCTTTCCGTCAAAACAATTGTCTTGCCGAGAGAGGCCTACCTCTTACAGGTTACCAAAGATTGTTCTATCTACGGCGTAAACAAAACACTTCTTCGGCGATGTCTACCGAAATAGACAAAGGTGAGTGAAGGAGGTTACCCCACTCACATAACTTTGACAAGAGAATCTTGTTCTAGAATAACTCCCTCTTCCAATCACGGACGGGAGTACAGACTAGTCATATTTTCTCGCAGAAACCTACCCTATACCCGAAGTTTTCCTGTCGAAGCAAACCAGGGTGCATGCCCCCTGGGTTTCAGTCATGTCCCCCGAATCACTCGCGCTCATCGGGTGGACGGACTGGGGACTGAGACATTTCTTGCGTGAAAAGACCATTCAGGGATGGCATATGACTATTTGCTATGCATGATTCGGGAAATGAAAGCTGGTCTACGAGCTTGACCACTCTTCCTTCGTGCGGAAAACACATCACTCTAAAGAGTGATGAGACAATGGCTCTCATGCAATAAATATAGTCTCGTCCAAGGAGTAGATTGTAATCTAGGGGTCCTTGAACTACCATCACGTTCATTTGAATGGTTTTCCTTCTCAATGTTATGGGAACATTGGGAAGGATCCCTAACGGTCGACTGGTTCCTTTATCAAAGCCTGTTAGATTTCTCATCTCAGGAAAAAGCGATGGCGAACCAAGCGCTTTCCAAGCAGTTGAGGAAAGGATACTCACAGAAGCCCCTTCATCTATGATGGTACCGGCCATAACCATTCTATATATTTGAACAATGATTCGGAATGGTATACTAGCTGGTAAACGGGGTCTGCCTAGTTGATTCCAGTCGAAGGAGACAACTAGGTTGCTTGGAGGTGGGACCGAATAGACGGCCGGGTATGACTCTGACGAACTTCCTTCCTGCGGTAAAGGAACGGGTAAATTGCCCCCATGTTCGTTGGAGTCTGTGCTTATGAAAAGAATTTGGACGGTGTCATCCTTGTTCTCTTTGGTGATTGTATCATCTGAAGATGGAACCTCTGAAGGCAAGACCGGGTCAACTGCCGCCTCGACCTTTTGACTTTCGTCTAGTATGGGTTCAGATGGTTTGTCTTCAATGATAGATGCTTCAGCCGACCACCTGAGTGGGCCAGCCGGATTTTCAACTAGTGACGGACTCGGCAAGAGTTTTTTATATCCAGGAGGAAGTCGTAACGGTGAAACCGAACGATCGTCCAAAACTCTTTTAGCCTCGTCTAAGAAGGGACAACGGTGGACGGCATGATCACCTTCGCACAGTTTACAAGGAAATCTATATTTTCCTTTTTGTCCATGGGCTTCACTTTCACTAGTCGACGGTGTGTTTTCAACATGATCATCAGAGGTTGACGACACCGGGTTGTGCAAACGAGGAGACCAGTCCCTTAAGATCCGAGGGATGCAAGGACAATCTCTGTGATAGTGGTCTCCTTTGCAAATGACACATGGCGATTTAGGCCTGGTCGGTGTAGTGTGTGGATTTTCGCTAGACGACGCTCGTTTGCCCCCATTCGCTTTTGGCTCCTTCTTCTTCTTCTCTTTCTTCTTCTTTTCCTTCTTCTTCTCAGGTACTTGACTTTTGGCTTTACAAGCCCCATCAAGCGAAGAGGAAGGAGGAGAGGAAGAATTAGAGGAAGTAGAAGGTTGGTGGGTAACTCTGGACTCGTCTAGTTGCTGATTCGATTGTTCAGGAATTGCGGTGTTCTGAACGACAGAGGTTGAGAAGAGCCATACGGGCAAACCAATTGTCAGCCCTGGAAGCGACAATGTGGCCATATGGGGTGCACCAACATCTCCCCAAGAGGAGAAGGGACTAGGATTTCCTCCAAGGGGAATTCCTTGGTTGGTGGGTTCCATTTTCTCAACCCAAGATCAACGTAGGAAAGGGTGATGAATATTCCGTTTAAAATAAATTTTAGACGCTTTGACACAACTTGTTTTTTCAATTTTAAAGAGTCGAGAAAAAACAAAAGATGACTCTAGTCGCCTTCGATTTTTAATGAGCCTGAAGTGACAAGTGCTCAGATGGACCTTTTCCGTTAAGGAGTCTGAAAAGGAACGAAAGGGACTGCTCTGGAAATCTAGGTAGAGGGATTACCAAACCAATCGCAAAACTGCAGAATACTTTTTACGGTACGGCAGTCAATCTTCCCGAATGCTATGTTCAGTGCATTGCGATCGATAGAGCGGCAGACACGGCTTCCTATGGATAAAGGATTAAGCCTATTGGGGTCTCCCAAAATATACTCGACGGTATGTGGGAGCACAAGTCTGTACTGGCACTTATCGTCTTAAAGTGGAGGAATCACCCAACCATCAGTAAGAACAACAGTTACCAGGCTTTACGACGCCGGAATACGTCTCTAGCCTAGACTTCTAGATGTTGTGCGTTAAGTTCCAAAGCGTTGTTAGATTCATTGAATTTATTTTAAGTTGATCTTGTTTATGAAGTTTGCCTTTCAGGTTCACCGCGAGATGTAGATGTAATTCCTAAAATGCAATCTAAGATGATAAACAAACTTTTTATCTTCTTTGTGCAATGAAAATCCTAGCTACTAAGGAAAAGAAAGACAGAATCTTTTCTCAAAGAGCAAAGAGCACACTCTAAATGCACTTTCCTAAATCAAACCAATCAGACTGTCTATATGCAAATGCACATGCATGTATTTGTTTTCGACTTTCTTAGTATATGAATGATAAGAAGAAAGTTGATGCACAAATCTGAATTTCTTTTCAAGCGACAAATATCAACAAGTTTCTTTTCGAAATAAAAAATGGAGACGATCACAACACCTTACGATTTTGAAATGAATACTTGTTTTTGACACTAGAAAATTACAAATTCAGACCAAAAACAATAGTAACAGGATAATCGACTATCAACAGCAATCAAACTCTTTCCTATGATCGAAATCGACACTTGCGACAGTTTCAAATCAAAGGACGACAGTATGATTATGCTACTTTTGCAAAGGAGAACTGAAAATGACTCAACAAACACACAAAAACATTTACAGTTCTTTTGTACAAAGGAGGCGGAATAACAGCAAGGAAAAGGGGTTTCAAACAAACATATACTGATCACAGGCAGCAAAATTCAGGAATAGAACTGGAAAGAATGAATCACAGAAACCAAAACTGCACAGAGCCTAGTCTGATCAGCGCACCTGTAACACAGAGAATTTGAAATGCAGCGCAACTTGTCCACTCGGGAAGTGCGCTGAAGTTCAGATTCTCTGAACAGTACCTGCGCTGGACCAGAGACGAGACTTTGGTTGGGTTCCGGGTCACAGTTTGCAGATCAGTTCTTGGGTTTTGGCCGAGCAAAAAGCAATCAGTAATGCAACAATCAGGGGTAGATCTAAGGAGGATCTAAGAGCTATCACAAGGGCAATCAGAGAGTTTGTGAATCAGTTGTTTAAATCATAAACAGATCCCGGAGATTGACTGAAGCGGCATTTATCTACTTTGCATTTGCATAGCAAATGCAGTTCGAAAGCTACCTGGCACGACTTCAGGCTCCGTCTGTAAGTTTATGAAATAGACAACAAGGAAGATAAACAAACAAACTAATTCGTCCCCAGTGGAGTCGCCATTTTGTTACAGGGAAAAGTGTCTATATAGAACTGCTCTATCCCACTAAGGTGTGACAGCTGCCTTAGAAACAAACAGAGAAAAGCTACTTTCGTTTTTCCTTTATGAATTATAAATAGAGAAGAACAAGAAGACCAACCTCTGTCTTGCGCTAATCTCCTGATTCGATTCCTCTCTTCTTTGATAGTCTTTAGCTACCTGCTCCCTTGCACGCCCAGCTTCACCAAGTACCTGTAAGATCACAGTAGCATAGCACTATACAAAGACATGGATCTATAATCATAAACAATCTAGGATCAGATGTAAATTGACCATACAAATGCAACAAATATGAATGACACAAGAGTATGGAGGAAAACTAGAATAGCTTTTATTGATAAACAAGAAAGAGCCAAGAGGAGTTACAACCAGTGGTTCTGACCCAGCATCAACCTCTCAGCAAAGAAGCCCCTCTTCACCTCATACAAAGCTTAGATCACCCAACAATCTGATGTTTGTCTCAAGAAACCAACAACAATTCCTTACAATATGCAAAATTCCAGCCTCTGGATCTCTGGGATGAGGGATCCATATATAGATATTTGTAAGGGGGATGAGTCAGCTTGTGATTTGATTAGTGTCCTCCCTCTGATAGTTCTTGCTTCCACTTGGAGACTGATGGCCTCTTACTCATCCTTGGTCGAATTCAGAGGGGCAAGTGTCACAGGAGAAGTTTCTGGAAGCTTCCATTGCCTCTCCACCTCGCGGAATGACACTGCCATTTGTCATTTCTCACCCATCGCACCCCATAGAAGGGCTTTTTGAAATGCAACACACCCACACAGTGTATTTAGGTGCAATGCAACGCACTTTGCCTATGGAGCAGGTGAAATGATCCTGTTTTGACCAATTCTGAGCAGTTTTTCATGGAGAACTTCTGGGAGAAGCTGTAATCTGTTGACCTTGCTCCTTTAGGGGTTAGAACAACACTTTTAGGGACTTAGGAGCCCTTGATTTATGGACATTTCATACTTGGGGTTGTAGGGCCCAAAAATGTCTATAACAAAAAGATACAACAAGATCCTAGTACATCTGATACATTTAGCTGGAAAAATGATTCGTTATGGTACAAAGATCATTTATACCTATGTAATGATTCCCAACTCAAACAAAATATTCTTATGGAATTGCACACTTCTCCCTTAGGAGGGCACTCGGGATTTTTAAAAACTTACCACAGGGTTAAGAGAGAATTTTTTTGGGATGGCCTTAAATCGAATATTCAAAAGTTTGTGGCGGAAATTTCGGTTTGCCAACAAAATAAAGTTGAAACAATTAAGACCCCAGGTCTCTTACAACCTTTATCCATTCTAACCCAATGTTGGGAGGAGGTTTCAATGGATTTTATCACAGGTTTACCCAAGTCTGAATGAAAGAGTGTCATCATGGTGGTAGTTGACAGACTTACCAAGTATGCACACTTTTATGCATTATCACATCCATTTAAAGCCAGTACAGTTTCTACTACATTTATGGAAACAATTCAAAAGCTACACGGAAACCCAAAGATTATTGTAAGCGACAGAGATCCCATTTTCACTGGAAAGTTTTGGACAAAATTATTTTTCTTGTCTCGGTACTCAGTTAGCTCATAGTTCATCTTATCATCCTCAATCTGATGGGCAAACTAAAATAGTAAACAAATGTTTGGAAGTATATCTCGTTGCTTTGTATCTAATAAACAAACACAATGGGTCAAATGGTTGCCTCTAGTTGAATGGTGGTATAACACTTCCTTCCATACTGCAGCAAAAATGACGCCATTTATGGCACTTTATAGATATCATCCACCATCCATCACATCATATTTAAGAGTAAATTTTAAGGTTCAAGCAGTGGAGCATTGAGCATCAACAAAAAGTTCTCCAACTCTTAAAGGATAACCTCACTTTGGCGCAGAATGGAATGAAACAACAGGCAGATCAACATCGCAGCAAAATAAGTTTTGATGTAGGTGACTGGGTATTCCTATAGCTACAACCATATAAACAAATGTCCCTCAAGCAAGCAAAGAAGGATAATAAATTATCACCAAAGTATTATGGTCTGTAAAAGGTGTTGCAAAAGATTGGTACTATGGCATACAAATTGGAGCTTCCTGCAGCTTCCCGAGTGCACCCAGTTTCCCATGTTTCATGTTTAAATAAGGTTATAAGTGACAAGCTCTTAGTTTAAACAATATTACTAGAACTTGACAAGGAAGGAAAAATCATATTGGAATCGGAAGCAGTCACAGAAATGAGAACTCGATAGCTACGAAATCGATCAATTTCGGAGTATCTCATCAAGTGGAAGAACTTATCCATTGAAAATTCCACATGGGAGGATGAGAATTTTATACAAAAGCATCCAAAACTACTCAAGCGTTGAGGAAAACACTTTTCAGAAGGAGAGGGGCATGTTAGGCCCCTATAATACTAGTGATTCTCCCATTACTATTGTCATTGTATCCCTTATTGTTATTACTGTGCCCCTATTGTCCCCATATTGTTAGTAGTATGCCCCATAGAAACCCAATATTGTTACTTTTGTGCCCTTATGTTATTATTGTTATGTCAACTTGATTATATTGTGACCCCTTAGACTCCTATATATAGAAGGGAGGTTTAGTCATTTGTATCATCCAATAATTGCTCATTTGTGTAATGTAAAGGAGGTTGCCCCCTTGAAGAGGCTAAATTCTAAGGCATTGATTTATCTTTTCTATCTTTTTGTGAGCTTGTTTCCTAACATTGTTCATTCAGTTACAAGTGAAAACATGATCAAAGACATACATCATCATTGTTCATTCAGTTACAAGTGAAAACATGATCAAAGACATACAACAATAATATCAAGGGTACATTAGCCATGGAATCCACATATAAACCAGTATAATACTTATGAAATAACAAGGAGAAATAACCTCATATTAATGATGTGAAATCTAACTTGGTATGGGACTACCACATTCCACCCAACCATAGATTAGCTAAGCCAGATCTCTCTTCAGCAAATCACCCCCATGCCATATTCCAAGCATGAATGTGGGATCTCATAAAACACATCAATCAAAACCATTGAGGGCTTCTAGAGGCCAAGCCACCTCAACCCATCAAATAGTGATTCCACCTCATAGTCGGACATCACAAACCATCACCATATTGGTCTCTACCCAATCCTTCCAGGGCTCCTAAGCATTTTTTCCTAACCCGACTTCCAGGACTAGTAACTCAATCCATAGCAACTCTCGGGCTCCATAGTGTTTCTCCAACCAAGGCTCCAAGACTAGTAACTCAACCCACAAATTTTTCTAGGCTTTCAGAGCATTTGTCCAACTAGGGCTTCTAGGACTAGTAACTCAACCCACCAAGGGATACCAGAGAATTTTTCCAACCAAGGCTTCTAGGATTAGTAATTCAAACCAAGTTGTTACCTATCTTCCAAATTGTTTGTCCAACCAAGGCTCCAGGACTAATAACTCAACCCAAGTTGTTACTTGGCTTCCAGATTGTTTGTCCAACCAAGACTCCAAAAACTAATAACTCAACCCAAGCTAAAGGAAACATGAGAACCAACTAGAAAACAAAGAAATGAACCCAAAACACCATAGCTCTGCAGGAAATAGAAAGGCTATGAAAATCCATCGTCAATCCAGGCAATCGCCATGCCAATGACAGATCATGACCAATAAACCACATGTATGTGCCATGCATGCTGAAACTAACAAGGAAACCATACATTCAACTTGGCACCTAAAAGAAAAACATGCTTTAACTATTGATACCGACGTCCTCTTGTGCTTTTCGGCTCTTGCTCCGCCTTCTTTCTCCAAAAATCCAAGTATGTCACACTCTCCAAGAGTGCTCCAAGAAAGGATTAAGTGTCCAAGGGTATGAAAGAGTGAGAATAGAGAGAGAGCTCCAAAAATGAACTAACAAAGGTCTATGAACTGATCCACAGGAGCCTTTTTATCAATGAGGCCTCTATTTTCCTCATTTTCCATTATTTTCCTTCAATTTCCTCCTCACATGCAACCTATGACCTTTCACCTTCCTTTTCTCCTAATTTCCATTATTTTCATAAATAAAATGCCAAATAAGTGCCTCTTTCCTTTCCAAATCCTTTGACATTGCATTTGCCAATATGCTTAGCCATAATAAATTGAAGTGACACCCATTAGGATGTTTTTCCTACCATTCAGCTTGGAATACGTGTCCCATGGCCATGGTCTTATATATTTTTACATGGATTTTTAACCACGGTTGTTACACCCCCATGGTTATATTGATATTTTGGCACTTCTTTGATCAATTTATAATTCCTTCATTTACAAACATCACTTGATACTCTAGTGTTGGATATAGAAATAAATTGAAATCCTTGCTATCTTAAAATGAATAAAATTATGAGTACTGCCTGAATCAATCAACACTTTTAGCTTTTTCTTCTTGATATATCCTTCTATATTGAGAGTTTGAGGAGTGGTAATTCCCACCAATGCATTACAATATATGGTCAGATTCATTTCTTCTTTTTCAAACCTTGGTTTTGGTTCCTAGTGCATAGCTTCTTCTTTTGATGTTTCTTGTTCCTTATCTTCCTCCTATTCACAATCTATGTAAAATAATTTATTCTCAACATACTTATCACCTTTAGTGTATTTTCTATCACAACTGTAACAAAGCCCTTTTGCTATTTTTTCCTTCAATTATTGTGGTGTCAACCTAGTAGGATGTGGAAAGCTAGTAGTAGCAACACTTACATATTTATAGTTGTGAGTGGTAGACCTCCTTGTTGCCATAATTTTATTTTCAAGTTTTCTTACCACCCTAAATGCATTCTCCAATGAGTTAGGTTCCCAAAGGTGAACCTCATGTTGGATGTTATCCTTTAAGGTACCTATGAAGACATCAATCAAAAGCTCCTCGAGAATATTAATTACCTTGATATTCAATATTTAGAAGTCCTCAATGTGCTTGCCAACTGAACCCTATTGTTTGAGATTTATCAATTGGCTAGAGAAGGTGTTTCTCTTTGTATCCTCATAATGTTCTATCAACTCCCCCATAAAAATTAATCAAGTTTTTTTGGAGAATTTGGTATCTGTAGGTAAATACTAATTCTCTATATAAGTAGCCATATCTAGAACAACAGTTTAAAGCACTTTAGCCTTTTCCTATAAGAAATAAATAAGATAAAGAAGATGAGAAGACCTACTTGTAGTTTCACTTTCCTCTTGTCTTCTTTGTATCAATTGGCTAGAGAAGGTGTTTCTCTTTGTATCCTCATAATGTTCTATCAACTCCCCCATAAAAATTATCCAAATTTTTTTGGAGAATTTGGTATCTATAGGTAAATACTAATTCTCTAGATAAGTAGCCATATCTAGAACAACAGTTTAAAGCACTTTAGCCTTTTCCTATAAGAAATAAATAAGACAAAGAAGATGAGAAGACCTACTTGTAGTTTCACTTTCTTCTTGTCTTCTTTGTATCGATCCTATCGCTCCTTCCCGTACTTAACACACTTGAGAAGTACCTATAAACATCAACAGAAGACAAAGAACCGATCAAAGCAAAATATCTATTGAATACAAGTAAATGGAATCAGATACATTCACACATATAAGCATCATATAACAAGATAAGCATATGGGAAAAAGGTTCAAATAATTTATTGAATAGAAGAAGGAATTACAACCATCAAGTTTGATTTGAAGTCACTCCTCCAGCCTGGATCCCATCCACATCACATCCAAAGGAGGACAAACTTACAGCATAACAATACTTGTCTCAAAGTCAATTCCCATAGAAACATTATCTCCTTACAATTCAACATAGTCCAGCCCCTTGATCACTTAGATGAGTGTTCAATTTATAGGAAGATGAAGGAGGTTATGTCATAAATGGGGGTATTGAATGGTCTTCCATAGTTAGAATTAGTTCCATGGAGGAAGGGATGAGAAGATAGGATGCATCTTAAGTCATTCCTCATCCATTTTCGAGCTCACGGGAGTTGATAAGTGAGGGAAACTTCTAGATGACTCCAAGAGATAAGAATATTCCCCAAACCCTATGTGAATTTCTCTCAATCTTGCCCAACGCAGGTGAAAGAGGGCCTAAGTGCTCTGCAGAGAACCCTAGCATGGACTCAATTGCAATGTAGTGCACCCTTACATGGGCCTACCTGTGCTGGTCCCTTTAGAGGTCATTTCAAGATGTCTTCAAGTCATGAAACTATCTGGGAAGGAGGCATTCAAAAGGGTGAATTGTTTAGGGCATGTAGCAACTAAAGTTATGGTTTGATGAGCCCTAAAACACTGATCTAGATGATGGGAGTGATGTGCCCAAATGGATCTGTAACAGCTGCCCCCTAAAGCATGAAGTCAAAAAAATGTTAATGTCCAATGAAATGCTTTATGATGTGATGAGGAGGTTTCAAAGTGGAAGGTGACTTGCATCAATTACAATACATATATCATGATTTTTTTTTTTTTTTCATGAATTGTTGAGGGAAGGCATACCCATGCTCAGCATATAAAATTTCATTACATGTACACAGACAATCATCTACATATATAGACCCATGATCGGAATGACCATCAATGTAAAGCCATTATATATATGATTTAGTACTCCTAAAATCGCAGCCCAGATGGATGAAACTAGATCCGGGGTCTTCTATCTCGTTCAATCGTTCGCTCAAGTACGATTCTAACCATGTGAATATGTGATCTGAAGTCGAACATGGGAAGACACAGTCTGATTACCAGCCGATGATGTAAGTTATTAACAGACGCTAGAGACATCACTGATAATGATAATGATCCTCAAGGTATTGCAGTACATTCTGCATGGTGTGAATGGACGATTTGATGTCGAACACCATACAAAGTCTTTCGGTTGAAGGCCATTGATGTCAACCTATCGCCGGAAGTGAGAAACCTGCCATTGATGTATGCAAGCCTCAAGGTACTGGAAGGGTGTTTCTAAGTCAACTTCTTGGATAATGTGCTAGTCAACAATAAGCGACTCTTCAATAAGTGACTCGTCGTAGGAGGGCCTTGATGTATCCCACATCAACGATACGAAATGAGTGTAATGATTTTGGAGATGGAATTTGACTAACGACACAACGTTCAGGAATGGCGGTCATGACAATGAAGGTTTATGGTATTGCAAAGGATGAATTTAAACTGGAGGACTTCTCTTGAACATGTCAGCAACACTAAAATGAATTGGTAGAATTGACTCGAAACAAAGTGATGGATGGTATGAAAGACCAATGGTATGATAACCATCAAGCTGATAACACAACCTAGGTATTCACGGTGATGAAGTGAAAGTGTCATGTTTAAGAGCGACCCGCTACCATAAAGTGGTTTTCCCCTTTTTCCCATTTTCCCCTGTCATTTCTGACCAGTACCTCTTTATTTTTTATCAAGCTTGAGGTGGATAACATATTCTTGTTGTATAATTCCACCCTTTGGGTGAATCTATCACTATGTGATGTTTTAACGAGTCTAGCGAAGGTGAAACTCGGTCTTGTCTAGATGGACAAGTTTGTCGCTATTTGATGTTTTAACGAGTTTAAT
This sequence comes from Pinus tabuliformis, assembly GCA_031772625.1. NCBI lineage: Eukaryota > Viridiplantae > Streptophyta > Pinopsida > Pinales > Pinaceae > Pinus > Pinus tabuliformis. The sequence goes on along the minus strand of CM062807.1, from coordinate 1,030,713,133 downwards.
GACAAAGATAACTCGATCCTTTTCATGTTTAGAGAGTTTGAAAAGGGACAAGAAGAAAACTCCATAAGTTCTTTTTTGTAGATTTGTCTCTCAAGCCCAAAAAAGCATAAAACAATACGAGAGAGAACCTATTGACCATGTTCGGTCAACGTATTCCTTTTTCATAGTTAATCTATCTTAGCCCGAAATAGGGTTAAACTTATACTAAGCAGATGTCATTTCCAATCCGTTAACGAGATGAAAAGGACAAGTGCTCGGGAATATTTTCATGTTTAGAAAGTTTGAAAAGATCTTAAAGAGGACTCCAAGGGGGTTCCTTTTATGTTATTTAACATAGCTCGAAAAAGAGATAAAAGTATGCTCTATGGTCAAAGGTACAATTTACAATCGAGCACGTCAATTTCTATAATTCAGCTACAAAACCTGCTCAAAACACCACCAAATAGATTAAAAATACCTGTTTCATAGTTAATAATAGGAAAATACTAATTTTTCCTTGATTAATGAACATGAAATAAACATAAAACAAGTTTTTACCATTTGATACTTACCATTCAATTTTGTGCTCTGGGCTAGTTTTTTACCTCAAACTTCATCAGCTGATTGCGAGAGATTCTATGGACCATTTCTTGTGCTGTCTAGACCAAGTAGGAGATATACCCCTCCTCTTTCTTTTCAAGTCATTCTTTTACTGTTTCATGCAAGTTTTAGGGTTTTTGGGACATCTGGGGTTTGATTTTTTCACCCTGGGATCAGTGCAGGCTTTCACATCGAAAATTGTGCTAAGGAGAACCCTGATAGAAGGCCGCCTGCTCTTCAGTGCACTGTCTCTGTGCCTGGGCTATGCTAGGCAAGTTTCCCAAACTAGATTTAGCTGTTTGCTCCAAAATTTGTCCTATTTTTTGCATGGAAAGGATCCTAACTAAGCTTATGATTGGATTTTAGGCTTTCATCGGATCAGAATGTTATTTACATGGTGAGAAAGAGAGCATGAAGAAGAATACATGGTTTCCCTAAACAATCTGGGTATAGTCGAGGCCCTCAAAAACTGTGGGTTACTCAAATACTTCAGGTTGTTCGGAATGAGGCAACAAATAGAACTATTGTAGTTCCTTATTCATGCATGGGATCCGACAGATCAGAATTTTCACATAAGGGACAAAATGGTCCCTATTACCATTGATGATATTTACTTTCTTACTAGACTATCGAGGCGAGGTGCCCCCATCTCACTTTTTGGATTTTCCTGTGGAGGTGAATCGGTGAGGGATTACATTCGACAATTTTGTCGGCTAGGTACATAGCCTAGAAAGGATGGGAAAATAAACATCAGAGATGTAGGTGATTTTCCTTTGAGAATGATCCTCTTCACAATCGCAAAGTTGGCTGGCAGTGTGACACTTCATCTGGCAAACAGATCATATATGCAGTATGCACTTGAGTGTCTAGAGCCAAAAGTATTCAACTGGTGTGAGGCCATACTTTCTTCACTGAAAGAACAACTGACCAAGTTAAAAGGTGGTAAGATGAATAATTTTTTCTATGGTTCGATCTTAATCACTTTCACCTTAGAGAGGATCCCATTGATGCAATCACAACATGTATCACTGGGTGTAGCTGGTCCTAGAGATCCACGTATGCAGAGGTGGGTCGAATTGATGGATTGACATGCTGGTCAGTCAACAATCATTTTTTCCACTGCATTCTTCAGTTGGCTAGATCGACAACACCTTGTCATTGAGGAGCATCCATACTCAAGGATGGATTTTCATGGAGATCCAAACTTGATTCTACCAGTTGGAGCACAATGGGGTGCTATAGGTAAATTGTTTGACCAAAGCGTTTTTTATTTTCCAAGTTTCTACATGTTTTTGTGTTTTTTAATGTTTCCAAGACTAAACTAAAATCATTCTCATGCATGCATATGTGGCTATTGTTTGATCTTTGGGAAACCAACAGGGTGCGGGTGGGCCAACGCAGAGAAACATTGGGAGAGCAGTTCTCCAGGAATTGGATTTGGCCGAGACATTGGCAAAGTTGCAGGATCACATAGAGGGATTAACCCTTGGTATTCCAGATGTCCAGATCGAGGAGTTACCTATGAGGTTGCAGTGCCACACTATTGGTGTTCCTAGCCGTTGGATGAGGCTTTTGCACATGATAGCACAGGTTGTGACCTGTTATCATGAGCATCACTAGGTCTACTTGGGATATTTTGCATGCATTTTGAGTTTTTCAGTCAGATGACCAAACTTGTCTTGGAAACAAATTTTGTAAAAACTTTTAAAACATCTATCTATTTTAATTTTAGAGTTTTCTATGGTTATGTGCAATCCTATTCAACTAATGATGTGAATTGAAAATGTTACTTTTACATGTGTCGCAAATGCCTATTTAACACATAATTTGCTTGAGAATCAATAAATGTGTTAAAGTTTCTGGAAATATGTTGATATTGAATGTATTCAAAATGCCCTTCCAAAATACGAACTCTAAGGAACATATGAAGAAATGTTGGGTTTCGGACGGTATACACACTTGTAATTTGTAGTACGATGAGTTGTGAATCCAGCCTAATGATGATTCGATGAATGCCAAGTGAAATGGCATCAGAGAGAAGTTCGATCAACGCACTATACTCAACGATATCGTTTGTTGAACGACTGATACAAATCCCTTGAAAACTCACTAACTCGCCACTTGGAGTGAAAATAGACTATGTTTCAGAAGATAGGTTCTACATACTACGACTAGCACCATTAGTGTAACCAACAAATGGTTCCAAAGATTCCAACATTTGCAACAAATGTAAAGTGGATTACTAATTAGATAAAAAACTATAAAAGACACACACTGACACACACACATGCAATGAAAGCATATATACAGTGAGTTTTACTACACTCAATTAAGCATAGTAACATTTGAGGTATAGTCCGTTTCAGGGCTACGACAATGGAATCCCATCATAGTCTGCTAACTCGTAGGCACCTTTTGCCAAAACACGCTTGACAATATAAGGACCCATCCACATCAGTTCAAATTTTCCTGCTCCAAGTTTATCATCTTCCTTATCGTAAAGCAAGATCAGGTCTCCTTTTGAGAAGATACGAGGCTTGACATTTCTATCATATTGCGCCTTGATTCGTTTCTTATGTGCTTCATTAGCCAATGTGTCATCATGACAGGTTTCATCCAGATGGATAAGTTCCAAGAAATGCACTTCTTCTTCAGAAGTGTCAGGTAACAGGTCAATTGCGAGTTTGAGAGATGAAATTTCACATGGTATCGGTAAGATTTCTTCCAAACCATACACCAGCTGAAAGGGGGTGAATCCAATTTCATTTCTCACAGAGGTTCGATATGCCCACAAGGTAGAGTACATGATTAAATTCCAATTTCATTTATGAACCCCTATCATTATTTGCAACATTCACTTAAGGACTTTGTTGATGGCCTCAACTTGTCCATTTGCTTGCGGGTAATAAGGGGTAGAACTATCATGTGATATTCCTAACTTAGTAGTCAACTCAGCCATCATGTGATTGCGAAAATGCAACCCATGATCTGTAACTATGGCCCGTGGTACACCAAATCGGGCAACCACGTGGTTGAAAAAGAAAAGAGCAGTCATTTTTCCATTGTTGCTCAATGTTGGCATCGCCTCGGCCCATTTGGTAAAATAGTCAACAGCGACTATAATATACCCATGCCCCTCGGCCGAAGTGGGTTACATGTCATCAAGTTAATGCCCCATTTGGCGAATGTTCCAACAGCAATGACTAGATGCAATGGTGCAAGTGGCAATCTAACTTTATGGTCGTAGATCTGGCATGCATGACAGCTTCTGATGGAAATTATGCAATCTTTGAATATGCTAGGCTAGAAGTAACCATCACAGAGAATTCTCTGCGTGGTAGCATAACTAGATTAGTGTTCACCACATGCACCTGAATGGCAATCGTTCAATGCTTTCTTGGTTTTCTCATGTGTGAGGCACCTCGGTAAAATTGTATCGATACCACAACGGTAAAGAGTGTCGCTAATGATCAGATAATCTTTGGCTTGGTATCGAATACGTCGCTATTATGTGTGAGAGGTATCAGGTCGAAAAGTTTGGGACTGGAGATCAATCAGTATATCTCCATAACACAGGTCAGATGACAATATCAGGAACAAAGACGCATCCAAAATCGATGGTTCATATTTTGAATCAATGGAGGTCGAGAGAAGGTCACAAAGTAGCTCATCGAAAATGAGAGATTTCTTTGATTTGGACTTGATGAATTCCATATCAAAATCCTTCAAAATGACTATCCATTTTGAGTATTTTATCCCCAGCAATTGACGTGACAAAATATATGTCATAGGGTTGCAATCCGAAATGAAATTGATCTTCCGGAGCAGGATGTAGTGGTGAAATCTCTGAATAGCTTGCACAGCTACCAAAGCTAACTTTTCGACATAAGAATACTTACTTTTTGTATCATTGAGATTTCAGCTTAAATAATATATCGGATGTTCAATCCCATCTTCTTCTTGGACTAAAACCATGCTAATGGTTGTATCTACAGTGGTGAGATACAAGTAATAGTTGTTTTGATAATTCAGAGAATACATTAATGACACTTTAATCAAGGTATCTTTAAGAGCATCAAAGGAAGCTTGTGCAACCTGATCCCAATGGAAGAGTATCCCCTTTTTCAAAAGACGTGTAAAACCTTTAGCCATTTCAGCGTAATTGGGAATGAACCTCCTCAGAAAGTTAGCCTTCCCTTGGAGTCTCTGTAACTGTAAAAGATTTGAAAGTGGAGGCAAATCAAGAATTACCTAAACCATTAGTGGATCGAGTCGAATTCTGTCTCTAGACACTACGAATCCAAGAAATCGACCAGAATGAACACAAAATACACATTTGTGTGGATTGAGTCGTATCTTGTAGTGTCGGCACTGTACAAATATTGCTCTCAAATGTTGCAGGTGATTAGTCCGCTTTTGTGAATGAGCAGGTAAATCGTCAAGCTAAGGTTGAACAATGTGCTTGATGTCATGGAAGGCATAGTTCATTGCCCTCTAGAATGTGGCCCTTGTGTTTTTCAAAACGAAAGGGAGTTTCCTATAAGAAAATGTGCCCCATGGACAAATAAAAGTTGTTTTAGATTGGTCCTGTGGGCGGATATTGATTTGATTGTAACCGGAAAAACCATCCATAAATGAGAAAATTTTGCATCTAGCACATTCATCAATTATTTGGTTGATAAAAGGAGTAGGATAATTGTCTTTTGGGCAGGCTTGATTTACATCCCTATAATCGACGCACACTCCAATTGTCCCTTGTTTTTTCATGACATGAATAATGTTGGAAGCCCAGTCAGTAAGAGGTACAGGGTAAATGAAAGTAGCATGCAAAATCTTTTCAACTTCTGCTTTAATGGCAATGACTTTCTTTGGATGAACAGGTCGAAGCCACTGTCGTACTGGTTTGACATTAGGATACATTTTGATTTCATGTTCAACAATACTAGAGTCTATACTTGGCATCTCCTCATATGACCATGCAAATATATCTTGAAATTCATGAATGAGAGTATGGTAATTATCAAGTTCTGATGGAGAACAAGATTTTTTGACATGAATGTTTTCTACAACATTAGATTTGGTCGAAATATTAATAGAAATTGTTTCTTGAATATTTGATAGGTTTTGCTTAGAATCTGCTGTATCTATGAAAACAAAATTCGAAAGGAAAACAACAACTGAAGGGTGGTTAAGTTCATTTGAATAATCTTCAATGTCATCTAGAATATGGGAACGATGATGATAATCTTCCCAATGTTCTTCTCCTATCATCATTTATTGGATGATTCCTTCATGTGTAGAAAATATACGTGAAAAAAAGAAGTACCATATTCTAATGAACGGTCTGCCCATACAATTGGTGAAAGTGGATTTGGGTTTGCCACACAAGCTAAAAAAATTGATTGTTATGCAAGCTCAATGGGGCTTAGTAGCATAACTTTAGTATTACTATCAACTTCAAAATTGTTGGTAATCCTCCTTAAATCAGATGAGGTGGAGGAAATCATGTTGCAAGTCTCTACTCTTGCCACTTCTGCCAAATCAAATGGTGATGGTAGCATAAAAGTACCCATTAGGGAAGGATCTTTAAAGATACCTACACCAACATTTTGAAGTGATAGCTGGGGTCTGTGTACTAATGGAATGCTTCCAGTAGCCTGAGAACTAGATGCAAAGAAGGCAAGTGATGAGCCTCATAAATGGGTAATTATATGGGCTCATTTTACCTCCTAACCTAGTCAAATCAACCATTCTCTTAGCTTATTGTATGATTTTCTAATTATATTTATGCTTATAGAGTGAGTTGAGTTAGTTATGATGCCATGTGGTCTAATATGTGTTTAATGCAGATTATTGATGAATTTTGTGGTCAAAGTCAAGGATCCAGTGGACAAATGGCAGCAATAACTCAAAGTGGACAAAGGAGAGGACTTATAGGAGGGAATCCCCCTCATTTATTACTCCTCACTTCAAATTCCCCTTCCTTCAACTCAGAGTACAAGCAGCCAAATCATTCACTAGAAGGCAGCAGAGCAAGTGGAGGATGACTGATGATTATCTCGAGTTTTGGGAGCCAAGCCTCCCTGATTTTAAGGAAGCTATTGGTAGCTTCATTTGTATAAGTAGAGAGGCCTAGGGCCTCATTATGGTCGGATTTTTGTTTTATTTTTGTTGTACTTTTGCTTATGTAAACTCAGCTCAACTTCGAGCTTATTATTTTGACAGTTCCATGTAATCTTGTTATTGTTTTGGAAATAAAGATGGAATCCCTTTTGAGTTCACGATGAGTTACCTAAGAGGGCTGAAGCTCTTGGGTTAGGGCTCAATCCAAGCAGCCAACATCCTCTTGTATTTTTATGTTTTATTTCAATTGTAGATTAGATTGTTGTTAGATGTATTTCTTTCATGGTTAAGAATAGGTTTCTTTTGATGATTCAGTAGTTTTCTTCCATTTGTGCTTTCTATAGTAGGTTAAGCAGTGGTAAAGAAAATATTCAAAAGGCTAGCAATAGTGCTTTGGCCTCTCTTCCTCCCTTTTGGACCATGATCTAAGGAAAAGACCCTCTTGCTGCTCCAAAAACACAGATTTCCCTCATTCATAGGACTTCTAGTGTTTACAGCTTTTTAGTTGGTTAATAGTTTAGTTTGCTTTTCTTTACAACTTCTCCATCATGCTCCATTATGTATTTACTATATTCTTCTCCCATGCTTTCCTTTCTTGCAGCAGTTATCAGCATTTCCTTTCATAGATCACAATTTAGATTAGTTTGATGCAAAACTCTGTTTTTCTAGATGTACTTATTTCATCGCTTCCTTCATCTCGTTGGTTGACTGTCAGTTGTCTATGAAGGAGATATCTTCTCACAGTAGATCATCTTATCATCCATCCCATCCTCCATTTGATGCATGCCCTACAGGTCGCCCAAGTTTCCCCTCAATTCTGCCTTAGTTTCCTGTATTTTCCATAGAACTTCTTCGTCTCTCCTTGAGAAAATCCAATCATCTTTCTCTCTCCTAATGATTCTTGGTAGACCCTAGGTGCCCTAACACCTCATTCCAACCTTCATCCACCTTTTCCACCCACTCTCACACCCTCAAAACAGCCAAAATTGCTCTCGGCCTCCTCCTGTAGGCCTCCTGTAGAACACTGTTTTTCCTCCTATAGATTTCCTGTGTCCTCATGTAGATTTTCTTGTAGGCTTTCTTTTGAAGGCCAAGTGTGGGAAAAGCCTCCAAAAGGCCACCTGAAACCTCCTAGGACCCAAACACACCATCCTACGTCCTCTCAAGCCCCAAAACTTCCTTTCAACACCACCTATTCGCTGCCACATTCACAAACAATAAATCACATACATGTCAAATTCACATAAAAATCCAAAAAGATGTTTTTTTCTCATTTACTTCCAGAAATAGATTAGTTAGATGTTGTTTACTTCTTTGAATAGATAAATGGAATTCTTTTCATGATTTTCATAGTGCTTTCTGCAAAAGTAGGATTAGCTGGTTAATTAGGATTTACTTGGTTTGCTTTACATTTCAGTCTTTCTCCTTTCTGCAATTAGAATAGCATCTATCTTTCTTTCCTTTCATCACATCTAGAGCTTCTTCTAGAATCCATAGAAGTTGGATTGAGCTCCTAGTGATCTTGCGCTGGCTAACCAAGTGACAACCTGCAGTAAGAACTAGTACTTGTGCATACAACATCGTCGCTTCCAAGTTTGTTACGAACTACCGGGTTGATAAGAGTAAAGAAGGCAGCCCAGGAGTTGTAGCATTATTGTTGCAATACTGGTGCTCACCATCTTTTTGGCGTCGTTGCCAGGGAAGCATCAGAGTATTCTGTGATTACTGCTTTCTTCTATTTTTTTATTGCAACATTCTGCTAATAGTTTATTTCAGCAAAAGTAGACTAGTCCTTTCTTTTCCTTTAGTTCTGCATTTCCTTGCTTTCCTTTTCAATTCTGCAAATTTCATTTCAGCAAGAGTAGAATAGTCATTTCCTTTCCTTTCAAGTTCTGCATTTCCTTGCTTTCCTTTTCAATTTTGCAAATTTCATTTCAGCAAGTTCATTTCAGTTAGTTGCAATTTGTTTTGTTCAATCAATTTCAGTTTTGCAGGTACTATCAGTGTGGAGAAAAAGAAACAAAAACCAACCAAAAATATTTCCTTTCATGCCTCGTAGGAATAGAGATAATTCAGGAAAATTTTTGCCCAACACCCCCACTGCTTCACACAACCAACCTTCTCTCTTCTTCGGTGGCTGTGATCAAGAAGAACCCTTAGGTGAACAACCAGACATATTTGAAGAACCTATAGGGGAAGAAGAAGAAGAAAACATTCCTTTGGAGCCAATGGTTGAACACAGAAATGCTAGGGGGAATGGAGAGAGAATAGAGGGTACCTTTCCCATTCAAGAGACCAATGGGGACACCAAAATGAAGAATATAAGCCCTTCCATCCTACCTCATTTCCATGGTCTGACTACAGAAGATCCTGACACCTTTTTGTTTGAGTTTGTTGTTATCTGTCGAACCTATGACTATGCGGAAGATGAGAAAAAGTTGAAACTATTCCCTTCTACTCTCAAGGATGCAGCCTTGTGCTGGTTCATGGGATTACCTGGAAATAGCATCACAACTTGGGCTCAGATGCAGCAAGCCTTTAACAACAAGTATCGAGACTATTGTAGGTCAAAAGATACTAAAGAAGAAATCTTTCAAATGACCATAGGAAGTGATGAGTCCCTGGAGGACTATGAAGAGAGGTTCCAGCTCAGTTACAAAAGGGTCAGGTGTACACTTGACCCTGAGTCTCTAAAGCTGGTCCTGCTCAGGGGAATTCAGGAAGACCTTTTAGACACCCTCCATCTACTTTTTGCAGGAGACATCTACCAACTATCCTATGAGGACATAAAGACTATTTTTAGAAACCATTCTAGAGCAACCAGAAAGAAAGGTAGGGGGAGTCAACCCATAGCCAGTACCTCTTCCTCTAGCTCATCCATTAAAGGAGAAATTGGAAACATGCTGGAAGACTTCAAGAGTGAGATGCTACAGACTCTTGCCATGAAAATGGATACCTTACATATCAAAAGGAAACAAGAGGAAGCAAAGAGGGCTTTGGCCATTTTTTGCCCTAGATGCACCAGGAGGCATCCTAGGAATGAATGCCCATTGAACTCTATAGAAGTTTGTTCAGTCTATGAAGAAAATCATTCTACGGACAAGTGTCCTTCCTTACCCAGACTTAAAGCTATATATCAAGGGGCTGAGGGAGTCACTAAATAGCTCTATTACATAAACCAAAGGAGGCCACATGGACCTAGACCATATCAGCAGGGGATGCAAGGGACATCTTAGGCATACTACAACCCCAACCAAGTCACTTCCATACCTTCTTGGGGGCCCCCTGCTCATCCTTCCTAGTCCACACCTCCTCCTTTGTCCTTCACATCTCCATACCATGCCCAACCAGCCACCCATTCATTTCAATCCTATGCTCTGCCGCAGCCTTAGTGGAATGCATTTCATCAGGGGTGGAGGCCCCAATAGAACTCTCCTCTCGCTCTTTTGCCTCCACCACCTACCCAACCACAACCGTTACCTCCTGCTCCACTAAAGCAACCCTAGATGCCTGCCCAGCCAAATCTGAACCCGAACAATAGACAGGCTCAACAAGTGTATAGTGGGGAACCATCATGCCCGACTTATGTTGTGGAGATTCAGGAAATTAACTTGCGATCTGGTAAAGTTCTCCAAAATAGGCAGCCACCACCCAGGGAGGTTGAGGAAGATAAAGAGGAAAGTGAACCTAAATCAATTCCACCCTTTCCTAAGAGACTATCCATAATAGTCCAGCCTACCCTAGAAGAAACTGAACTCCTGGGAGAATTGAAACATTTATGTGTGAAGATACCACTTCTCCAAGCCATAAAAGATGTGCCTATCTACAATAGGTTGATCAAAGAGAAGTTCTTTAGGCATCCAGGAAGGCGCAAGAGAGATGCCCCAACCATCAATGTCATAGGAAAACTGTTCGACCTGATGTTAGGGTAGGTAATCTGTCCAAAATATCTAGACCCTAGAAGCCCAGTAGTTGATGTCCACATCAATGGCACCATGATCCCACACACCTTGATTGATCTGGGAGCTACCATTAATGTGATGACAAAGGACACAATGCTCAAACTTAACCTCCAGGGCTCCTTGAGGAAGACCACGACTGTGCTACAGCTTGCAGACTGCTCCACCGTGACCCCTGAGGGGATTGTGGAAGATGTGATGGTCTCCATTGATTCTTGGGAGTACCCTGCTAATTTCTTAGTTCTCCAGCCAAAGGCAAAGCTCATTGGGTATCCTCTCATTCTGGGAAGACCTTGGTTGGCTACCACCGATGCCTACATCAACTGTCGAGCTGGGAACATGACCATAAAGAATGGGCATATGTCCAAGCAGTTAATCCTATATCCTCCTACCCAACCCTTGCTAGAACATGATTTACCTCTCTGGTTGGAGGAGGAAGATGAGGATGAAGTCTATTCTACACCACTTTGTGCATTAGGAATCACCATGGGGGGGAAATAGCAAGATGAGGATGATATGATTGAAAATCTGATTCAGAATCCACCTCCCAGTGTATCACCATTAGAGGACATAGTAAGAGAAACCCAAAACAACCCCTCAACTGATCTCTGTGCGGCCGACTCCACCTCTCTCTGTGTTAAGAATATAGATTTCGGCCCAAAAAGAACCTTGAAAATTAATCCATCCCTATCCACTTCCCAGGAGAAGGAACTATGTAGCTTGCTGAGAAAACACCTAGATGCCTTCGCTTGGAGTTATAAGGAGATGAAGGGAGTGCACCCTTCAATATGTACTCATCATATATACATCAAGGAGGATTGCAAGCCAGTTAGGCAGCCTCAAAGGAGGATGAATCCAGCACTTAAATATATTGTTAAGGAAGAACTATAGAAATTGCTTGATGCATGATTCATCTATCCCATCTCTGACAGTGAATGGGTCTCTCCTTTGGTGTTCGTGCCAAAGAAAAATGGTAAGTGGAGAATCTATGTCGACTATCGGGAATTGAACAAAGCCACTAAAAAGGACCATTTTCCTTTACCTTTCATAGATCAAGTGTTAGATGGTCTGGCAGGGAAAAAGTTTTTCTCTTTCCTAGATGGGTTTAGTGGGTACAATCAGATTCAGATCAGCCTAGAAGACCAAGATAAGACCACTTTCACTTTCCCTTGGGGTACCTTTGCATACCGGGTCCTTCCTTTTGGTTTGTGTAACGCTCCAGCCACTTTCCAAAGAGCGGTACTGAGTATATTTTCTGAATTAGTTCATGATGCAATAGAGATATACATGGATGACTTTACTCCTTATGGCTCTAACTTTTAGGAAGCCTTATCTAATCTAGGAAAAGTTCTAGACAAATGTATTGAGATGAACCTATCCCTCAGTCTGGAAAAATGTGAATTTTTGATGACTGAAGGGACCGTGCTAGGTCATGCAATATCTCAACAAGGACTGCAAGTGGACCCCAACAAAATTGCCATCATCCAAAGGGTCCCACCTCCTCAAAAGGTGAGAGATGTCAGAAGTTTCCTAGGCTTAGCGAGGTATTACTGGAGATTCATTAAAGATTTCAGAAAGCTAGCCTCTCCTTTGTTTGGCCTCTTAGGTAAGCATGTCGAGTTTATATGTTTGGAAAACTGTCAAGAAGCCCTAGATACCTTGAAGAGCAAACTCGTGACCGCCCCAATTCTGAGAGGCCCAAACTGGACCCTACCTTTCCACATTCACACAGATGCCTCGAACAAAGCATAGGAGCAGCCTTGGGACAAATTGATGAAAAGTTACCTTATGCCATATACTTTATAAGCAAAAACTTATCAAAGGCAGAGTTAAATATACGATGATCGAGAAGGAAATCCTAGCTGTCGTGCATTCTTTAAACACATTCAGACATTATATCATAGGCTATCAAACTTTGCTGCACACTGATCATGCTGCAATTAGATATTTAATGAACAAACCGGATGTGAATGCTCGCATTATTAGATGGTTTCTTTTACTGCAACAGTTTGATTTGACCATTATTGATAAGCCTGGTAAAGAAAATGTTGTTGCTAACTTTTTGTCTAGAGTAAATTTTCCTGTAGGTGAAGAAGGAATGGTGCATGACCAAATGCTAGATGAACACTTGTTTGCTATCTCAGTACTCTCTCCATGGTTTGCTGATATAGCAAACTACATGGTTTCAGCACAGTTTCCACCACATCTGTCCTCAAAAGAGAAGAGCAAGATAGTGAGGAAAAGCACCCCTTTCACCTGGATTGGGGGCAATCTCTTCAAACTTGGCCCAGATCAGATCTTGAGAAGATGTGTCAGGGAGGAGGAAGTCTTTGACATCCTCCTGACCTATCATGACAGGCCTTGTGGAGGTCATTTTGCAGCAAAAAGAACCACCTTCAAGATACTGCAAGCAGGCTACTACTGGCCCACTCTTCATCAGGATGTGAGGAGATATCCCAACCATTGTGATCGGTGCTAGAGGATGGAGAAACCTACTCCAAAGGATGAGATGCCCATGCAACCTCAAGTGACCTTTGAGCCATTCGAGAAGTGGGGCATGGAATTTGTGGGCCCTCTCAGCCCTCCTTCAAAGCAAAAGCAATACATCATTGTGTGCACTGATTACCTGACAAAGTGGGCAGAGACAAAAGCAATCAAAGCAACAACGGAGGAAAAAGTAGCTGAATTTTTGAGAGAGAACATATTCTACAAGTTCGTGTATCCAAGAGAATTGGTCACAGATCAAGGTAGTCAGTTTACTTCCAATCTGATTGAAGACCTACTCACACAACATAGAATCAAGTACAGGAATTCAACCCCTTACCATCCACAAGCCAATGGGTAGGTGGAGGTCACTAACAGAGCATTGGAAGGGATCCTAACAAAGGTAGTGAGTAGCAGCAGAAAAGACTGACAAACAGATTAGTTGAGGCCACTTGGGCCTACAATACAACATGGAAGACCACTACAGGGTTCACACCCTATGAGCTGGTCTATGGGAAGAAGGCTTTGCTATCAATAGAATTTGAATTCAATAGCCTGAGGATGGCAGCTTAGCTAGAGCTAGACCTCAGCCATGCACAGAAAGAAAGATTACTTCAGCTCAATGGATTGGATGAACACAGAATGCAGGCCCTTCTCCATACAGAGGTAGTTCAACTTCAGAGAAAGATATGGCATGACAAAAACATCAAGGAGAAGCAATTCCAAGAGGGAGATTAGGCACTACTCTATGATTCAAGATATAAAGATTTCAAGGGCAAGCTAAGGACAAGATGGCTGGGACCCTACACTATGGAGAAATGCAATGACAATGGTTCAGTTCTGATCAGAACCATTGATGATGAAGCCATCCCCATGCTTGTCAATGGACATCGGTTGAAAGTCTACAAGAAACCCCTCTCCAAGTGAGAGTTCATTGAAAATTTGAATAAGACAGTGATGGTAGTGGAGCATGTCTTGGCCTCCACTTCATCCACTCACTGAAGAAAAAGAAAAAATAAAAAATAAGGACTCAAGTGAAAACCTCCATGAGGCGCTTGAGTCCCATCATTGGGTTGAAAACCTCTTCTGAGGCGGCCCAATGATGTCAAAAAAATAAAAAATAAATAAAAGAGAAAAGAGAAAAATAAAATCCCTGGTTGAAAACCTCCCTTGGAGGTGCCCAGGGTAGGAAATTAGGGTGAAAAACTCCCTGAGGCGCCCTAGTTGTTTCAAAAAAAAAAGAGAAAAGGAAAAATGAAGTTCTAGTTGCATTGCAGGTTTGCAGGAGGACTACAGGAAGTAGCAAAAGGTGCCGAGGGAGCCCTGAAACCAATACCAGCACCTATCCTACCTTCCCACACCTTTCTCTATGATTCTTGGCATTCTTTTCACCTCACTATGCTTCGTTTTCAAAAACTGTGTTTTCTACAAGAGGCTCTGTGTTTTCTATAGGAGGCTCCTATAGGAATTACAGAAAGCTAGAAATGGATATAAAAGGTAGTTTGAGGGATAGGGAAGCTTCATAAAAGATATATAAATCCTCCTGTAGTCTTCAAACCTCCTTGCCATCATTTCCAAGCTTGCATCACATCCTAAGCATCATTCTTGTTCCTACCCAAGGAAAACACAGAAAAAACAGCTTTTTAGGAAAAAGAAAAAAAACAAAAATAAGAAAGGAAACGGCACCATCCACCTCACCTGAAGCCCACCTATTACCTCTCTATCTCCATCTACATCTCTAGCATCATCCTCACGGCTCCAAGCACAGAAAGAAGATGAAGTTTCAAAGGGAGAAGTAGCTACAGGAGCTACTATAGGAATTCCTGTAGCAGCTGATCCCATTAAAATCTAGCATCAGCAGCAGGAGGGTGCAAATATGAAGGTTGAAGAAGACACCTGAAAATCAGATCCAGCTAGAGAGGAACCTGCACAAAGCACAGCCACACATCAGCAAGCAGATAGCATGCATCAAAAGAAGCAAAGGCATGCAACAGAGAGAAAGAGCCACAACCTTCACAACAAATGCATTCAGATCTCAGGTAAGTAACTAACCCACTCCTCTGTTTGCATTTGTGTAATTAGAAGGCATGCAATAGCAACAAGATGGTTGAGGTTGAATGAGGGAAAGGTGGCTAGTTAACTTGACCACCTTCATCTAGTTGACTCCACTCATCCGAAGATGTCACCCACACATGCACACAGTCAACTTAGGAAAGATGTCAAGGACAAGTAGTGGAGGAAGTGTGAACTCCGATGCAATCATGAGGGATGATTACGAGGAAAGGGCCATGATGACAAGGCAGGTGGGGACCAATGGTCCAAATATGGCCAACGTACACTTGGCCAGCTCACCCTCCATCACCGGAAATATCCATAAAAAGCAATAAGTACTCCTCCTCGAGCACTCTCACCACCTTTTCCTTCATTCTCTCCTCGAAACTCCGCTCCTGCAATCTCCTCGTGCCCCCATAGCCTCGTAACCATCATTATCCATTGATCTCTCCCATATTTTTGCTCTCGATGTTTTCTACAAAAGCACTTACAGGTTCTACAGGAGAACCTACAGGAATTCTACAGGAGGGACAATAGTGCTGTACAGGAGGGACAACAGTGTTCTACAGGAGGGCTAGTGAGTTGTTTTGAAGGGAGAAAACATGGGTTTTAGCACAATTATCAGGCTAAGGAGGTAGGTTCTATGCATACCCCCATTGAATATCAAGATATGCAAGCAGTGGTTTAATTTTGAGGAGGAAATAAAGCCTTTAGGTGGAGGAAATACATAAAAGAATTTATGCTTATTTCCTAAAAAAACACTGTCTCTCTGTTTCTCTATTTTTCTTCAAAAATTGATGTCTCCTTCTCCTCATTTGGTTTCCCAAAGAAGCATAAACAAAATGACAGGAGGTTTTATGAGGAAAGAGCCCACCAACTCCTCTAGGCTCCATGCACATCCCCAAGTAGTGGACATATTCACAAGAGCAAATTGGATGAACATTTTTGAGAAATTTCGAGGGTTTGATGATAAAATTGCTCAAGAATTTGCCCACTCTTTGGTCCCTCACACTAGAACACATGCCACTATCATCTTTAGAGGCCTTTCCATGGAGATAACCCCTGAATTTATCACTTGGGTCACTACCTTTCCTCTTGGATTGCCTTGGAGCAAGGATGAGAAACCAATTGGCCAAGCTGCTAAGAAAAACTTCTTCCAAAACAATGAAACCATTGTAGAAGATAAAAATGGCATAAGAAGAGCTAGCATACCATATCCTTGGGATGAGGTTAGCTATCAAATAATCAAGTATATTTCCTATGAGGGGAGGCATAGCATTATCTATGGTTACCACTTTAGAATCCTTCATGAATTAAGGTATGGCATGGACACTCCAGCCCCTCAGAAGCTCAGCATCCCCTACTTCCTCCTGCAGTCCCTCATTGACTCCAGTACTAAAGTAAAAGCAGGAAATCCAGAGCAGCTAGCTCACCATGGGTTAATCAAAATTTTAGTGGAAGAAGCCCTCCATACATTTACACTCCCTATAGCATGGGAAATCTTCTAAAACATGACAACTGAAGATGACATAAAGACCCTGACCTATGATATCATTCCTACTGGCAGTGAGGAGGAAGAGCAGCAAGAGGAGAAGGTGAAGCAACTGGTGATTTAGAAGAACAAGAAGGGAATATGGAAGAAACCAAGATAGAGGAGGAGAAATCTGAAGAAACAGAGCAGGAGGAAACAGAGCAAATAGAGATAGAAAAAGAGGTAGAAAATACAGAAGTGTCCCTTGAGACTCTAGAAAGAGAGGCAGTAGCTGCTCTCACTGCCCTCAGCACACCAATTAAGCCAAAACAGAAGAGGAAGAGGTAGACCTCAATGTATTTCAAGGCTAGCAAGAGCACAAGAATCAAAACAGGGAAACCCCAGCCTTCCTCAAACGTGCCAATTATTATTGAAGATTCACCCTCTGCCCAAGGAAAAGAATCCCCTTCCAAGGAACCTATCACATATGAAAGGGGGACTCCTAGATCCCCCACATGGAAAGAAAGGTAGAACTATAGGACCCAAAAACAGTCTTACAGGAGGCACTGACATTTCTACAGGAGACCCTGTCAAAACCACAGGAGACCCAAAAGCTTGAGAAAAGGGTAGAAGGACAGCCACAAGGAAAGGAGGAAGAAATAGAGCTACAAGAACCTGATCCCCAGCCCAGTCTTGGCTCTTACTACAATATTCTTAAGGGGGGGAGAATAATTCCACAAAAATTTGCAATTCCACTATTCTTTGAATTAGAGAAAGAAAGAATAAAGACCCATAGGTGGATGCAAATAGCCAAATCCAAGGGGGTTGAGGATTTTGGCCATATGGAGAACAAACTCAGAGAAATGGGCAACGAGTTAAGTGCTGTCAGACATAGAGAAGCAATCACAAGAAGCCAACTAGAGACTGAAAATAAATTGCTAAGAAGATAGTTGCAAGAGAAAGAGACCCAACTGGCATGCATGGCCAGCTGGTCCATGGAGGCATTCCAATGTAGGACACCAGCAAAATCCTATGGCTTGTATCTCAAGGACCAATGGTTGCAATTTCAGATAAAGACTTTGGCACAATGCCTTTCCAAGATTACAGGCAGTTTATGGACTTGTGTGACCAAAGCACATCAGAAGATAAGGCAAAGATGGCAGAATTCTACCTACATAACATGGCCCTCACAGACATGAATGTGTGGGACCCCAATGCTAGGCTAGGGGACCTGCAACTAATGGCCATGGCCTCATGGATGAACCATGAAGAGTTAAGGGCAGCAAAAATAAGAAGGTTGATGATAAAGGAGCAGAATGAGCCATTAATGATCAGAGCTGAGCCGTCAGACCCCATGGCACTCATCAACACACATAACCTGCTTGCCCATAATCCTAAAATTGCCCCTAGATATATAATTGATCAAGCACAAGCCATTGCACATTTTGAGCATATGGAAAGCTTACTTGGGGATGACTGTGTACAAGCATGTATGAGGAGATGGAATACCTTACCACACATTCTGCAGATCATGGAATATCATTCCCCAATGAGGATGAGGGAGGCATTAAGGAGAGTTCCAATGTATAAGTGCTCCATGCAGAGGTTGAAGGTCAATTGGACTAGCCTCAAATTGAGTCCCCCACTACTGCTAGGCATGCTGGAAGGTAGAAGAGAAGAAGAAGAGTAGGAGTAGTGGGAAGAAATAGACAGGAAGACATGATTCTATTGCAAGGAAGAGGAGACCACATCAGAAGCATGGGATGCTAGGGAGGCCACCAGGGCCATAAAAGATAAGGAGATGGACTAAGTTGCTCAGAGGATGAGCAACACTTTCAGTAGGGGGGTGCTAATGAGCCTCATAAATGGGTAATTATATGGGCTCATTTTACCTCCTAACCTAGTCAAATCAACCATTCTCTTAGCTTATTGTATGATTTTCTAATTATATTTATGCTTATAGAGTGAGTTGAGTTAGTTATGATTCCATGTGGTCTAATATGTGTTTAATGCAGATTATTGATGAATTTTGTGGTCAAAATCAAGGATCTAGTGGACGAATGGCAGCAATAACTTGAAGTGGACAAAGGAGAGGACTTATAGGAGGGAATTTCCCTCATTTATTACTCCTCACTTTGAATTCCCCTTCCTTCAGCTCGGAGTACAAGCAGCCAAATCATTCACTAGACGACAACCGAGCAAGTAGAGGATGACTAATGATTATCTCAAGTTTTGGGAGCCAAGCCTCCCTAATTTTAAGGAAGTTGTTGGTAGCTTCAATTGTATAAGTAGAGAGGATTTTTGTTGTACTTTTGCTTATGTAAACTCTGCTCAACTTTGAGCTTATTATTTTGATAGTTCCTAGTAATCTTGTTATTGTTTTGGAAATAAAGATGGAATCCTTTTTGAGTTCGCACTGAGTTACCCCAGAGGGCTAAAGATCCTGGGTTAGGGCCTAATCCAAGTAGCCAAGCTCCTGTTTACTTGTATTTGTATGTTTTATTTCAGCTGTAGATTAGATTGCTGTTAGATGTATTTCTTTTATGGTTAAGACTAGGTTGCTTTTGATGATTCAGTAGTTTTCTTCCATTTGTGCTTTCTATAGCTGGTTAAGCAGTGGTAAAGAAAAGCTTCAAAAGGCTAGCAATAGTGCCTTGGCCTATCTTCCTCCCTTTGGGACCATGATCTGAGGCAAAGACCCTTTTGCTGCCCCAAAAACATAGATTTCCCTCATTCATAGGACTTCTAGTGTTTACAGATTTTTAGTTGGTTAATAGTCTAGTTTTCTTTGCTTCAGAACTTCTCCATTATGATCACTTTTGTATTTACCATAGTCTTCTCCCATGCTTTCCTTTCTTGCAGAAATTATCAGCATTTGCTTTCATAGATCACAATTTAGATTAGTTTGATAAAAAACTCTGTTTTTCTAGATGTACTTATTTCATCGCTTGCTTCATCTCATTGGTTGACTGTCAGTTCTCTATGTAGAAAATATATTCTTGCAACATATCAGCTTATCAGCCATCCCATCCTCCATCTGATCCATTCCCTACAAGTCACCCAAGTCTCCCCTCAATTCTGCCTTAGTTTCATGTATTTTCCATAGAACTTCTTCCTCTCTCCTTGAGCAAATCCAATCATCTTTCTCTCTCCTAATGATTCTCGGTAGACCCTAGGTGCCATAACATCTCATTCCAACCTTCATCCACCTTTTCCACCCACTATCACACCCTCAAAATAGCCAAAATTGCTCTCGGCCTCCTCCTGTAGGCCTCCTGTAGAATGTTGTTTTTCCTCCTATAGATTTCCTGTGTCCTCCTGTAGATTTTCCTGTAGGCTTTCTTTTGAAGGCCAAGTTTGGGGAAGGCATCCAGAAGGCCACCTAAGACCTCCGAGGACCCAACCACACTATCCTACATCCTCTCAAGCCCCAAAACCGCCTTCCAATAACACCTATTTGCTACCACATTCACAAACAATAAATCACATACATGTCAAATTCACATAAAAATCCAAAAAGATGTTTTTTGTTCATTTACTTCCAGAAATAGCTTAGTTAGATGTTGTTTACTTCTTTGAATAGATAAATGGAATTCTTTTCATGGTTTTCATGGTGATTTCTACAAAAGTAGGATTAGTTGGTTAAGTAGGGTTTACTTGGTTTGCTTTAAATTTTAGTCTTTCTCCTTTCTGCAATTAGAATAGCATCTATCTTTCTTTCCTTTAATCACATCTAGAGCTTCTTCTGTAATCCATAGAAGTTGGCTTGAGCTCCTAGTGATCTTGTGCCGGTTGACCAAGTGACAACCTACAGTAAGAACTAGTACTTGTGCATACAACACCATCATTTCCAAGTTTGTTACAAACTACCAGGTTGATAAGAGTAAAGAAGGTAGCCCAGGAGTTGCAGCATTATTGCTGCAATACTGGTGCTCACCAGCAAGCTGATCGATAACTGTGATTCACCTTTATGAGGGAATGCAATCTTACAAAAGTACGTGGAAACCACAGTAGCCATAGCATATACCCATGGCATTCCCAGTAAAATGTTGTAGTCGAGGGGCCCGTAAACTACCTCAACTTCAACAGTAACTTTTTTTCCCCCTAGCTCAATTTGCAAGCTACAAAAAATCCCACAAGGCCTCTATGTTCTTCCGTCGAAAGCTTTTAACATTGTTGGCAATCGTGGCAATGGTGGTGAACCAAGTGTTTTCCAACAGCTCATTGACATAATGCAAGTAGATGCCCCCTCGTCAATAATAGTTCAGTGAACATTTTTATTGAGATCCTTTACTTGAATTAGGAAAGATAATTGTGATGGTAACTGTGGGGTATATCCCACATGGTTAAAAACCACAAGATTGGAATTCGTAGGGTCTATTCCATCAATTGTTGACAGCAAAGCCTGCTTCTAGGAGGGACAATTTTGTAACACCTCGAGTGTCGACATAGCAAAAGGTGATTGAGTAAGGTCTTCTACTATGTTATAGTTCTGAGCTGCTTGAGCTTGAGGGTTAAATGTCAATTTATGCACAACTCCCTTTGGTGGTTTTATTGTCAATTCTCATGCAATAGGCGATGGAATATTTTTAGATGAAGTCGAAGTCAAAGTATTAGGTTGATCAGTGGCCTGATTATTCGACGATGATGGTGGATTTCAGTAATATTTATTTCGTGTCATCACCAACACTCCATTTTGAGGCTTTGTAATGGACAACATAAGTACTTGGGATGTGGAAGCATGGTTTGTCGCAACCAAATGTGTCTCCAGGTTTGGAAACAAATCAGTCAACACTGTTGATGTGTTAGAAGTATTTAAAAGCTTAGAGACTTTCGAGCGGTGTGGACAATCTCTTGTAAAATGCTCATCATTACATACTGAACATGGATAACAAGGTTTCCTTGCCGAAGTAAGGGAATCAGATGATTTCCCTTGAGGGGGATTATCTTGTTTCTTCTTGTTTTTCCCCTTCTTCTTACCTCCTGGTTGCATTTGATTCTTTCCTTTGTCAGATGACACGACATTGACTTCGGAAGCAAGAGTGTTTTCTGATGCATTGGAAGGTTTAATTGGAAATGGCAAGTGTTTGACCAGATGGTCTACCTGCCATTTGCGTGCTTGAAGAACCAATCACATTGTCGCTAGCATGAGATTCCTTACTTGATTGTGGAGGAGGAGGAACAGTGAAAGATGGTTAGGGTGCATTCGGAATCTTGTTGTAGAGTGTGTCGAATTGTGTATAAATCAAATCCAAATATTGGGCACGAGCAATTACTTTCTCTTCTGTGATAACTCCACCTTTCTCCACATCCTCGTTGATTGATGGTAGTAAGGATTTTATAAACCACTCAGCCAAACATTGATCAGGAACATAAGTCTTAACCATTCGACGACGACGATGCCACTCATGAATATGATCTGATATATGGGTAGCAGTAGTTTATTTAAAGTTGCTTAGGAGTTTTGTTCTAGTCTCGTATCTGATAGGTAACTGGAAGTGGGCCAAAAATGTGGTGGCTAAAATCATAAAGTTGTTGAAAGAAGCTTGTGGTAACTCAATGTACCACTTTGCAGCCAGACTAGTAAGCGTTATTTGAAAAAGATGGAGTCTAACTAAGTCATCATTTAAGGAGTTTGATGAAAACCACAAATGAAAAGTCATGACATGATTTAATGGGTCTTCTATAGAATTTCCATTGAATTTTGGAATGTTAGAAGGTAACTTATGCGGAATCATCGGCCACCAAGGTGCATATAAAATTGGATCATTAGTGAGCCGGTTCAAATCTGGCAATTCAAGAGTTGCTACAAACAACAACTATCGATTCAAGTTAGGTTGAGCATGCCCAGGATATGATGGAATTTCCTGAGCAATAGGTCTTTGCATTACAGCATAGGGCATCTGTATCTGGTAACCTTGATAAGGTGGTTGTTGAACAAATCTGGTATAAGGTGGTTGTTGATAACCAGGTTGAATTTGTGGTTGTCCATAACCAGCAAAGCCTTGTTGACCAGGACCTTGGTAAGCTTGATATTGTCCAAACCCAGGTTGAGCTTGTTGGGCAGGTCCAAATTGGGGTTGGAATTGCTGGAATTGAGGTTGTTGATATTGGGGCTGCCACGGTTGTTGAATCAACTGTTGTTGTTGTTACAAATATTGTTGATTCAATGGTTGTTATTTCCCATCAATGTAAGGTTGACTAGGTTGTGAATAAATTATACCAGTGTAAGCCTGAGTCACTCTAGATAAAGGTACACCAACCTGAGGTTGTTGGACCTTGGACACAAGTAGTTGTTGTACAACTACCTGAGAAACATGTGTAGGAATTCTCACTGTAGATCACCTGATAATGCAATATACTAAAGCAAAATACCTAATCTACTTCTACAAACAAACTTGCGGAAGCTTAATCGATTTTGAGCAAGATCAAATAGAACACATATAACAGAGAATGAGAAATCAATCAAACATGAACATAGAAGAATACTCTGGGAAAAGCCTCAGTTAAAAACCCCGCTATCTGTATTATCATACAAGTGGAAATATCTCTGGATTACACAAAGCTTTAGTTCACAAGCTATCCAGTTCACAGTACAATCCCTTAATGCTGCTCATAGACTGAGTAGAAACACAATATGCCTTCCTCCAGTCCTCCAAGCCTCCTATTTCCTTGCGTAGTTTCTCCCAGGTCCTCTAGCTTGTGTGAATTTACCTCTCACACAACTCACCAAACTCAGAAGTAACTAAGCAATATCCAAGGAATGAATTCCTTCTACATGCAAGAGATATCCTCAATGGAATATTCCTGCAACTGATAGTACATTGTCCCATCATCTAATCTCAACTGGGTCTTTGACTGAACTGACATGCATGAGTTATTATGAGAGAATATTCAGTTATCTAAAGTACAGTAGTTACATGCATGTACGCATTAACTAACTGAACTCACAATTAGTTCCACAAACTATTGGAACAAATCTAACTGGACTTAACTCAGTTAACTGAGCTAACTAATTACAACTCAAGGTACAACTCATCATGATCTCCTTAATCAAGGGATAACTTCCTCAATCAAAGGGAAAATTTTTGCATGTCTTCACATAGACTTCATGTTTGATTTTCTCCAACTAATTAACTCGAGATGAATTAATTAATTATTTTTCAAACAACTGCTAAGATCAAATTCGAATTTTAATTCTTAATTTTAGTTCAAGGACTAACTAAAATTGGAACGTATCCTGAAATGCTATTTATATAAATGTGATTTTTAGCACTTCTATATTTATCATTTCTTGTTGCTATTTTCAACACTCCCTCTCAACAAGAAAGGGAATATCTGTCACCCCAATCCTATCTCTATGGAACTCGAATTTGCATTTTGACAATGCCTTAGTCAAAATATCTGCATCCTATTCCTCAGTCGAAACATACAATAACATGATCCTCTTCACCACACAGTCTCGAAGATGATGATACCGTATATCGATGTGATTGGACCTGTCATGAAATACTGGATTCTCAAAGAGTTTGATACAACTCTGATTATCGCAATAGATCACACTTGGATCCATCCTCTGACCAAACAATCCAACTAGAATTTTCCGCATCCAAATGGCCTCACATACTGGTTGACTGGCACCCATGTATTCAGCCTCTACTGAGCTAAGTGCAACTGACCTCTGTTTCCTACTGTACCAAGAAGCTGCAGCTAAACCAAGGTTGAAAATTCCTCCTGAAGTGCTCTTCCAATCTAATGGACTCCCTGCCCAATCTGCATCTGTGAAGCCCTGAAGCTTCACTCCCTCTGTCTGTCTGTACCATAATCCATACTGAGATGTGCCTCTGAGGTATCTCAGCACATGCTTCGCTGCCTTCCAAAATAGCTTGGTAGGCTAAACCATAGCTTGACTCAGTTGGTTCACTGCAAAGCACAAATCTAGTCGTGCGTTCACTAAATACATCAATGAACCCATAAGATGCTGATAAATAGTAGCAACTACTACCTCACCTGAAGTAGCATCCTCCTTCCTCTAGTTACCAGCTAGATGAGTCTGCATGGGCTTGCACTTCTCCATGTGGAATCTCCTAAGTATCTCATTGGCATACTTTCCTTGAGACACAAACACTTCCCCATCTTTCTACCACACTCCCATGCCTAGAAAGTAGTGCATGAGACCCATGTCTTTCATCTTGAACTCTCTTGCAAGGTCCTCCTTGCAATATTTGATCAACTGATCATCACCTGTCAATATCAGATCATCAACATAAATAACAATGATCAATGGCTTACCTTCTACCATGATGTGGTAAAGGTTCACATCCGCTTCACTCTTTGTGAAGCCCAACCCAGTGAAATAGCTGTCAATCCTGGTGTACCAAGCACGAGGTGCTTGCTTCAGCCCGTACAAAGCTCTCTTGAGTCAGCACACATGTGACTCATGATCAAATGTCTCAAAACCTTCCGGCTGCTCTATGTACACCTCTTCCTCAATCTTCCCATTGAGGAACACAGTATTCACATCCATCTGATGGATCTTCCAACCCATCTGAGCTGATAGTGCCAACATCGATCTGATAGATGAGTGCCTTACTATAGGAGCAAAATTCTCATCATAGTTGATCCCCTCGACCTGTGAGAAACCACGAGAAACAAACTTTACCTTATGTTTCTCAACACTCCCATCAACTGCTTGCTTTACCTTGTAAAGCCATCGGGAACTCACCACTAACTTGTCCTTCGATCTTGGGACAACATCCCAAACACTGTTCTGAATGATGGAGTCGTACTCCTCCACCATAGCATCAACCCAGACTGGTTGTTGCACTGCTTCCTCAAAGGAAGATGGTTCGGACTCTACACATTCCCCAACCAGGGCCATGTAACCAGTGTACCGCTCGGGTGATATCCTATGTTTGCACTGAGAGGATGGTTGTCCCACATTCTCTCTCGCATCCATCACCAATATGTCAGCTTCCTTGAGTGTTTCCACCCATTTCTGGAAGACTCTGCATGAGCGGATGTCTCCACTCCTAGATACTCTACATGCAGATGCTCCGCATCAGTCTGAGGCTCCTCCTCCTTAGGAACCAAAAGTTCCTCCTTTGCATGAACTTGAGCTCCCTCTCAAGGGAAACTCGCATGGATTTCTGCAGGTCGAACTTCAAATCTCTGTGTACCACTGTCCTCTGACTGGTAGGCAAGAACACCCGATAGTTGTGGGGTGTATTAGTGTACCCCACAAGTATCCCCAACTCATCTGTTCGCTCTAGCTTCTTCCGGGCATCTTTGGTCACATGGCAATAAACTGATGATCCAAAGATCCTGAAGTGACTCACATCTAGTCTCTTCCCAAATAAGATCTCCACTGGTGTCTTCATCCCCAGTATATGATGAGGACTTCTATTTTGCAAGTATACTGTTGTATTGCATGCCTCAGCCCACAAATGAAGTGGTAGGCTTTGGTCATGCATCATTTCCTGAGCTACTCCCACAATCGATCTGTTCTTCCTTTCAGCCACCCCATTCTGCTATGGGTTATGGGGTGTTGTCAACTGCTGTTTAATTCCTTCCATTGCACATAAGTCCTTAAGTTGTTGGGAGACATACTCTCCACCATTGTCGCTTTGCGAGGTCCTTATTTTCTTTCCAGATTCTTTCTCAACCAAGGCTTTGAACTCATAAAACCTTGAGAAGGTTTTATCCTTCTTTTGCATGAAGTAGATCCAACATCTACGAGAAAAATCATCAATAAAAATAACATAGTACCTTTGTTTAACAGTGGAAGTTGTAGAGAATGGTCCACACACATCTGTATGAACTCGCTCCAGGATTGCTCCAGCTCTACTGTCTCAATCCTGAAAGGAAGATTTTGCATACTTACGCTAGGTACAACCTTTGCATGTATCCATTTGCTCTAGTTTTCCCTTGGGAAGTTTGGTAGAAATCTACTGCGTGATCTTCAAGGCCCCATGGTGCCAGTGGCTCAATATTCTATGCCATAGCTCGCCAATATCTTGGCTCTGCACCAACTCTGCTTTGGAACTCAATGCAGCACAGTCATCTACCTCTAGCTTGTAGATATTCCTTACTCGAATCCCAATCCTCTTGGTCTGTCCAGTGTCGATATTCCTCAAGAATGCCTTTCCTTTACTAAAGACTACATCATAGCCTTTGTCTTCCAACATAGCGACAGACACAAGGTTCTTCTTCAGACCAGGCACATACTTTACATCATTCAGGGTGAGAGGAGCTCCATGCTCCCTCTGAAACACAACCGTACCTTCACCTGAAACACAGTACTTTCCATCATTTCCCATCTCTATGTGCATCTCGAGGTCCTTCTCCTCCAAGGTACTGAATAGATTCTTGTTGCCAGTCATGTGGAATGAGGCTCCACTATCCAGGTACCAAGCACAACCCACCATCAATGAAACCATGCATGCGATGACTGTGAAATCCAATTCAAACTGTGAGGCCTGTGCCTTACCATCTGATCCCTTCGAAGATCCCTTCTTGGATTTCTTCTGTGGACAATTTGTAGCATAATGGCCCACCTCATGACAATGAAAGCATCGCACTTTCAATTTGTCAATCTTCTTCCCACCATGGGAAGAACTCGATTTGGAATGGGACACCTTCCCTTTCCCTTTCCTTGCCTTACTCACTAAGGCTATATTTTCTTCATCATCTTGCTTTGATGAAGATCCATCTCTAGTGCTTCCCCTTATCTCCTCCAGCATCAGATCCGACCATAGTTGTTCCCAATCTAGCAATTTCTCTCTTCCATTTACCGAGTCTTGGTAGCTATGCCAGCTCTTAGGAAGATCGAGGAGAGAACGACTCACCATGTCATCATCGGCTATCATGATCCTTACACTTCCGAGCTCATCCCTTCAGGTGGTGAGCTTGTTCAGATATGTAGAGATCGTGTCGCCCTTTTCACACTTGATTTTTTGAAGCTTGTCTTTTAGCGCGAGCTTCCTCTGATCATTGTTGTTCTGATATAGATCCTTCAATGTTTTCCACATTGAAAACGGTGTCTCCTTCCCATGGAGACTTGAGACAATGTGATCTCAAACACCCTCCAGAAGAATCCTCCTCACTCTAGCCACACATTTCTTCCATTCCGCCAATTCTTGGGCATTAGCAGCTACTGGCTTGGGGACTTCTTGATCAATGAAGTTCTTCAAACTTTTTTCCTCTAATACCGCTTCCATGCAATCCTTTCAAGCTATATAATTCAAGCTGCCATCTAGGGCATACTCGAGTCTCAAACCGTTGAACACCATTGGTGAAATTTGAGATGTGATAAGAATTCGATTTCTATAATCAGTGCTCACTTGTTTGGGCCTGACCCAAGTTCGGAAGAGTTATTTTAGCCAAACAAATCCTGCGGCTACTAGCCCTTTTGGCAACAGCCCGTGGAGCGTGGACTGAGGTCTCACTCGAGGTAGCAGGGGAGGGTGCTGGAACTAGGTTTCTACACCCTTGGGATGTCTAGATGTGGTTTGTGAGGGTTGCGCGCTATTTTGCAGCCTTGCGCTGCATAGATCCGGTTATCCTTATTGTGCTTATTACAGACTGGATCAATTATTACTATTATGATCTAGTTAGAGCGGTCTTTAAGCAAACTGTTATTATTTCTGGTTACTTTCGTGCATCAAGAATAAACCCAATTCACAAGTATTCAATAGTGGAAATGCATAGATCATAACAATTCAAAAAGAGAAAAGTCGCATTTAACACATAATTCAAAGTAAACTTATCTTTCTTAACAGTCTTCACCAATACATCCAGATCCACCCTGCGCACTCAGCTGCAGGAGTCCACGCACACCGCTGTAGACTTTCCAGACCTCTGTGCACACAGCTACAGAGCCTCTACCTACTACCTAACCTTTGAATCAGACTTACAGATGCTTTCAGGCTATCTTCTTTTAATAACCCATTACATTTCATGCAAAAAGAACTACTTTTCCCTCATAGAGCCGTGCTCTATTTATACCCTTTCCTATCCCGCAATCTGTGCGGGCCGACTCTATTTACATTACTTTTTTATTATTTTCTTGCGGACTACCCTTTGACTCAACCTATTACAATTCGTGCTCCACGCGTTTAGCAGAGTCTTTATCCTAACTTTACCCAAAATGTCTAGCTTCGCACCTTGTAACTGTTGCGCTGGGCTTCTGCTACCCAACAATCCCCCAACACAATCATCGTGACTCATCCTGAGTCACTCGTCGACGCAACTAGATGCTCTGCCTTGGCTTCATGGTTTGCCTCCCTGTGAGAGACAGTTGTCATCTTGGTACTCCTTCCATGTCTCCTACAATGCTTCATCCATCTCCTGCTTCAGTGTTTCTACCACATCTCGCAACTCATTCTGCTCTACTCGGTTAACACAGAACACCCACTCTGAGGATTTTAGCACGAGCGGGGGAGCCACCTACAGGATCGCTCGGTACCAATGCAGCCATTTCCAACCTTCGTATCCTCCCTTCGAATCATCCACTGTAGTCTGTGTTGCAATTTCGCAAGACCCTGGCTACTGTCCGCAAGATCCCAAACTTCGAGGGACATTGGAGATGACTTATTAAGTGCATATCTACCCGTGGTCCCCATTTGTCCAGCCTTTTGTTGTTCTGTTATAGTGCGCTAGCTTGCCCCTGGGTGAGGCAATAGCCTCTGGACCAATTCTGCTTTGTGTTCCCTTTTTTCCGGTACATCTCCTACTGGTGATACTGCAGTTTTCACCCCCCTACTCTGTAAAGAGTCCTGCCTCGCCATCGGCTCGATTACTACCTTTTAGTGCATGCCTTGTCCATGGATAATGAACAGCGCCATCAGTGTTTTCGAACTATAGGCCACCGAGTGGAGTTCCCTTGGTAATTTATAAGCCCTATGAAATTCAAATGCAGTGATTGTCGCTTGTTTCCGCATGTGTAACTATCTCATGTGGAATCGGTAGTTGTTTGTTCCATATCTGGATTGTACTGTATCTCTTAATGTCCCGCTGCCTGCTCCATTTTTCCATGTTGTCGACATCGTGTCATGAATAGTGATATCAACGTAATCATTTTGATCGGTGCATCTGCGTTAGCCACCTCGTGCCACTGTGACCCTTGTGTTTGGTCAAATGCTTGTGCACCATGGTACTCGCGCATTTGTCCCCACGCTGCTTTATCGTCCTGTGCTCTCTTTCAACTGGTTAGAGCGGTGAGACTATCTTCTTGGCATCTAGTCAGGCGGTCGGCCCGCCCGTGTAGAGCTTAAGGCGACTGCCATTCACTCTTCCCGGGAAGGGGTCTCCATTGAGTTTAGCCAACTAAACCGTGCCCCCATCGGTAACTTCTTTGATGATGTAGGGTCCTAACTAGTGCATGCGGAGTTTACCTAGAAATTTTTCAAACTTACTGTCATACACAGCAATACTAGATCATTCTCCTTGAAGGTGCGCACCTTGATATGGCGATCATGCCATGCTTTCTCATGCTATTTCTGCACCTGTTGATGGAATCCAACCAGA